>CM053773.1:11497467-11540727 GCA_028658325.1 Potorous gilbertii | reverse complement strand
TTTCTCTTCCCAGTTTTTCCTCCACCTGTTTAACTTGATTTTCAAAATCCTTTTTGAGCTCCTCCATGGCCTGAGCCCATGGGGTATCTATTTCAGATATTTGGGATACAGAGGCCTTGACTCCTATGTCTTTACCTGATGGCAAGCATATCTCTTCGTCCTCAGAGAGGAATGGCGCAATCCTCTGGTCACCAAGAAAATAACCTTCTATGGTCTTATTTTTTTCCCTTTTCTGGGCATTTTCCCAGCCAGCTCCTTGACTTCTGAGAGTCCTCTCCACCTCCAGGCCTAGATGCGCCCAGCTAGTGCTTGGGGTCTGAGATTCAAATGCTGCTCCCCAGCCTCAGGGCTTTTGGTGGCAGGCCTGACTGCTCTTCAATGGGAGCTTATCTGCTGGTTCTCAGGTGGGGGCAGGACCACCTCTGAGGCTCAGAGATCTCTTGCAATGGAGACGCCACGGCTCACCCGGGGAGTCTCTGGCGGAGCTGCCTCTGCCTCGCCTCTGCTGCAGCCGTGGCCGCTGGGGGTCCGAGTCCCAGAGATAACCTGCTCCCCTCTCAGCCCGTCTCTCTCACTGACCTGTGCGTCTGTGGGTGGAGGGACCTTCGCAGCTGCCGGAGATCCAGGTCCCTGATGCCTGCTTGGGTCTGCTCGCTCCTCTCAGTGCCATGTGGCCGGGCCGGGGAGGGGAGCACTCCGCTCCCATCCGCGGTACCTTTGTGGTCAGTTTTTCAGGGCTCTCTGCAACGGAACTCTCCTTCACTGTGTTTCTGCGCAGCTTCCACTGTTCCAGAATTTGTCAGGAGTTCTTTTTAGAGGGAATCCATGGGCTCAGATCCTTCAACTTTCTAAGTGAAATGGGTTGTCACTTTACTTGTCTGAGACTCAGTTTCCTTAACTGTAAAATGAGGAGATTGGATAAGAGGACCCTTTGAGTATTTGCATTCTCTGTCTTTATAATGCTGTATACCATATGCCTCCAATGAGAAAATCAAAAACCTGGAGTAACATGCAATCTCACACAAAGAAACTTTTGGAATAGGATGAAGATTCTTGTTAAGAACTATGGGCCATTGGCATGCACCCTGTGAAAAATTCATTTTCCCTGAGTACATCCACAAACATTAAGTCCTCCTTCAAATAAAAAAAGGTTAGAGACTAACTGAGGAACAGATTCAATTTTTCAATATGGCATTAATAGTGGCAAAGCAAAGAGACAGATTGTGTTGACAAGGAAACAAGAATGGATAATGCATTTAATGGCATATGTTCTAATGGAAAAAATAACATACTCCATGAGACTGTCATACTTGAAAAAATGTGGCTACCATTCATTGTTCATATATGGATGTAAAGGGTTTCTATGGTGGCAGTGTATAAATCATATAAAAGGGTACATTTTGGCAATAATTTCAATGGAACAAAGCAGAAATTCTTTTCCTTTTGCTTTCCTTCACTTTCCTTTTTACTATGCATTCTCTGAGTGTCTTTTATTGTGTACTCAATAAAAATAATAGCAATAATGCTAGTATATGTATAAATAAAAGAACTAGGTAGTTCAGTTATTAGAATAGGGTGGAGGACAGAGGCAGGCCTTTGTCTCTGCCAAAACTCTGATTAAGATAATTCAGTGATACTACAATTCATCAAAATACTAAGAAAGGGTCCCTAGTGCATTCACAATAAGGAAAGGAACACTGGATATTGCATTAGTAGATCTGAGTGCAAATCTCTGTTGTTTACTATTTGTATAATCTTGAGAAAGCCATTAAATTTCAAAAGACCTCAGTTTTCTCATTTGTAAAATTAGGTACCTAAGGGTATATCTTGTGAGCCCTCATGAAGAAAGTGTTTGCAAAAGGAAAAAAAGAATTTGATCTATATAAGAACATAGATAGACATGAGCTTTGGCCCAGTTGTAGGAGAGAGGTGATAACCAACTGTAATATTAACAAATGGGAAAGTACATATTTGGAAGTGAAAGAATGTCATTTTCAGATTTGAGATGTGCAAAGCAGACAGCAGAATATAGCAAGTGAATCATTTATTTTTCTGGCATCATCAGAGAACAGAATTTCTATGCTCTGGTTCTTGATTACATCTGTGCCTGATCTTCAATATCAACACCTTTAGATTGGGGGGGGGGTGCAAAATGATAGTGTTATCTCAGTACAAAATAAATAAATTAGCCAACAATGAAGAGATCTTAGTGAGACACCGTTTGAGCTGGAGAAATAGAAGAAATGTGAGGTAGACCTAATTTCTGCTTAAAATTGTAGTGACTGAAAGCCGTATTAAATTGATTTGAATTTTCTTTCCTAATAGAAGATAGATATGGACCACCCTGATAAAGTATAAGCTCTTCAGGTATATGGACTATTTTTAGTTTCTGCCTTTGTATGCCTGATATTTAGTACAGTGTCAATGCTTAAAGTTGTGCCTCACATAGTGAACACTTCATAAATATTTCCTGATTGATAAATTTAATTAAGTTGAATTGAATGAGGTTTAGGAGAAATTACATTAAAAGGAATTTTTTGTTCATTTGTTCATTTGTTCAAAATTACAAGGAATATATAGTTTCTTTAAAAAAAAAAGGTGATAAAGGAGTGATTAGCAAAAAAAAAAAAAAAAAGGTAAAATGAGATTTTATCACCAAGAGGTCTGTTAGGGTGCATTCACAATGCTACTGTTAAAAGGAAAACAAACCAATGCCAAACCAAACCAAAAAAAAAAAAAAAAACAACACTGATCAGGAAGTTCTTTATGGGGTATATTCCTCATGAGGACTATCTCTGCCTTGACCTGTGGCTTCTGCACTCCTATTGGTCTGATCAGCCACAGTAGGACACATGTACCTTGACTCCAGTATAGTGATGTCAGATTCATCCTCTTTGAGAAGAAAGGACAACAACCAAATAGGGTCCTCGTAGAAACTATATTGGGCAGAAAACCTAGAGATCATAGATTTAGAGTAGAAAGAAGCCTTCAAAACTATTTAGTTCAGAAGTTCTTTACCTAGGTACATTGAACTTTAAAACATGCATATATGTATATATATTAATAAGGTATATATATATATATAAATTATATATATATATATATATATATTATAGCTGCTTCAATCGATTTGGTTTTCTTTGTAATTTTGTATGTTTTTCTCTATATATTTAAAGCATTATCCATGGTCCATAGACTATGAGGCTACCAAATGGGTCCATGGCACAAAAATTTTAAAAACCCTTGATTTCATCCAATCCCCTTCATTATATAATTGAGGAAACTGAGGTCCAAGGTTTAATTACCTTGCGCAACTTCATAAAGTAGCTGAGGCACGATTAGAAATAATGTTCTTTCCTACATACTATACTATCTTCTAATAGATAGCACAATAGTGTTCTATTACCAGTTTTATAGAATAGGATGCTGAAGCTTATTAGGTTAATTTCATATTCAACGTAGAAAAAAGGAGATCCAGGACTATATGCATGCTGTTCTGACAATGAATCCTGCTTCTCCAAATATATTATATGTCAGATTAGCACCAGAAATGTCTATTAAATATAAAAGTATATTATATTGTTCTAGGAACTACCAAAAAAAGAGAGGTGAAGTTTTGTAGTCCTTATTCTGAAAGATGTAATTTGAAATGGCTCCTTCTGAAATACAAAATCACACTTCTTGTTATAAAGTGACACTATCAACAAACATTTAATAAACCCCTACTATAGGTAGAGCAGTGTGCTGAGTGTTCAGAGACAGACAAAGTTTAGAGAAGTCTCTGTCAATATGATCAAAGAGCTTACAGTCCATCAAAGGGATAAGACATGAACACAAAATGAAGTAATAGGCTATGTTATACCTCAGGGGGAATGTTGAGATCATTCAGGAGAATCCTAAAGGGCTTCATTGAACAGGTGCCACTTGAGTTAGGTTTTAGTGAATGTGTAGGAATTTAATAGGCGAAATGTAGGATGGAAGGTCAAAGAAAATAGCATAGCCCAAGGTATGAAGTCATTAGAATGGAAAGCATGCTTTGGGAGAAGATGGTAATCCAATTTTTTGGAACTTAAAGTCAAGGTGGCAACAATTTGGATAGCGGCTTGAGTTATAGGGATCCATGGATAATTTTTGAGCAGAGAAATGATATTGTCATATCTATGCATAGGAAAGATGATTTTGACAGTGATGTCAAAGTTAGCATAGAGCATGGACAGAATGAGCATGTAGATCTATAAGAAGGTTATTTCAAGAGTACAAATGGATAGTAAAAGGGACTGACAGATAATGAGAGGGTGACAAGGGAAATAAAGAGGCTAGAAAAGGTGTTTTGGGGTTGGAATCAATAGAACTCAAGAACAGATAACATAAAGGTTAACAGTCTTCTAGATGAGTTAATGATAGAAGAGAAGAGAACAGGGGAAGAGAAAAGATAAAAGAAAAGGAGAGGAGATAAGAGAAGAGAGGAGAGGAGATGAGAGAAGTCTGGAAACTTCTTGTGATATGGGGATTTATTAGGTCATAGAGCAGAAATATTTTTGAAGAGCAGCAAGTGCTAAGATCAGTGGTAATATACCATAGACCAATATTCAATTTAAAAAAGCCCAATTTCATAGTTTCTAGTTAATTTGAAACTGAGCAGATACAGAAATAGTATAGAAATAGGTGTGTATGTAGAGAAATAACATCAAGATGTGATGCCCTAGAGAAAGAAAACATGCTCAGTAGAGAAGACCAGGAGAAATCATTAAGTTTTAAAATCCCTCAAATAATGACTATTATTTTAGAACTTCCACAACATTTACAGAACTATAGGAGGTTGTAAAGTTGAAAAAATCAGAAAATCCATTGAACCAGTAGGAACCTCAGAAGCTATTATGTGCAGCTCCATCATTTTAAAGATAAATAGAGACTCAAAGAGGATAAATGACTTACCCAAGATCATAAGATAGTAGGTGAGAAAATGATTCCATTCAATTTAATAAACAGTCGTTGAGTACCTTCCATGTGCCAGGAAATATGCTAGGTACTGGGGATGCAAAGTTAGATAAAATAGTCCCTGCCTTCCAGGTTCTTCTATTCTATTGGGAGAAATACAAGGTCCATTTAAATGCAATTCTCAATACAAAGTGATGTCCATGGAGGAATCACTGATGACTAGAGGGATTAAAATAGACTTTCACTAGGAGATGGTCCAAGGATCACCTGAGATTTGATGGAAACTAGGGACTCTACAAGTCAGAGGGCAAGAGGAAATGCATTCTAGGCATGAGGAGCAGAATATAAAATCTTACTGAACACTTTGCATCTACCTTTGGAGTGGCTTGCCTAGGGCAATCTGAATAATTCAAGTGCTTTGACTCCTTAGTATATATCTATTAGGAAGAAATTGAGAAGCTGTATTACAATGATTCTTGAATATTTTAGCTCACTGCACAAGTATTTTTGCTGTAAGGAGTTGAAGTTCACTGAATATTTAAAGTTGCAAGTGAACAATTTCTCTTCAAGCATAGTCATTTTCTGAGTTCTTTGGGCGTTCAAAGTATGGCAGTTTTTGACATTAGTACATACGTTGATGGCTCTTAAAATCTAAGGTGTCCTTATCTCAACTGCTATTTACATTGACAGATTGTGTCCTCAGAGCATTAATGAGCTATATCTCCCCTTAAGAGTTCTATGTATGGCATTAAAAGGAGGTGGGTCCAATAGCTTGAGACTCCATTCTAGTGTGTTATCCTCCAAATCAACAGCTACTTACAGGCAGTATTTCCTTTATACTACTGATCGACCCAATTATCAGGCTCTCTATATATTTAACCAATTAGCATAAATTAGCCTTCACCACAGGAATATTTCTGAGAAGATAGAGCAAGAACTGAAATACAAATATCACCCATCTAGCTAAGAAGACATCTTCCTTCTACTAATTGGGTTCCTTTGGCAATTGGGTTCAAATTTTAAGAGGTTGCTACATTTCTAAATATGGCTTAACATTGTAGGTGCCCTACCACATTGGGTCAATCAGGTCACTGATGTCTCATGAGGTATAGCTGCTAGTAAATGATGTTTGGTTCTATCGCTGGACCTCTGGCAGTTGTTTCTTCTAATGTCCCACCAACTGTCCATGACTCACCAAGAATAGCTTCTGGGAAATTCTAGTATGAACTTCTAATGCTTTGAAGTTCACCTGCTCCTTTCCCTAAGAGCAAAAAAAAAATAGACATAAAAGAGATAGAAAAAACAACAGGCGCATAAACTCACAGGCCTTGGCCTAGGTGGGAAGATAAACTTCAAATACTCTCTCCCCATTTAGAGTCTTACAGAATATCTTCTATAGATTGCCATCAGGAAGAAAAAAAGATCAATTTGGGCAGTATAGTGCCAATACAATATTTACAGTGCCCATAATGGTCATGAATATCACAGCACAATTTTGAATCATGAAATACAGCAGACTCTCCACATGGAAGACAGAACCAAAACATTCATTCAGACACCAGAAAGCCAAATCCATCATAGTAACAAAAAAGTATTAAAAATCTATACACAATAACAATGCCAAGCTTCCCTCAAACCAGGTTAGTGTCTTTTGTGGATATAATTCTATGTCATTAGTCCATTAAAAATGTCCCTCCCCACCACTCAGTAAATTGCTAGAGAATAATCATAGAATACCTGGCCATGTGAAGAAGTCCAAGTCAGAGGACTACATCAGGCACTGCACACTGCTTATATTCCTAAGGAACGGGTTCTAGTTGGCCAACAGTTTCCCATTAGACATGTGTTTCATTAATATTACATTTAATCTATTATATTAAACAACAATATTTGTAATTTTTCTATTATCTGAAAAAATAACATCCAAAATTACCTGACTTATTTAGTAATTAATCCTTTGAAACCCACTGTTTTATTGGATCCTGAAAACATGGGGCATATTTTGGGGACATAGAGTATCCAGAGGGTGAAAAGATCTCAAGACTTTAGTCACATTATCTGAACCTAGATTTGGCAGTTGGGAGTCTCTTGAACTTAGAGTCCAATTGGGCAAGTTTTTGTGAAGACAGAGGTTAGGTGGAGAGGTAGAGAAAAGGCAAAGCCTCAGACAACAAAAACCCATGGTCTAGCACTGCGTAATTTGAATTGTGACATAGGGAGAACTGTGTTTTTTGCTGAACAGGGAAAATTCAGGCTGCCTTTTCCCTTGTGTTGGCCAAGGCTCAAGTTAGCATCAGAAAAAGATTTATTTTAACAGAGGTTTTAGGACCTCCCCTGATACCTGGTAATAGAGAAAAGCACACTTTAGAAGTAGACTAAAAAGGACTGCAAGTAAAGTCACACTTGATGACAACTGCTGAAAACAGGAAAAAGAGAAATCTCACAATTGGGGCTAAGTCACAATTGGTGACTGAGAATTTTAATAGACTTTTAGGAGAGGGTGGTTCATGTGATTTCTTCACAAGTTGTATTATAGCTTTTTGTTTTTCTTCAGTTTTTCAATAAGACTTTTTCTTTAATTTTGTGAACTTAATGCTTGAAAGGAGAGTCTGTAGCAGCACAGTATGTGAGTAAGGTCAGTGCTTCATTCATGCATCCTTTCATTCATTATTTAGATATCTATATATCCACTCCTATTTATTTTCTTATCTGTCAATTCACATAACCACATATTTATTCATGCAACTACTTACTCATTTATTTACTCATTTCTTGATTCTTTTTCTTTGTTTGTGGGTAGACTTATGGTTTCATTGATATAGAGAGTTCCTGATAAAGGAAAGAAGGAAGGAAGCAAAAAGGAAGGAAGAAATAACCTTTATATTAAATATACAAGCAGAGTAAAACAAAACATATTGCCATATGGGTCACATCCAATAAGAATTTTTTATTCTGCAAATTAGACAGTTCTGTGAATTTTTTATTCTGCCAATTAGATAGTTCTGTTTATCAGTTCATTGTCTATTTCTTATGAAGTCAATATTATTTTTTATATGAGTCCTTTGGAATCATTGTACATCATTTCCTTGCTCAGAATTTTTAAGTATGTAAAAATTGTTTTTATAATATTGATGTTAACATATCAATTAATCTAGCTCTGCTCACTTCACTTTTCATCAGTTCCTATAAGTCTTTCCATATTAATTTGAGATCTTCTCTTTTCCTAATTTCTTATAGCCCAGTAAGATGACCATACCTGTGATTACATTGAGGTAACAAACTCCTAAGAAAAACCTCTTTACTAGCCAGCAGATGAATATCAGCTCCTACCATGTATCTTACAAACTTAGATGGATGCTTGGGACATTGAGAGATTATGTTTCACCCAGAGTCATAGCCAGGAGGTGACAGAGACAGGTTTTAAATCCATGGCTCTCAGGCCAGATCCTTATCCACCAGGACATGCTGTTGTAGAGATTAAAATTGTCCAACCTACACTAAAAGAGTTAAACAGAGCTCTGAGCCAGTATTGTTTTATTAACAGATCCATGGTCCCCTCTAATGGAGTGGATCTCCGGTCTTTCTCATGGTCTGAGATGCCTCCTTCTTTCGGGATCTTATTTTGATGAGGCTTGACACAAGATTTCATACCCGAACACTCTAAAGAGTACGGAATTCCATTGTTTGATAAACCCTTGCTTCATGGGCTTAAGATAGTGATCTGGCTAAAAAGTGTGTCAGCAGAAGGCGGGGAGTGGGTCTCTGAGCGAAACATCGCGGGGCGTCTCCATTGACTTAGTGGTCATAAGATGCTCGCCTACTCATGCTGACGAGAGAGGGTGGTGTGGAGGTGCAAAAGTAAATTTGGGGACTTTCCATGTCATTGAGTCACCTCTGCCATTCTGGGCTTGGTCATAACCAGGTAAAACAAGGGTGGAGGGCAATTAGTTAGTTTCCTATGATTAAGCAAGTAGATTTACAACCTATAGTTCATAGCTCTTGGGCCCAGTGTACAGAACTTAAAACCAGTATCCTTTTAGAATCATATAAAACTGATTAATACTGATTAGAATAGGATAGACGACCAAACAAATTATTTCTCACACTGCCTTTCACTGTATAAATATATTTTAAGTGCTGTTGTTGATAATAAAAGCAACAAAAACAGTCATCACATTTTGATCTTTGATAAAATATTTATTTGTTAGATGGTGTAGTGTATAGAGTGCTGACCTGGAATCAGGAAGACCTGAATTCAATCTGACCTCCAATGCTGTGCAAGGCACTTAACTTCTCTCTACCTCAGTTTTATCAACTGTAAAATGGGGACAATAACAGTATTTACTTTGCAGGGTTGTAGTGAGGATGAAATGAGATAATATCTGAAAAGCTTACAGCACAGTGCCTAGTACACAGTAGATGCTATATAAATGCTTCTTCTCTTTCTTTTCCTCTGTTTCCTTGACCTTTCCAAAATGTCTTTTGATGCAAGGCTAATCTAATCCTTTTAGATAAGGCAGTTTTTGTCTTGTGTTGCTCAGTAGCCTGGATAGGTAAGGCATTCAGATGTCTTTTCTTATAGGGAATATTTCTGACTGACTGTACACTTGAAAAACTGGATAAACAACCAATTTACAAAAGTTAAGCAAAGGAAACCCTAAGTTGTAATAAAAGAATGTGGGTCCCAAATTGAGGAGGGGAGGAAAAAAATTAAACATGAATGATCTCTAAAGATGGGGAAAAAGAGAAGCCACCTAGAGCTGTGTAAAACTTCAGGATTTTGCCTTTGCTATTCTAAAAAAAAAATCCTCACTAGATTAATTTCTCCCAGTTTGGGCTTAATACTTTTGCACAGACCTAAAAGAGTAGTTTGTCTTTTCAAGTGAAATAATTGAGAACTGCTGCAGGGTAGCAATGCAATTGAGCAGATTTCAGGCTCTGGCAGAAGCTATTCTAGAAGCAAAGCTCCCCAGATACTCATTCAAATGCCCTTGTTCAAACCCGTAATGAAAAAGGAGCAGGAAGAATTATATAATCTTCCACATAATAATTTGCAAAAGTCAAGGCTGCCTTCAAAGATTAAGGGGTAAAATAATTAGGAGTCACAGGAACCCTGTCAAAGAAGTGATGACCAAAGTGTTTACTGAGCTCTGACAGTACCTAGGCTCCAATCTAAAGGCTGAGATAGAGAGTGCACACGTGTGGGGAGGGAAGCACAGTTTTAAACATCAATGCTCTCTCAGACCAGCTTGGGCAGGCTGAGTCTGACTCATACTGGAACTTGGGTATTTGTTTTCTTTGATAGATGAAATTTTTAGAGGTTGAAGAGCAATGACATATTCATGAATGATCTGATTAGAGCGGCCATGATAAATGAGGGAGAAAGTGATAAAAGCAGAGTTTTATCTTAAATAGAGAAAAATATGGTACTGTGAATTTATTGAATCATACTGCTTGGGTATGTAAGCAATACCCAATGAAGACTGTACTTGTAAGCAGTTAGATTCAATTTTATTTTATATTCTTTAAAAATTATTGCTGTCTTTTTTTTTTTATTCCACAGTCTCTCTCCATCAGCCTTGTCTTATGATGAAGAAAAGCGATTATGCAAAGCCACCTAAAGTTAGCGTGACTGCCAGTGTATTCAACACCCTACACCTACTGTACCCTCTCCTCCAATTGTCCAATTGTTCTTCAGGGAACATATTGGTTCCTCTAACTGTATAGCTTTCAGATTTTTTACTACTTTTTTATTTTACATGATAACTGTCTTTGTATAGTTTTGTATGTACATTTTGTATGGTTTGTATGTATCTTATCTGGTTCTACTTTATATTGGTTAATTGTATATGCAAGTTAGAATAGTTGATCTTCAGATAATTTTCTTTTCACTGACAAAACACTGATTGGAGCTGGATAGAGTCCAGAGGAATTAAAATAAATCCTACTTAGTAGCTGAGAGAAATTCTGTAGGAATCTTGTGAAAATTTTGCAGAAATCAGACTTTCTTTGTCTGTTTCTGAACCAGTGAAGAACACTAACTCAAGTGGAATTAATATTATTGAGCTGTGAGAAACAGAGATTATAATTCATTCAGTGAAACATAGGGAAACTTGCATGAACTTATGGAGATTAAGTAAGCCAAATATAAACAATGACTAAAGCAAAGTTGACAAAAACAATGCTGAAAATCAGCTATATTTCTATTAATCACATTAGGAAATTGTAGAAGACATTTCCTGGAGAATAGATGATGAACATATAGTACTTCCCTCCTTGGGTAGGAAGGTGGTAGACTCCAATTGATGAATACCTCATATTCTCATGTAAATATTACCACCTTTACCCAGTTTTGCTTAACTGTTCTTCTTTGTTGCTATTGTTATTTATAACACAATTGAATATATATATATATATATATATATACATATATATATATATATATATATATATATATATATATATATATGGGGTATCAGTAAATGATGGCATGTAAAAAACAACAAAAACAAATGAAAAATATTTTTAAAGAACTTCAAAATTTGTAGTCATCATATCTGTACCTGGTATTGGTGGCTGTGCCTTTCTTGAAGACAGAGTAGGGTATGTTTTTTGCACTTCTGAAAAATTTTTTAGCATCAGGGTGAGCAGTTGTAATGGGAAGTCACTTTATTGCGGGGAAGATCTTAGTCTGCCTTTGAAGCAGTAGACAGCTGACAGAGAGAGAGAGACAGAGAAGATAGATAGAGAGACAGACAGACAGACAGAGATAGAGGCAGACAGAGAGACAGAGAGAGAGAGGCAGAGAGAGAGAGAGAGAGAGAGAGAGAGAGAGAGAGCTAGAGTAGAAGCTCTCTGAAGGCATCTCACTAAGATGATGCAGAACAGAACAGGACTTTTGGGAACTGCATAGATCTGCACAGAATAACAGGAGAAGATTTGCCTGGAGCAGTGCCTACTGATGATTCTAAGTGACAAACATCATATAGAGATTCAGACCTTTCAAAGGGGGCTAACCTTTGAATGGTGTCTATTTTTCAAAGGCTCATTTGTAGATTACTATTGTTTCAATATTTTAAATCAAACTTTGTTAACACTGTGAAATGTTTCCTTCTAAGTGGGGAACCAGTTTTGGCACCAAGTGTATGCTTTATGTTCTGCCAAATTTTCTTGGTGAGAATTATGAAGAAAGTAAAAAAAAGAAGTCCCCAGTGTACCTGAGTCTTTTTCATCTAGAGAGTTTCTGAGAAATAGTTTATATTCAGATCACTGAATGATAGGAACAAGACTGTAAGTACCTTGGGGGTCATCTTATGCTGACTTACCATTGAAGAAATAAGAAATAGAGACATCAGAGAAGTTAAATGACTTGTCCAAGCTCTTAAACAGGTTAAATATAAAATGTGGGAACTCAACTCACGCCTTCTGACTTTAAATATGGTGTTCCATCTTTTAACCTCTGTCCGACTTTGACTTCTATTGCCATGGATTTAAAACCAGCTACTGTGATTAAAAACTCAAAATCCTAACAAGTGCACCCTGGAAACACCTGGACCCTGTATATAGTAAAAGTTTGACCAGATCATATCTGGGGTTCTTCTTCCAGATCTTGTATTCTATGATCCCATAAATACTTCAATCATTTATTTCTAAAAATGTATGCCAGATGATAAACTTTGAGTTGCAGACATTGAAATTTACAGAATCACCCCATGCAATATAGAGAGTACTATCACACCTACTCCCCACTGACACTGCTAGTCAAAACCAATCAAAGGGTCCTGAGGGTTTTGTGGAAGTGGTACAGCTGTATCAAATTCATGCCAAATCATCATTTTACAGCTAAAGGTTTTTGCACTCTAAATAATAAAACACCTCAGCTACTGGAATAAAGGGAAATAATTTTATTCAATTTGCATTTAAAATTGCAAGCTATCCTACAATGTTTATTTGGACTGACACATTTTAATTAGAATAGTCATATTATCAGTGAATATCAAATAGTTCATAGAGTACATCATTCATGCACCTGAATAAAAATGACAAGGAATATTAATATGGTAGCCACACAGTACTCTAGATAATTGGTTTTTTCCTCTTCTCTTTCTATTACTGCGTTCCATTGCCAGTGGTCACATTTTGAAGTTGTGGATTTTGGGGAGAAGCCTGCATTCTTAAAATAGAGAGACACAGGTCAGGACAAATGATCTACTCAAGAAGAGGAAAAAGAAAGAAAGAACTTTCATGTAAAGGGAAAGCAAAGAAGTACTACTGTTTAATGACATTCAGCATAGAACAGAGAGGAAAACTTTATACATTATGTATACATTTCATAAATTACATAAATGTTCCTGCATGAGCCAACGTGTGAAATTTATGCCAAATAATTCAATGTGACATTAATGTAAGCTATTTCTTATATGCCATCTATGTCATATTTGGCAATTATGTCATATGTTTCATAGGTAACATATCCTCTAGGACTCTTAGTATTAAATCTCCTGCTTCTGTAAATTAGCACAGACTTTTCTTTCTATCCGAAATATTCTCTCTTCTCATTATCTCTTTGAGCTTCAGCTCAAGGGTCAAATCCTTCAAGAAGACTTATTCAATTCCTCCAGTTATGGGGTTCCTATCAAATCTCTGTATGTTTAATTTGATAAAAAAAAACACCTTCATACTTCCTTATCAGTAACTTTGTTGTTAGTAGTAGGAAAAAAATATATATCTTCCTATACATACATATATATATATATGTATCCTCCTTATAGGAAAATATATCTATATCTATATGGCTTTCTACCTATATTTTTATTTTTATACATCTAGTTACCAGGAAAAAATTACCTAGAGTAAAAAAATACCAGGTAGGGTTTTTCCTCTACCTCATAGGTGAGAACCTCCCAGAAAATACCTTATTTGCTTACTTTTACCTCATATAGCTTTTCTATCTAGCAGCCTCACAATATCCAAGGGTTTTGACCCTCCAAGGAGCCTTGTGTCCCTGAAGGTGAATTTTAATTTAATGGTTAATTTGAATGTATCCCCAGTGCAACTTATGAAACTTAATCTTGGTGCCAAAATTACTGATGATTACCTTGGAGTATCTGACCTAATGAGGTCACAGGTCCATCAGAGAAATGATGCTCAAAGTATACTCTGGAGATTCTTGGGCCAAAAATTTTCAAAGTGAAGTTAAAGATATTTTCATAAAAATACTGAGACTTTTAAATTTCTAGTATAATACATATCAATAGAATCCAAAACAATTTGGTCTCCCAAATTTTTCTCAATAATCTTTGAGAATGTAAAGGGGACCTGAGACCAAAAAGTACTATCAGTTTATACAAGTATCAAAGAAGGAAATCTATAGATTCTTGGTAATTTCCTTCTACATAAAGATTTCAGCTCCAAATTAAAAGGCCCTGATTTCATAGCAGATGGGAGATACTTTATAAATTCTTTCAAAATACAGAAAGGTAATATGGTAATTGCTGACAAGATTTTTATTTTTTTAGGTCAGCTTATTCTTTTGAAGTTTTAGAAATATTAACTGATGTTAAATAGCTGCTCTCTTGCTTTCATTTAGGATCTAGAGCTTCTTTAGTTTGGAAATGATTTGAATTTCTAGGACTATGAATATTATTTTGTTCTCTAGCATACCTGGAAGTTTGGAATTTTGGCCATGGTATTTCTAGGTGTGATGGAGAATGAGATATGCATTGTCAGACATAGCAACCTTGCTGATTCAATGTTTTAGACTACACATACGTGAGAGATGGAGGAGGGAGGAGTATAATGGTGAGAAATGAATTTGGGAATTGGCAAAAAAGAATTGATAAAATATATTTAAAGTACATAGAAAAACAAAATGAAAAGTGCAGAAGGGAGCAAGAACAATGTTGTTGTCACTTTATTAAATTTAATATGCAAGTACTTTTCAAAAACAGTTAATAGAAGTCAATTCACAAATTTTTATGGGAAATGTCTTTTTGAAATACTTGTTGATGATTAAGCTTGCAACATAAAATTAAATATCTTATATTTCTTGGATGCATAAATTACTCTGAAAATTATGAAAGCAAACATATCATAGCTTTTCTAAGAATGACATATATGAAATATAATTGTAAATGAGTAGTAAAGTTGCTTTCTTTCTGTAAAATTATTCCCATTGTATTACAAAAGATCTATATGTGCATGCTCATATATGTGTATGTGTATACATAGACTCAGAGCATAGAGTGAGCTGAATATGAAGGAAGAATTACCTCAAAAAATAAAATTTCCTGTTGCATGAAATGTACTAGGAGTAAGAGAAAGGGAGAGATAGGATGTAGTAAATCATCTCATATATAAGAGGGAAGAGAGAGCTTCTACAATGGAGAGGAAGAGGGGGGAGAGACAAGGAAATAATTTAACCTTACTGTCATGGAATTTGGCTTAAGGATGGAATAACACACACCCAATTGGATATATTTTACCCTGCAGGAAAGCAAGGGGGAAGGGGATCAGAGGGGGAAGATAATGGAATGAACGGCAAATTGGGGAAAGGGATAATCAGATGCAGACACTATTGTGGGAGGACAGGTCAAGGGAGAGAACGGAATAAATGAAGGGTAGGATAGGACAGAGGGAAATGTGGTTAGTCTTTTACAACATAAATATTATGGAAGCATTTTGCATTGTTATACATGTATGACCTATATTGAATTGCTTGTTTTCTCAATGAGTGTGGGTGGGGAGGGAGGGAGAGAATATGAAACTCAAAGCTTTAAAAATGAATGTTAAAAATTGTTTTAGCATGCAGCTGAAAATTAAACTGTACAGGTAATTTTGAAGAAGAGTAGGTAGTTGAAGGGTGGGACTAGAGGAAGGGATGAATGAGTGTATGCTGTTCTATGGTGGGGGGTGGGGAGAGATGGGGAGAAAATTTTGAGTCAAATTCTTGTGAAAGTGAACGTTAAGAACTGAAAAATGAACAAATTATATATTTAAAAAAGTACAATTGGTTAAATGGGAAAGGAAGTCCAAATGTGAACTGAAGAAAATAATTCCCTAAAAATTAAAATTGGGCAAGTGGAAACTAATGACTCTATGAGACATCAAAAATCAACCCAACAAAATCAAAGGAATGAAAAAATTGAATAAAATACTTCATTAACAAAAACCGACCTGGAAAATAGTTTTTAGAGGAGATAACTTCAGAATTATTGAACTGCTAGAAGGTTATGATAAAATAAAAAAGAACCTAGACAAGTTCTTCCAAGGAATTAGCAAGAAAAACTGTCCTAATATCCAAAAACCAGATAGTAAAATTGTCATTGAAGGAATCCACTAAACACATCCTTTAATATTAATGGGATTTAAGATCTTTCCTGCCCATTGATAGGCATCATATGGAGCCCATTAACAGAAGTTTGTTTAGATGAGGTTTGCTTGTAGGAAGGATTTCACGCCTTTTGGTATTTTCTAATTAGGCACTGAGTCATTAGGATTGTGAGTGATGCCTTCTGCTTTTGTGATTCTGAGAAGTGTATATACACTGTGAGGTGATGTTTTGCTTTGGATGCTTGCTTATGGAAAGATCTTGGGATTCTCTGGTCCTGACTCTGAGTAACTATATATTCAAACCCCGAACTGCTCAGATTTAAAGACTCTCTTGATCTAGGGGTGTATATAAAGTGTATAGCAATATTTCTTTGATTCAGGCAGTAGAGCCCTGACTATTGGTCTTTATATTTCTCTTTATATTTTCTCTGAAGTCCAGGGTGCTGACTTTTCCCCTGGACTATTAAATATAACTAAAAAAAAAGATTTTGATAGCTTTAAATAGCTATCTTTCCTAGTAAAGCACATCTAAGAACCTATTCTAGCAGTCACCCTGGGTGTGCTAGAGGACTTGCCTTTACACCTCCTAAAAATATCCCAAATTGAAAGCTCCAAAGAATATTATAGCCAAATTCAAGAATTGTCAGGTAAAGGAGAAAATACTGTAAACAGTGAGAAAGAAACCCTTCAAGTATCAGAGTGACAGTTAGGATTGCACAGGACTTAGCAGCTTTTACTTTAAAGTATCAGGTGGTTTGGAATATGCTCTTCCAGAAGACAAAGAATGTTGAATTACAACCAAGGATCAACTATCCAGCAAAAGTGAGCACAATCTATCAGGGGGAAATACGGATATTCAATGAAATACAGGACTCTCAAACTTTCCTGGTGGAAAGATCAGAGAAGAACAAAAAATTCAATCTTAAAATACAAAACCTCAGAGAAGCATGAAAAAGTAAATAGGAATGAAAAGAATATATTATTCAATAAGATTAAACAGTTTATGTCCCTACATGGGAAGATGATTCTTGTAACTCTTGAGAACTGTATCTCTATTAAGGCCATTATAAATAGTATACATAGATAGAAGTATGGGTATAAGTTGACTTTGATGTGTTGATATAAAAAAAATGAGTGATGGAAAAAGTATTATGCTGGGAGAAGAGAAAAGGGAGAGGTAGAATAAGGTAAATTATATCACATGAAGAGGCACAAAATACCTATTACAGTAGAGGGAAAAAAGGGTGGGGAGATGAGCATTATTTGAACCTTACTATCATTGGATTTGGCTCAAAGAGGGAATAAAATACTCATTCATTTGTGTATGGAAATTTATCTTATCCATAAAGAAGTAGGAGGGAAATGGGAAAGAAAAGGGAAATGGAAGGGTGATAGAAGGGAGGGCATAAAGGAGGGTAGAAGCAGGAGAGGAAATGGAAAAAGAATGGGGGACAGAAAGAAGGGAGGGTAGATTAAGGGAGGTGGTGGTCAGAAGCAAAACATTTGTGAGCAGGGACAGGGTGAAAGGAGAGAGAAAAGTATAAACATGAGGTAAAATAAGAAGAAGGCATTGTGATGAACTGTCTCAAAATAGAAATGGATAGCAGAGCAGATTAAAAAGTAGAATCCTACAATATGTTGTTCACAAGAAACACATCTGAAACAAAGATATTCAAACAGAGTAAAGGTAAAAGGCTGGAACAGAATATATCATGCTCCAACATAAGTAAAAATAGTAAAACAAAGAAAAAGTAAGGATAGCCATCTTGAACTTAGACAAACCAAAACAAAACCAGATCTATTTAAAAGAGATAAGGACGAAAACTTCATCTTGCTAAAGGTACCATAGACAATGAAGTAATATCATATGCACCAAGTGATTCAGCATCCAAAATTTAGAGGAGAAGTTAAGGGAGTTTCAGGAAGAAATAGATAACACAACTATACTAGTGGGATACTTCAACCTCCTGCTCTAAAAACTAGATAAATCTAACCGCAAAATAGACAAAAAAAAGTTAAGGAGGTGAATACAATTTTAGAAAATTTAGATATGATAGACATTTGGGAAAAACTGAATGGGGATAGAAAAGAATATACCTTTTTCTCAGTGGTACATGACACCTACACAAAAGTTGATCAGGTATTAGGGCATACAAACCTCAAAATCAAGTGCAGAAAGCAGAAATTTTAAATGCATTCTTTTCAGATCATGATGCAATAAAAATTGCTTTTAATAAATGACCATGGAAAGACAGGCTGAAAACTAATTGGAAATTAAATAATCTGAACCTAAAAAATGAGAAAATAAAAAAACAAATCTTGAAAACAATCAATAATTTTATCAAAGAGAATAACAATGAGTCAACATACCAGAAGTTATGAAAATCAGCCAAAGCAACTCTTAGGGGAAAATTTTTATTTTGAAATGCTTACATGAATAAGGGAGAGAGAGAGAGAGAGAGAGAGAGAGAGAGAGAGAGAGAGAGAGAGAGAGAGAAAGAAAGAGAGACAGAGAGAGAGAGAGTAGATCAATTAATTGGTCATGCAACAACACCAACAAAAAAAAGAACAAATTTAAAATCCTCAGTTAAAACCAAATTAAGAACTTTGAAAATCAAAGGAGAGATTAATAAATTTACTATTGAGTAAATAAAATTAACTGTTGTTTTTAAAAAAAAAACACCAATAAAATAGATAAAATTTTGGTTAATTTGATTAAAAATAGATAGAAGAAAACCAAATTACCAGCATAAAAAAATGAAAAGGGTGAATTCACTCCCAAAGAAGAGCAAATTAAAGCCATAATTAGGAACTAATTTGCCCAATTGTATGCCAATAAATCTGAAAATCTAAGTGAAATGGCTTTTATGAACTTATGCTGAGTGAGATGAACAAAACCAGAATGTTGTATGCAGTCACAGTAACAGTGTGATGATCAAGTATGATAGACTAAGCTCTTCTCAGAAATAAAATGATCAAAGAAAAAGAACAGACAAGAACAAAGAACATCCAGATAAAGAGTTATAGAATCCAAATGCAGATTGGAGCATGCAATTTTAACTTTTTTTTCTTTCTTGTGTTTTTGTTTTCATTGTTTTCATTCTTTTTTCACAATATGACGAATGGGGAAATGTGTTTAACATGATTGCATGATTGCACAACCTCAAATTGCTTGCTATATTGGGAAGGGGAAGGGAAGGGATAGGGGGAGAGAAATTTGTAACTCAACATGTTACAAAAATCAATGTTGAAACTATTTTTACATGTAGTTAGAAAAGAATACTGTTAAGTTAAAAAAAGGAAAAAGGAAATGACAAATGATTTAGGAGCTGTGAGGGCAAAAAGCACATTAAAGCACTATTAATGGAGCTATGAATGGGCCCAGTCATTTTGGAAAGAAGTTTGCACAAGGTCACAATGAACAAAAAAAATGGATGCATTCTAAAGAACAAAAACTAACCCAAATTGCATGGAAGCAGGGTTTAGATTACCACAGATATATTTCTGTTCCTGGTCTTTAATAAATGCATGTTAACTATGTCATATGTCTCTTTAATAATATTAATTTCTCTATGGTACACATATTTTCATTGGAAAGAGGGTTCAGAATATTTACATCGAAATATATATATATATATATATATATATATATATATATATATGTATGTATGTATATGTATGCATTGCCCTTTGGATAAGCACGCATATTTAATTTTTCAATGCTGAGTTATTCCAGACCTATTGCACCCATTGAAGAAGATCAGTGTTAAAAAGATGTTCCTATTTTTAAAATAAAGATAAACCTTGGAATCATTAGAAGCACTTCGCAATTTGCCAAAGGCAATATGCTCAAGTCTCAAATCATATACCATCATCAGCCCAGTTCAGTGTTCATCTGGTGTTCATTGGAGGTATTTGAACTGAAGGACCAGGTATAAGGGATCTTGATCCAACTCCTACCCATAATCTAGTCAATAGTATTCCTTATTCACGTATATTTTCCTGTATGACTAATTAGGTACATTTTCTTGAATAAACATTGATCTCACTTAATAGCTTCTGGAATGTTTTGAGGCTTGATGCAATCAGTGCAATGTCTTTCCCAAAACAGGATAACCCATAAAGCAAAGACAAATGCAAACCTTAGTATAATGAACATTAATATAAAGCTGATAATACTGAAGTAGAGAGGCTTAATAAAGTATGACAGGAGGCTGAATAATTTCTAATTTAATAATAACTCACAGTCTTTCTAGGAAGTCCAATTCTCATCCTCATGTTAGGAACATCAACATTAAAGTTGATGTTCCTTCAAATCTACTTACCTTAAAGTATATTTTCTTAAACAATGTTATTAAGCTGGTATTAAGCTGTCCTGAGACTCTAGAACATAGATGGTTGTTCTTCAGCAGGAAATATAGTTTCTTTCTCAAGAGAAAACTCAATTTTTTCACTTATACAGGTTCAAATTAATGAAATGACATCCCTAACCTCTTAAAATCCATGCGTTCTGAAAACAAGTAGTGTGACTTCTCTAGAATGTTCTTACATTCTAATTTCTGTTGCATATGTTAAAACAAACATTTCACTTTGTTATCAATAGCAGGAGCTTTCCTTCAATTCAGTCAGGGATAACCCTATCAAGATATGCCTTCAGCTATGGATGAGTCCCATTTTAAAGCAGACAATGAGTATCTATCTTCTTCTTCAGTGTCTGACTCTGAAGATCCAGTCTACACTCTTGTCTCTCTTGAGATTCACCCTGCTGCTACTACATCTGCCTCCATATGGGTTTATGGACTATTCAAGGGAGGACTAACACCTCCTGAATGAAGGCTTCCTGAGGCACTTTTGTGCTGCTCATCCACCTTTGGCATCCATCTTCACTCAAGTATCACCAGTGGCTCCAAGAACCTGTAGCATGCACGGTGCCCATACCACAATAAAACCATCTCAGCATGGCTCAACAGGTTGAGTAACAGACTTCAGCCTGTTAGTGAGTTAAGGGGCTGGCTACCCAAAACATGCGAAGACTTCCTGACAGAATGGGCAGAGGAGAACAATTGGTTCCAAAGTCCATGAAGGCAGCTGGAGCAGGCACTGTGGAGTACTTAGAGCTTGGTCAGGCATTGAAGATGCCAAAATCATCCACTGCATCCTGGGTCATTGCCAGTCATCTTGTCTTTTGCCCTGTCACTGGATTTTGATGATTCAGGAAGAGAGAGTGAAACTGATGATTTTATACAACTCTGCTTCCCTTAAATCCAATTCACAGGCAAGTCAAGACATCATTTGTGATTTCATTGGGTCTCCTTGAAAAGCAAAGCAAAAGCAAAAACATCTACCAGTTTCCTAACCTAGTCTACTTCTATAACTTCTCCACTCCTACCTCAGAAACATGCAGGAACGATCACTTGTCACCTTGATCTTATCATCACCAAGTGTTCCAGTCTCATAATCAAGAACTCTGAATTTTTCGTCTAATCACAATTTCCTGTCATTCAAAGTAGGCTGGAAAGAGAGAAGCAAATGTTAAGTTCTTTTGATATCGTTTCAGTTGTCTATATGTTACACTGTTCACAATGTTTAATAGATAACTCAATAGAGTTATTGATGGTCAATTGGACTTGGAGAAGTGGAAAATATTGGACTAGAGCTCTGGAGAGAGAATAGGACTAGAAATACAGATCTGGGAATTGTGTATATTAAGATGATAATTGAACTCATGGGACGTGATGAAATTGTCAAATGACATAATCGTAGAAATAAAAGAATAGGTAAGTGAGGACAGGGGCTTGGACTAAATCTGTTGTTTCTTTTTGGACTTTTCTATATCAATGATCTCTTTTCAGTATCAAAATCCTTCATTTCTCTTTTCCTCTATCTGATCCATTAACCTAAATGGAAAAATAAATAAAATATTTGTGTCATAACACTGCCTTCCCTTAGAGTTATTGTGAGTGATCAAGTGATACCTTGGAGATAGCAGCTCTGGAAACACAATCTGGCCCTGACACTTACTATTTGACCCTTACATAAGCAATTCACCTTAGTGAGTTCACTTTCCTTATTTATATGATAGGGATAATAAAATTTAAAGATATCTATTCCTCAAAGATTTTGAATGATCTTCAAACTTTAAAGTGATAGGTATTTCATTATTGCTATCTTACCTATTTCCTTCTTTTACTCCTATATAGTTCTAAAGATAAATTAAAAATTAAAAAATTAGCCTGTATTCCTGTTTCTATTTTTGCTGTAGTTTAACTAATATGCCAATCAAGGCTCTATGGTTAATGTATAGAGCAGATAAAGGAAATCATCAAACTACACAGAAACACTAGGGCAAATTAATGGAGGTGATCTGTGATGATCCATGTAGTAGCTGGAGGAAAGATTTATGGATAAGTAGTCAATATTAGGAAGGATAGGGCGTATGAGTTGGATCTTCAGTATTTAAGTTCTTCACTGATATTTCATGAAGATTTAACACTATATGTAATTTTTATATTCTAACTTGTGACTTCATTTTGAAATTACAAGGTATTTGAGCATATTTATTTGTTTTTGAGTTTGTTAGGTTGAAGATGTAGGTGGAAAACAACTACTCTATTATTTTACTTATATGATTTAGAATGCTACATTTTAAGAAAGAAAATGCTGTATTAGATGGTTCAGGGGAGAGTAAACTGGCGCCAAAGAGCTTCAATTTGTGCTATATTAAGGTTCTTTGGAGGAACTAATGATGTCTTATTTATTTTAAGTTTATTTCAAGCTTAGGTACAAAATAAGAAAAGAAAAAAAGGCATTGTCATATACATACAAGAACATAAGAGAGGATTCAATAATAAGCAATAAGTTTCCATTTCAAGGAAATGTATAATAAATACTATACATGATTTTCAAAGCTGTCTATCTTTGCTTCCTTGTACATTTTCTTTTGTCCTCTACTGTGCACTTTTTACCTTATTTTCCCCACTCCTTTCGGAAGGCTACAATTAAGCATGGATATGGTGATATTTATGTGTGCATGTATAGTATACAAATAGAGATACATAAAAAGAGATATCCATAAATATGTCAAACACATATGTAAGACCATGTTATGTTTATTTCCACTTGTCATCTGTTTCTGCGTAGGTAGAAATCATTTTCCTTCATAATTTCAAGTCTTTCCATATTTTTCTAAATCTACCAGCTCATCATTTCCTACACCACAGCAATATTATGACCCAACCACATTCTATCTGAGAGACTATGGGAGTTTTTTTTCCTGATTTTCTGAATTCCCCCTATTCTCGGCTATTTGGGTTTATTTATACAAGAAAATATTAATTTAAAATAATCAGAATTATCCTTTTTACACTTCAACATTGCTCTTACCTTACAATATGATTTAGGATCTGATACTAGTAATTTGATTGGGGTGACATTACATCAATGGATTAGTTAGGTAAAGTTGCATTTTTATTATATTAGCTTTATTTACCCATGTAAAATAAATACTACTTCAATATTTAGATCTAACTTAGTTTGTATAAAATGTATTTATATTTGTATAGTTCTTGCGTCTGTTTTGGCAAGAATATTCCCATATTTTTATGTTGTCCAGTTATTTTGTATGGTCTAAAACTATTAACATGATTGCCACATAGTGTAGTTTCTCTATTTTATTTTAAATCTATTTTAGCTTTAACTCTGTCTGAGACCATGATTACTATCTCTGCTTTTTTCATAACAAATTCTAATAATATTTTATTTAGAAAAGAAAAGCTTTAGGAGAGATATGATTTCTGTCTTCAGGAATTTGCAGAGATATCAAGTGGAAAGTATAATAGACATTCTATTAACTCCTAGGTTAGCACTAGGAGTAATGAGTGGAAATTGCAGAGATTCAAATCATCTTGATGTAAGAAAAAGTTTGTTAATTTTTGGAGCTCTCCAAGAGTAGAATATGATACTTTGGTGAGTATTTGGTTGCCCTTCATTGGAGATCTTAAAGCAAAGGCTCTATGATGCCTTGCTGGAGATATTGTAGAGGGGTTATTATACTAGTATGAATTAGAATGGATAGTCAGTGTGGTCTCTTCTAACCCTGAGATACTATGATTCTATGACTACATATTCTTGTTTAAAAATATTTTAGACAAATACTAAAATTTAAATACACAATAGAGAAAATAAGATATATATTATAAACTTAAGTATTGAAACTTAAATACAAAATAAGAAAATAAGCATGTCATGTGCAAAACAGAAAAAAAAAAGGATCAAAAATATGTGCAATAAATTTCAATTTCAAGAAAATCTAAATAATAAATACTACATATTTTTGAAAGGTATCAATCTTTTCTTTGCTTCCTTGTAAGTTTTCTTTTGTTCTCTGCTGTATAGTTTTCACTTGTTCTTCCCTCCCTTCCTCCCTTCCTAGGCTACAATTAAGTGTGGATACATTAATATATACATATATACACATATGCACACACATACATATTTATATAGATATATATTTTCCCCAACAAATTGTACTTCTGATCTTTATTTTGATGTTTGTGTATATCTCTTATTTCCTATCCCCCTAACTCCTCTACTTTACTTCTACTCACTACCTTGTCCTCCTATTACTTAACCTACACCCCATATCCCTCCCTTATCTTCCCATTCCTATAAATCTAAATACCCTTCTACACCCCTCTTTGACCTATTCCCTCATTCTCCCCTCTAGAGATCCCTCCCTTATACTCTCTTCTCTCTCCCCTTACCATTTTATTTCTTTCTGTATTTGGAAGACTTTATATATGTATATATATATATATATATATATATATATGTATAAAATTTTATGCATACATTCATATGTATGTATTGTTCTCTCTTGAACACATTTCCAGAACCAAGAACCCTCCTCTCCATCTAATTCCTGTCTGTCAGTTCTTCCTCTCGCACCTTGTTTGTATAAGATAATTATTCTTTTTTAGCTGTTCCTATATGGTTTTACTTTTTAAAGTCATATCATACTCAGGTCTACACTAATATTTTTTATGAAATACCCAATTACTAATAATAATCTTAGACACACATTTTATGTTTTACAGACATAAAATGTAAACGGTCTGTATGACTATATATATTCTTAAAGATATGCCCTCTATCCTAGCTTCCAAAGTATAAGGACTATTATGATCTTTATTTATCATTTTCCACTTTCCAAATTTCTTTCCTTGCAACAGTACTGTGAGAAGTATTACAAATATTGCAATGTAATTTTAGAGACGAACTTTCCCCTTAGCAAATACCAAATTACTGATCTATTTTCTCTTTTTCATAATTTTATGAGAATAATCTAATATACTTGAGGCTATCTTTATGAAGAATATAAGAAGGAATCAGGTAGGTTTTATATGGCTTTAGAATAGCACAACTAAAGAGTGTAAAGAATATAAGACGCAGCAATGACTTTTTTGTATAAATAAATAAATAAACATGCTACAGATGTGTATACATACATATATTTGTAAGCAGGTATGTACTTGGATGTCTAAACTTTTATAAATATGTATATATCTGTATGTATGTATATATATATGGAAGCAACAGAGGAAATCATTGAGAGCAGAGAGAAAGAAAAGAGGGAGGAAGAGAGGTAGGAGACAGAAAGCAAGAGAAAGAAAGAAATAGATGGGACAGAAGTAAACAGAGAAAGAGACATAAAGAGAGAGAGAGAGACAAAGAGAGAGAGAGAGACAGAGAGAGAGAGAGAGAGACAGAGAAGGGAGAGAGAAAGAGAGAGAGAGAGAGAGGGAGAGAGAGAGACAGAGAAAGAGAGAGAGAGAGACAGAGAAGGGAGAGAGAGAGAGACTCAGAGGAAGAAACTTCCCTGCTGGAGTATCTCACAGGATGAAAAGCTATGTGGGGTGGGGTTATTATCATATACATGGTGTGATTTGCGTAGTAGAAATCCCTAATGAGTCAAAGTACTAGAGGAAACAAAGTTTACAGGTTTTATAGCTTAGAGAGAGTCATAGAAGTTAAATAATTAGCTCAGAAACAGTGCAGAGATGATGGAGGTAGAATATAGGAAAGCAGGAGAATATGGTCAGAGCAAGGAGAGAATCCAGTAGTGTGTAATCATTCAAATGGCAGTGAAATGAAATACAGATTACAAGACTGGATGAGAAAACAAGAGGAATTTTTTTTTTCTCAGTAGGGAGACATTTTCTACAAATGGGCAGTGGTGAGTTGAAATTAAGTCTAGAAATGGAATTTTCAGTGGTATAAGAAAATCTCAGCTAAAGATACTTCTGTCACTGAAGATCATCACCTTTTCTAAATGATTCTCTTATTTTCAGAAATCTAGCTATGTCATATGGTTACTTGAACTATGGACATCCTGGATTTAAACCATTTTCCTCACTACTACATTGTACTGTCCTTATATGTGTGTGTTGAAAGTCAGTCAGCCAACAAGCATTTATTAAGTATCTGCTTTGTGTTAGGCACTGTACTAAGCTTTAGGGAGATTTTTTAAAAAGGCAAAAGAAGTCTCTGTTCTGAAGAAGTTCACAGTCTAATGGGGAGAAAACATGCCAACAATTATGGACAAATGAGAGGGATGCATGAATGTTAAGGGGTACTGGGAAAGAACTCTTTTTGAAGAGGGGTTTTAAATGGAACTTGAAGGAAATAAAGACAAGAGACAAAGATGAGGAGGGAGAAGATTTGAAGTATGAAGATAGTTAATGAAAATGCTCTCAATGTGGAGGACGAATGTTTTTCAGAAGGAAGACAAAGGAAATCAATGCCATTCGATCTTGGAGTATATATAACTGCTCCAGGAAATTATAAGAAAGTGGAAATGAGAGAAGATCCAAATCATGAAAGTCTTTGAATGCCAAACATAGAATCTGCATATTGTCCTGGAAATGATTGGGAATTATTGGAGTTTTTGAAAGGAAGGTTGGGTAAATGGCATACTAGATCAATACTTAAGGAAGATAAGTTTGAAAGTTGAAAGGAGTATGGACAACAGTGGGCAGAGACTTGCAACAGAGAGCTTAATCTGCTCAATCAGAGACTACAGCAATAGTTTAGACATTAGGTGATAAGCAGTCCAATAGTAGGCATTATATTAAATAATGAACGAGTCACGTTTAACTGGAGCTACATACAGGCAGATAAGTCTGTCATAGCATTTACATATGTATTTATATATTACTTTTTATACTCATTTATTTCTTTTTAGTGGTATTATTGATGGTATTACATCACCCAGGATTTTTAGGGGCATCTAAATCAACCCACTCTGTCACACATCTAGAAAAGGAGAAAGGCAGAAATTTTACTCAGTTCTTGTGATTACAAGTCATGGGCTTAATCCACTATACCATAGTGCCTCCATGATGTCTTCCTTCAATCACCCATTCACAACAAATATCCCTGAATCTCAGGTGATTTATTTGTACCACTCCAACATTCATAAAATAACTGCTTTAGAGATTTATATCTGGAAAATAAATGATAATAATTTAGATGAATATACATACATGCGTACATGTGTGTATAGATATACATGTATGTATACCTATGTATACCCACATAAATATAATACAAAATTGCTAGAAGACTCAAGTTTGAATTCTATCTCAGGCACTTCCTAGCTGTGTGAACTTAGGCAAGTCACTTAATTTAAAATGGGTTTATTAAAATACCTACCTCTTTATGAGGATCATGTGAGATGATATGTGTATAGCAGCCTACCATCCTTAAAATACTATATAAATGTGAGCTATTATTACTGTTTTAATTATAAATGTGTTGGAGGGATCCAAAAAGCATGGTGTAGACAACTTGACCCTCAATAGCTGTCACCTAGAAAAATAGGGGTGTCTGTTGAGGAAAAGAGGCTACAAACATTGCTACCAAGGTTGCACTGACTCCAACTTCTGCCCTTTTCATAGACTAGGATTAGAAATGTCCCACTTTCCCCATCCCCATAAGTCCTCCATTTGCCATTGCCATCAGTAAAGATACTTTCTCTCCTATTCTCCTCTACACAATTCAGGTGGGTGAGGACTACCTATAGGAAAGGGAAAAGACCTGCACTCCTATCATCACAGCTACTGCCTGACCAGTCCCACATTGTAATTGTAGTAGAGGGTGGTAATGGAATAAAATAACCACGTACCTTCTAAGTTCCAATGCATGTTCATACCAAATAGCATTTGTATCACTATGTGCTACTTTCCATTACATCTGTCCTCTATTAATTCCATGGGTCCGGTGAGTAGGGGCTGCTATAGATGAGAGGATATAAGATGTTGCTGCCATGATTGCTGATGCCATTATCCTGAAATGGCTTTCAGGCCTTTACTGGGGATGCTGGGGAGTAGTGTCTACACGACATTCAGGATAGAGGTTTCGATCACAAGTACAAGATGGGAGAGGTATAGTTAGATAGCAGCAAAAATTCAATATGAGTCAACAGTGTAGTAAATTAGCTAAGTCTTGGGACTCATACAATCTTTTTCAAGGACTTGAATCCCCTAGCCTTACAATTACACACAGGAAAACCTTTCCATACTCTACCACCTGAATGGAGTCATATTTTCTGTTCTGAGCAGCCAGTCAGAAGGCACTTCTACTAGGTGAGGCACCCCACGTCGTTGACTTCTATGGTTCTGCATCCAATTAAGTAGAACACACACAGAGGTAAGTTACTGTTGATCAGTCAGGAGCAGGTCTCAAACTTCTGTGTACTCCTAAAATAATTTGTTGGCCAGTTGTCTATTTGGGGACAAACCTCTGGTTCTGTTAAAGCACTAGAGAATCTATGTCTTCTTTCCATTTGGGAATTAATCCAAGGTCCTCTGCCCAATAATATTCCACGGGTCAATTTTTCTGATTCTTCTCCCATGTCCTCTTTTTCTGACATTGTTTTAATGTTAGTTTTCAAATTTATTTATGCATCTACTTATTTTTAAAAGTTTATTATCTTCCTCTCCTTCCTTCCCACTGCTGGCCTCCTTCAAAGGTAGTCAGTTAGAGAAAGGAAAAAAGAAACCTTCATAACAAAAATCCATAACCTAGAAAAACAATTTTCTACATTGGCCATGTTCAAAAATATAAATCTAATTTTTCATGTTAAGGCTCTTTACTCCCTAGAAAACTTGTATAGCATATATTATTATTTTTATTATTTATTTATTATATTTTAAAAGATGTTTTCTATGATATTGCTGTATTTTTTCTTCTCTTGGATCTGTGTTTATTCAGCATCATTTGAATATATTTTCATTACTTATGGCAGAATAACCTTCCATTGCATTAAAAAATCACAATTTATGTTTAGTCATTCTCCAACAAATGGGTACCACCTTAGTTTCTAATTTGGATCTACTGTGAAAATACCTGCTATAAATGTATGCATTAAAGAATAAAGGTCCTTCTCCCCTTTCTTCAATCTCTTTCTGTCACAGTCCTAGAAGTGATATAATTAGGCCAAAGTTGGGCAACATTTGGGACATTGCTTCAAATTTCTTTCAAAATAGATCATAGTACTACCAACAATATACAAATGTGTCTTTATTTTACAGTACCCTTTCCAACATTTGACATTTTATTCTTTTTCTGTCTTTGCCAGTTTATAAATGTAATCTTTAAATTGGATGTCTCCAATTATTAATTATTTGTATTCTTTTTAAAATGTCAGTCATAGTTTGAATTTTTTCCTTAGTTTCTTTTATAGACTCTATATGAGATATTTATTAGAAAAACCTATTGTAAGTATTTTCCCTAATTAATAGTTTTCCTTCTAATTTTAACAGCATTTAGTTTTTTGCAAACCTTCTTAATTTTATATAATTATGTTTGTATAATAATTTTATCTTTTGTGAGCTTCTATATAATTTATTTAATTGTAAAACTTCCTCTATCTATATATCTTAAAAGCAATTAATTCCTTGCTCTTCTAATTTGTTTATGCTGTTATATTTTTATATTAAATGACATGTGATTTATATTTAAGTGATTTTTTCCTAATTTCTGCCCACCTATACTCCAGTTTCCCAAAGAGATTTCCCAAATATCCCAGTAATCGAGGTCTTGGGGTTTTTCAAATATGATGTTACTATGGTTGTTTGCTCCTGAAAGTTGTGCACTCAAACTACTCTAATGACCAGCCTTTCTGTGTTTTAAACAGTGTCAAATTGTTTTTGATGACTGTTGTTTCATAGTATACTTTCAGCTTTGGTACCTTTCTTTCCCTCCACCTTTTTAAAAAAGAAATAATTGTTACTCTTGAAATTATAGGCTTTCTATTTTCCACATAAGTTTTATTATTTTTTTAATTCTTTAAAAATCATTTTGGTATTTTCATTTTTATAGCATTAAATAAGTAAATTAGTTTAGATAACATTGCCAATTTTATTGTGTTGACTCAAATTTTCTGCATATGACCATTTAAAAAAATTATGTCTATGTTTCCATCAAGAGTATTTTATAGCTGAATTCATATAGTTCCCTGGGTGTATCTTGATAAATATATTCTTATATATTTTAAATTCTTCAAAGGTATTCTGTTCTTAACTTTAAAAATTATTTATTTTGCCTTCCACGCATGAAGGCAAAATAAATAATACTTATTATAAATGAAGTCAGATAAAACATATTTTGCTTTAGTAATGCAAAAAAATGAAAAAAGAAAACAAAAGTAAAGAAAAATGCTTCATTCTGCACCCTGAATTCATCAGTTTTCTATCTGGAGATGAATAGCGTTTCATTTATTTATTTATTTATTTATCATGAACTCTCTGGAATTGCCATGAATCAATGGATTGATCAGAGTTGCTAAATCTTTCATATTTGATTATTGTTATAATATTGCTTTTACTATGTATATTGTTTTCCTGGTTCTACTCACTTCATCATGCATCAGCTCATATAAATTTATGCTAGTTTTTGAAACCATTTTCTTCATAATTTCTTAAAGCACAATAATATTCTTTCACAACCATATACCATAAGTTGTTCAATTATTCCCCAATTGATGACACCTCCTCAGTTTTCAATTCTTTGCCACCACACTTCTTTGCTACTGAAGTACATATTTTTTCTTTTTATTTGATCTTTTTTAAGCATAGATCTAATGATGTTGATGGGTCAAAGGATATGCAGTTTTGTCGCCCTTTGGTCATAGTTCCAAATTGTTCTTCGGAGAGGCTGGATCAGTTCACAGCTCTACCAACAATGTATTTTGCCATGTCCCTATCATGGCTATCATTTTCTTTTTATGCCATTTTAGCCAATATGATGGATGTAGTGTAATATCACAGAGTTGTTTTGATTTGAAATCCTCTAATTATTGGTAATTTATAGCATTTTTATATTACTATTGATAGCTTTGATTTCTTTTTCTGAAAAATACTTGTTTCTATAATTATTTTTAAGGGAATTTCTCTTACTAGTTTGCTCTGGGACATTTTGTTGGTAAGTAAAGGAATGTTGATTCATGGAAATTTAATTTATAGCCTCCAATTATGCTGAATTTATAATTTCAATTACTTTTAGTTGACTCTAGATTTTTCTAAGATCGTATAATTTGTAAAAGTGACACCTTTTTCTTCTACACTTATTCATGTAATATCTTTTTTATTAGCATTTCTAATGTTATGTTCAATAGTAATCTTGGTGATTAGAATCCTCACTTAACCCCTGATCTTAGTGATTAGTGCCAAAGAGGCCAAAAGCCTAAACTCCAACCCATGACCTCTTTTTATCTTCAAGAAGATTATCATATGTTGCAATATGTAATATATTTTCCTCTAAGCAACAATGTCCCACTGGGCAATTGTCCAATATATAACTTTATATATATTATATATAGTAACAGTTCCACTGTTACTCCACATCCCTTTAGGCACAAGGGAAAAAAAAACTGTTCCATTTCTCTTTATTCCATCACATTCTGATTCTTCCCACTATGCTTCACTCAAAACAACAGACCTACATTTGTTTCACCAAGATTTCTTCCTGTTTAGTACACTCTAAACAGATTCACTCTCTCCCAAAATAGAAGCCCTTTGAAGTTTTTTTCAGATTTCTCATTTCATCCATCTATGAGTCTAATGAAAATTCCATAGTTTTGGGAGAAAACATTATAGGATGCATCCATTTATTCCTCTGCTTCACAAATACTTCCTGATCCATATGAGTTACTGCTAGGTGAGTGGTGAGTACCTTTTATCCTTAAACATAGTTCATTAATCTTTCCTTTCATTTTAAAAATTAACATTCTTTTAAAATTCATTCTGTAGCCTTTTTATATTCAGAGTAAGCCATTTGTATGATATCTTTCCAAACGTCTTTGTAAAAATTAAATATATAATTCTACAAGGCAACCACTGCAAATGCTCTTCATCTGTCATTCTGGCAGTATCTTCAAAAAGTCACGTATGTTTGTAAAGTAGAAGGCACTCTTCCTGGATTCATACTGTCTTGTTAACTAAAACCCTTGTCATCACAACATTTTCATTTCTGTTACAAACTAATCCATCAACAGACCTGCTATCTAAGTGATCGGGTTTCTTTCTTTATGTTGCTTTTGGGAATTAACATTTACTAGTATCTGGAGAAACCCTGAGCAGCTTTAACAGAACAGAAAATAAGAAGAAAAGTATATAAATGTTCAATACCCTAGTATTTACTAAGTATTTTGTTCTTTGTTACAATTTTCATATTTCATATTTGCCTCAATTTCCATATTTCCCTATTGTTCTATGCCATTTATATCTTTCTATAACTCAATATATTATATTGGTTCCAGTGCGATTTTCAAAATATGTAAGAACATAGTCACTACCATACAATATGTTATTATTGTGTATCTCAGAATCTGGTTACCAATTGAAAACCCAAAGAAATTTGCATTAGGAAGAGATGATTGTCTTCCCTGCCACTGACCTTGTAGGATCATTTGCTTAGAAAAATCTAAAAAGTCTACCAAAACTCAATTGAAACAACAAATTCATCAAAGTTGAAGTATACAAATTAAACCTACATAAATTCTTAACATTTCTGTCCGAAAAAATGCTCCAGGAAAAGCTAGAAATAGAACTTTCCTTCAAAATAATTATAGAAACAGGCAATTTTCAGGAGAGACAATTTATCAATAGTTACATGAAAATAAACTCTAAAGCACTAATAAAAGTTTCTCTTTCTAGAAACAATTTGGGAATACATGACTCATAAATTTGTCTAAACAATTTTGAATTAATATCTTTTTACTTGCACCACAACTTAAAATAATGGGTGAGCAATATAACACAGTGAAGAGAGAGATGACTTGGATGTAAGAAAGAGCTGGAGTCAAATTGTTCCTCTGACATACACTGGCTGTGTGAGCATTGTCAGGTCATTTAATTGTGTTGCTGTTAACTCTCTTAAGACTTTTAGTGGTGACCTGTTTCTTTTGCAATCTTCTGCTGTGTCCCTTATAATTTGTCACATGGGAGGCTCCATATTTTGCCCCAATACTTTTGAATTTCTATTTTGATTTCCTTCATAATTCTATAATGTATTCCATCTGGTTTCAGTGTTTTAGGATGAAGATAGGACAACAATTTCATCAATATGGAGAGCTCCTAGACGAGGAAACTTCATTTACTAATTCAGTTTGGCAACTCCTTTGCAACTTAACCTTACAAGGAGTTGCCTAAAACACTGAGTTTAAATGCCTTGCCCAAGATCACACAGACATTATGTGTCAGAAGTGGGACTTGAACCTTGGCATTTAGGACAGTTTTATGTCCAATAAACTACAACTGCCTCTCAGTATTTTATTGATGCTTCTTTTTGAAAATGCTATTAGAAAAACATTAAATTATATAAAGCATAGTTTAATGGATGGAGAGTCAGAATTCAAAGTTAACTTCTACCATTAAAACCAAATCATCATTTCTGACACTAAGGTTTAGAAACTTTTTCCATTTGTGCAGTTCAGCAGCGAGCTCATCTGGAAATTTTGGCTGTTCTGAATTGCCAATGGTATTGAGAGATTAATGGATTTATGATTGCAAAGTTATGATGATCTGCAAACTTGCAGCGTCTATGTATCAGAAGAAGGGAATGAACCAAGATTCTACTGTCTCCAAGACTGATCCTTCATCAATTTTGCTATGATTCCTCTTTTACATATTTGTTGCACAATTATTAAAAGGTATCACTCATTCTGTAGCTGGATTATTTGCTTTGTTTCCTTTAAAAATGAAATAAAAAAATTGTTTGAAGTCCCTTTCAAAATGTTTTTAGCCTGTTTAATTGTTATTTCACATATTACCTTGCTTTTCCTTGGTTTCTTAACCGCTTCTCTTTAGCTGCTTTTTGATTTTTGGAAAGATGTCATTTTTCTTCTTCTCCCCAGTAATAACCTCTCTGGTTCTCCAAGTTATATATATCAGAGATTTTTTTTAGCTAAGGATCTTTTGATCCTCGGTGTAAAATTTCCCTTACATTGCATTAAAGTGTTTTAACTATCTCCGGGCATCTTGTTGCTTCCTGATTTTAAAATTGCATCTTTTCACTTTTTGTAGCTAATGCCTACATATTGTCATAGCTCATTTTCCTAAAACTGAGTACCTATATGAGTTCCTTGGTTTTCCTCTTTCTCATGAGAATGTTAAATTTATTTTTGTTAAAATCACTGTGACTTAGAAGTCAACCTGAAACCATTTATAGTAGCAGTTCTCTTTCACTAATTAGTGCTATCTCCTCTGATGTGCTACAAATATTCCTTCTTTTTAAAAGGCCCTACCTTCAGTTCTCATCCCACTTAAGTGTGAGGGTGGATAATTGAAGTAACAGTTAGTATTATTTGGATGATGAAGCAGCTTCCCTTACTTCATAGGATCATAGACCATAGATTTAAAGGCAAACGGTAGTTGAGAGGCCATATAGTTAAATCTCTTTTTTTCAGCAGATAAGGAAACTGAAAGCAGCTTGGAGCATCAGTGGATACACTGTTTGACCTGGAGTCAGGAAGACTTTACCTCAAAGCCAGCTTCAGACACTTACTAACTATATGACTCTGGACAAGTCACTTAACCCTGTTTACCCCAGTTCCACATTTGTAAAATGAGCTGGAGAAGGAAATGGCAAACGGCTCCAGTAATCTTTCCCAAGAAAACCCCAGATGGGGTCACAAAGAGTCAGATATGACTAAAATGACTCAACAACAACAAGGAAACTGAGGTTTAGAGAAGGTATGTCTTACACAAGTCTGCTGAATGGGATTTAAACCCACATCTTTCAGATTCCCACTTTAGTGCTCTATTGAGTTGTCATCATCTTCCTATGATATAGATTATAATTTTCCCTTCTTAGTCTATAAATGTGCAACTTCTATCCATATTCCACACTCATTCCCTTTTATGTTGTCTTTTACATATGACATAATTGTTGTCCACACCAACTTTATCATCTTTATCCTTACTATGTAGCTAAATCACCTTGACAATGAGGGATTAGCTCTTGGGCAGAACTTGGAAAGGATGGGAAGGATTTTAAGAGGTGGAGGTTAAGGGGATAGAGAAAGAATTGCCCATTCCAGATAGGAGGAGCATTATTTTACTTAATTTAGCAAAAGTTCTGCCTACTACTTCTTCCTCTAATTTTATTCCTTCATTTTCCCCTATCATTTCCCTGTGTTCTTAACTACCCAACAGGGTAATCAGAGGAGACCATCTATTCTGTCCTCCCAGCCCCATATATGGAACTGGGGAAGTTTCCAAGGGGACAGAATATATGAAATATTGAGTCTCTTTGAGGAAATAAGCCCTATGGGGATTAGTTTGCTTTTTATCTTTGGGTCTCAGTTTCCATATCAATAAATTGAGGAGGCTGTATTGTACTTTTTTAAGGTCCTTTCTGTTTCTAAATCCTGTGATTTGAAATATCTCTGATATTAGATATCTCCAAGTCATGACTTGTAGTTGTTATTGTTCAGTAATTTCAGTGATATTGAACTCTTTACCACCCCATTTTTTTTGGCAAAATACTGGAGTGGTTTGCCACTTCCTTCTCCAGATCATTTTACAAAAGAATAAACTGAGGAAAACAGGGTTAAGTGACTTGCCCAGGGTCACACTGCTAATATATTTCTGAGGCTGGATTATAACTGAAGTCTTCCTGACTCCATCTAGCTCTATCTCCTGTGCTACCTAGCTTCCCCAGCAATGACTTACTTCTCGGTATTCAAGATCAATAGGTTTTTAGTTTAGGCTTTTAGTATTAAGGGTGGGAACTGATTGAAAAAGTCGGTTGAATCACCTCATCACAATAAAAAAGAATGATAGGCTGCTAAACTCTGGTACATTTACCAAGGGAGAATGGATCAAATGTTGAAGTGTAAACAAGATCTGGAAGCCTACTAAGTGTGACAGAAAGTCTCTTTAGACTGGTTGAGAGACTTGGTAATGACTTCTAGGGCATGTATAAAACCATACAGCAAGTTGGAAATGAGAGGTTCAAGTGCCTACCAGGGCAGAGAGGAATTTCCAACTGTCCAGGTTTTGTTGGATCGTGCTCTCATCTGATAAATGAAACTGGATTTACCATCTTATCACTTAATTTAAGAAGAGTTGGAGAGACTTGATTAATTGAATCAATCAGTCTGCCACTTTACATTAGGTTTAGTATAATAACATTTATGTTTTTGGCTTTGCTTTTATTTTCTAATCCTGTACCTATTTGATGTTCTGATTCTTGGAATGAACTCCTTCCTTAACATATGGCTTTAGAAATTCATTATTTCTTTCAAAACTCAACTCAAATATTACCTTCTGCATAAAGCCCTTCCTGATCCCCCAGTAGCTCATGCCTTCCCACCCAAAAATTATGCTAAATCTATTTTCTATATTTTTGTATGCATAGGAAGCATGGTAGAGCAGATACAACATAGCTTTCAGACAAAGAGAAACTATTCTAGTCCTGCCTTTGAAACACATTGGCTGTTAGACTGATTCAGTTACAAAGAAGGTATCAATCTGAATTGGTAGAGAAAGTTTCATTTAGGCAGTTCCCTATGTCAACAAAGGTCCTGTGTTCTGCGCATGCTTTCATAGGTACATGCTGTACCCCTGATAGAATGGAAGCCCTCTAGGACAGCAATTGTTTTGTTTTTTTTCTTAGTATCCTGAGTGCTTAGAACATTGCTCTCCCTCTCCCTATCCTTCTTCCTTTCCTTCTTTCTCTTCCTCTCCCTCTCTCTGTCTGTCTCTTTCTCTCCTTCTCTCCCTCCCTCCCTTTCTCCACATATAAACTTGACACCAACTTCTTGATTAAAGTTGATCAATTACTTAATTAATTGCTGGTTTCAGCTTTAGTGCACCTATTCTGTGTGTCCAAAGAGTTTTTCCTATTGTCTGTTCTAATAGATCAGTTTGTGAAACCAAACCTTTAGTCTTCCACATCATCCATAAGTTTTTTCTCAAAACAAATAGAGATTTCAGTTTCCTGTTTGTACTCTCTGAAGAACCCAGGAAATAATCTAAATGGCATCATCATTTTCATTGTTTAACAGCAATACCAGCAATATATTCATATGATGTTTTGAATTGTGTGAAGAACTTTAGAGACAATATCTCATTGATGCCTACAACTGCCCTGTGAGGTAAGGGCTATTTTGACTGCTAGATGGCTCGGAGGGTAGTGCTGAAATTAGAATCAGGAAGACCTGAGTTTACATCTTCCCTCAGACTCTTACTAGTTATATGACTCAAATTCCCTTAAAAGAAGAATAATAATAGTTAACAGAATTGTTAAAACTATCAAATGAGGTGATCCATGCAAGTACAGAGTTTTGCAAAATTTAATTATATAAATGCATTGTTGTCAGAACCATAATCATCACAAAGGAAGCAGCTGAGGCTTAAAGATCTTGAATGATTTAGCCAGAGCGAAACAGGTAATATGTACCTGGGTCATATGGACGCAGTCCAGGGCCCCTTGAATCCAAGTCCAGCACTCTATCAATGACTGTTGCCAAGATTTGTTTAACCCATGTGTTGTTTTGGTAATTATCCTCATTTCTCCCCAAAGTTTATTACTCAAGACTTATCTTTCTTGTTTCATACCTTATTCTCTTCATTAAAAAATATCTTATTTTTCAATTAATTTAAAGACACTTTGGACAAACCTTTATCTGTTTTGGAAGTGAAGGAAATCCTGAAATATGGCCAAATTGTTGGGTAGTTTACACTGTCAAAAGAAGGTTTACTTTCCATTATATCTTTCTTGTATGTCCTTGATGAAACACATTATTGTCTCATATATATGTATTTTGCTTTTTATTTTGGGTAGTGTAACACAATGGGCAAAGACTCTCTTGAAAGAATTGACAATGCCTTCCAGAATCTGGAAGGCATTGTCAATTCTTTCAAGCTGGGAGAGGATAGGGTAGAGAACAAAGCACTTAATTTAGTGTCTGAATACTTGAATTTGTGGCATAGCTCTGCTACTTACTAACTGTGTGATCTTGGATAATTCACTTACCTGATCTAGACCTTAGTTTCCTTAACTGTGAAATGAGTGGACAGGACTAGATGATTAATCCCTCTGCATCCTTCCAGCTTAATTTCTACAATTGTATAATTGCTTATTAGTCTGTTCACCCTCACCTATTTTATACTATAAGACGGTACCAAAGATCTGCACAACCAATTTTTCTCTACATTTCTGTATCTTGTTTCATGAAAGCTTCAAAGAAGTCGAAGTTTTTCCCCTTCCAGAGCATAAATGGAACAAGGAAGCAGCAGTGTAGGAGAATTTTTCAAACTAAAGTTAGGGTGATACTGAAATTTGAGCTCCTTCTGAAAAAACTCCCAGACTCAGACTTGGTCAGCTCTTACTGTCACTGTCCCTTTCTTTTTACTTATTCTCAGTCTTAAAGAACATTTTCCTCCCTCTGCTCTACCTTGCCTTTATCTCCAATCCTCCTCACGTGTCTCATTTTTCTTCTTGCTGCAGCAGTGGTGCAGAATGCTGATAGATTCAATCCCAGACAGTCATTTTTGTAACTACGTCTGTCTAGGAAAAACTGATCCTAACATTACAGAGCACAGGGAATCTTAAATTATTTGATTATCTGTGGGACGATTAGAGGGTGTCCCTTACAAAATTTCAAGCCACTGAATGAAGCTGTTGAAATGTTACTATGTCTGTTCTTGGTTGGTTTGGGAGAAAAAAGAAACATCCGTCACAGAATCATTTTGTGAATAAAATAACACTTTAATATTATAAAAATGGAAAGCGTTGTTTCAAAAATGGGGGAGAGTTCAAAACCATTTTCCTGTGTCAGTGTGTTACACATTGGATCTCTTTGTTTTGATCAGCAACAGTACTCAGGTTTAAATAGTGAAGTCTTTAACTTCAGTTCTATTTACAAGAAAGGATAACTTAGAATTGTTCTTGGTTTCCTATATCTCTTTCTAACCCAATAACTTTGTAAATCCTGAAAAAGATACAAAAAATATTATATTTCCTTTAGGTTATTTGTACATGTTACTACCAGTATCATTTTGAAAAATAAGACAAAGTTTACAAACATTCAATATATCTCTTTATAGGTGAGTAAGAGAATCATATTTGTTAAGATGTATTATTATATTTTTACCTTTCATTTAGGTAGTCTTTATAGAGGAGTTTTTTCATTTTTCATGCACATTAGGTAAAGAGAAAAATTGGAAAAAATGAAGAAGCAATAGAAATCATATGCAGAGAAAAACTAATGACATGGGTAAATGATCCTTTAAATAGTAATGAACCACAGGAGTACATTTGCTTTTAACTTTTATGTATCAATTAATCAATCAACAAGTATTTATTAAGTACCTACTTTGTTTTAAGTACTGTGCCTTTAAACACTTGGGTTAAGATAAAATTGAAATAGTCCTTGTCCTCCTAACAAGGGGAGACTTCTTGGATTCGTACAAATATAAGGAGAAAGGTAATTAGAGAATGGAGGGCAGTAGGAGCTGGAAGAGTAGATCAGGGAGAATTACCAACCTTTAAAAAAACAAACTAAAATTTTGTTTCCATGAATGTATGAATGAATAAATCATTTATTAAGCACTTACTATGTGCAAAGCATTGTACTAAGCACTGGGTACAAAAAATGTAAGAAAATCCCTGACCTTAAAGAGCTCTCATTCTAGTGGGGGCAACAACACATATAGAAACTTTTATCTGCTAGTAAGATAGAAAAGCCTCATGATCCTTAGGTGCAGCAACAGCAAAGTAGATATTAAGAGTTCTTCTTTAACATCATCTCCACTGAGAGATTATATGAGTTTCTGATGTATTTGATAATGCTAAAGCCTTTGGTACCAAGAAATTTCTTTTCTGGGTCTTCAATAGATATGGCTATAGCACCTGCAGAAGCAGCTACCAAGCTGGATCTCTGAAGGGGTAGTTTCCTCAGGTGAGGGCTTTGAGCACTAAATTGAAAGCACTGCTATTTCCAAGACTCTTTGGTTCATGATTATCTCCTTCAGGGTATACTGGGGAGATGACAGTGGTGCTTTGATCTGCCTGATGTATCCTGCTTCCTGTCTTTCCCTTAGGAAGATTCCTTGCTAATTCAGCTAGGCTAGTATGCTACCTGGAGAGGGGCAATTGCATAGCAGTTGGTGGGAATGGCTGGCTCCTTGTTCACTGGAGTTGTTTCCCTCGATGATGACCAGAAAAGTCAAGCTAGATGTGAGGTACTGGTGGTCTGCTTTTGAAGTGATGGTGGAGAAATACACTTCCACTCCCATGTCTCCTGTAGCAGCTGATGAGCAAGTTGTTGCTTGTGGAGATGAGGATGGCACATTCTCTCCAATGATGGCTGAGGGCACTGAGTGCCATAAAGACAGGATCTAAAGTCTCAAATAAACCTTGTATTTCACCCAATTAATATTGTATTCTGCATGGTAGGTGCTAAATTTGAATTTGCTGAAGTGAATTGAAATTTTTGCCCACATTAGCATGGAACTTTCTTATATTGTTAGATCCATTCTCTCATCAAAAGATATTTTAAACTATATTCACAGATAGTTTTAAAAAATAATTTTATAGTTTTATTTAGCCTATAGGATAGGATTTAACCATCATTCCAACAATCAATTCACACTTTTTCCTCTCCTTGCCCACTCCTGCTCTGTTCTAATTCAAAGGTATTTTCTCCATAGCTCCATGTTACTAGGCTAGTAAATTTGATGATTCATGTTTTCATTGCAACTCCTCTATTAATTACAACAAGTTTTTGAGATTTTTCTATGACCAACAAAACACTGTGGCCAGTCTGCTGATATATCTTTCTAAATTTAACTGGAATGGTCCTTACAGTTCATCAGTGAGTCAAGGAAATCCTTTACAATTTGATAGAACATTATATTACACTGACATGCTCTTTGCTAACTCAGGATCCTCTCAGTTGGTCTCACTGCATCTTGAAAGGCTTCTTCCATACCATAGTTTGCTTTGGGGACAACTCAGGCTATAACCCTGCCTGTTTCTTTTAAAACTACGAGTCCACATGACTGTACTAATGGAGAAGTAAGTAATATGAACTCACCTGAATTTTGATCTAGGAACAAGGAGCAGCTAGAACAGTGATTGTCTCACTTTGGTCTCCAGAAATGCTTATAGTAGTCAACCACATCAAACTGACATTTTAACCCAGTTCTGAAAGTACTCCAAGGATTATTTAAGGAGAACTCCCATGTCAGTCATCTTTTCATTTCCATCTTATTCCTGAGATTTCTCTATTATGCCCCTTGAACCTTCTCATTCTTCCAGATTACTTCAGCTCTGGAATTCACACCTACTCTCTACCTTTTTGCTTGTGGGGCCTCTCACTCTCTCTGTTTTGAGGGTAAAAACTCTGCTGACACCCTATAAAGAGAGTACACAGGGGAGTCATCTCTTCATTTTCTAGTACTCTGAACTTCCTCATCATGTGAAAGTCATGCCCCAGTGATGAATATGTACTTTTCAGCTTCCTTAGTTTCCTCTTTCCCTATTTGATTGTAATATCCTTAGATGGCAGAGACTCTCTTCTGTTTTCTTTGTATGCCTATGAGTTAGAACAGAGCCTAGTACATAGTAGGCACTTAGTAAGTATTTATTCACTATGTACTTTATTAACTTTGGCAAGATGATTTTTATTGATTGACACCTCATTGCCTTCTATTTATCTATGAAAAGAAAATGATATGATATGTCACACCTTTAATTCACTATTTCCTAGTTCCAGCTAGAATAATTGGAAGGATGGGATGGTTTAAAATCACTGGCTCTTTGAGAGGAAAAATGCATGCTAGACTATCTTTAATCTGCATTATTTCATTTTCCCATCACTTTCTTAAGTCTGGAGAAACAACAAAGTAAATACATCAACTTCTGATATGACGTATTTGCCAATTTCAGAAGTGCAAATGCTCGCATTGAAGTTTTAGTAATCAGGTCTCATGAGGTGGATTGAGCTGGCTCCAGTACATCCTTGATAATAGGTCATAGAGGATGTGGCCATAATGGGCCATGTTGCTAAGTTTCTTTCATTAACAGGACAGAAATTTCTTAGCTTAAAACTAACCTATTCTTTAAAAAATAAAGGAGAAATAATGACGAATTTGGAGACTATGTGCCTACATGCATACATCCATATATACATAAGTGTACATATGTGTATGTGTGTGCATGTGTTTGTGTATCATGGACTTCAGAATATCAAGTTATGCTATATGGGCATTTTCAGAGGAGACAAAATTTGGACAGGAAGTCAAGAATAACTGTGTTCAAATTCTGATATATGCCAGCTGTATGGCTCTGGGCAAATCATGCAACTTCTCTATGTCTCTATTGTTACCATTAAGTATCAAAGTAGGGATTTGAACAATATTATTCCTGACTTTAAAAGAAATAGGAAAGATCAGAATGGGTCAGATATCAGCCTAGGTC
>CM053773.1:11466966-11496967 GCA_028658325.1 Potorous gilbertii | reverse complement strand
AAAGATGAAGAGTGTAAAAAAATAACACCAAATATCAGTGTTTGGGAATCTTCAGCTCTTGGGGCTAACCACCTGCTTGGTTGATGCAGCTGTGCTTGTCTTCCTAATTTCATCTGTAAGCCTCTAGGGCTTGGCCCACGTCCTTCAGTATGTCTTGTAAAGGGGTGAGCTCAACAGCCACTCAACAAATGGCAATAGTAACGATGATGCTCTTGACCTTCTGAAGTCTCTGCATCACTAGTGTTTACCAGAATTATTTCCATTGCTAGTATTTGTTTGAACGATTTCACTGACTTTAGCAACCGGAGTTTCAGCTGCCGTCTATGATCATGGCCAAGCAGGTAAAGCTAGAATCTGAAAAATAAAACGTTTTTCCTGTACCCTTCCCTAGTGCAGCAAAAATCACTCTGGTAAATGATAGCAAGTGAAAGAATTCTGGTCAATGCCTTGGAGGAGATAAGTAGTTCTCTAAGCCTGTTCACCTCTGTAGTAGAGTACAATGTAAATATTGTGGAAGTCATGGTATCTCTCCCTGTATGTGCCAACTGGCATCTCTTTGTCTCTTGACCAGATACTATTCTCTTGAGAATGGTTGTTTCAGAAATGTAATTTTTTGGTCAAAAAAAAAAGAATGGGCCAAGAGGACATGGCTGGAAAAGCATAAATTCATCCCCTTTGTTGGAAAATAACTAAACATACTTTTTTTTTAATAGTGAGCTATCTTGGTCAATGAAAGATGGCATGCTTCTTCAATTTCATTTGCAGATTAACCAAAGTAGTAACTCCTGCCATTTTCATGCCATATCAACTTTAATTCTTTTAAATCTGTGAACATTCTATACTTAAGAAACATGAGGGCTTTGATTAAACCTTACTATGCAGAATTTTAAAAAGATAAATTTGCACATGTTCATATTTATATGAATACCATAAAAATATTTTACATAGGTAGATGACTGGTCTTTGTTATGAGCAATAGAACTATTCTTTGTGGACTGTCAGTCATCAGTGGAGGAATGAATCACTAGACTGCTTTTTAAAATAGTGATAGTAGCCAGTATTTACCTAATACTTTAAGGATAGCAATGAACTTTACAATTACCATCTCATTTGACTCACATAACAACCCTGAGAAGTAGGTACAATGGTTATTCCAGTTTTACAGATGAGGAAACTGAGACAGACAGAAGTTAATGCATTCAGTCAGTAAATATTAATCAAATGCCTACTACATGCAGGGCCCTATGTTAAGTTATAATAACACAAAGAAAAGCAAAAGACAGTCACTGCTCTCCAGGAGTTCATAGTCTAATGGGAAAAGCAATGAGCAAGCAACTATATAAGAACAAGCTATAAGTAGCATTCGTCAGAGACAATAAATAGAGGGGACACTAAAATTATGGGAGAATGGCAAAGACTTCCTTTAGAAGGTAGAATTTTGACTGGGACTTGGAAGAAGCCAAGCAAGCTAGAAGATGGTATCAGTGAGAGAATCCTAGGCATGAGGTACAGGCAGTGGAAATAATCAGAATCAGGGAATCAAGAGTCTCTAGAGTCATATAGCTAGTAAGTATCTGAGGCTGGATTTGAACTCAGAAATACCTGAATCTTTTTCTAGCAGTTTATCAACTGTTTATTCTTCCACTGTTTACTGATAGTCACCTGCCTCAGAAAAAAATGGGCCTTTAAATTTAGATTTAGATAATGTCTTTCCGACAAAGCATGGAACACGTATGATTATTGTGCATTTCAGCAAACTCTATTTCATTTGATCAACAATTACAAACTACAGAGTGGCAATAGATCTGATGCATCAAAAGCCTTTGGGCTTACTACTGGAGGAGTTGACCCATTTCCCCAAGAGTAAAGTCTGACAGTTTATGAGATCTAAAGCCATTCTTGAAGATCTGGCCAGAGAATTGTTAGAAACAGGCAAGTTTCTGAGATAGAAGTAACATCATAAACGGCAGTGAATTTGAAGAACCTAGTACCTAAATAAGTCTTCTGGCTAGCTTCAGCAAGAGGATATTAACTTACAGAGCAAATCAAAAGCATTCCAGTCTTCCAGAAATGGTTCATAAATTTTTGTTTAATTTTGTTTTTTAAGAGTAAGATCATAATCAACCCAATCTTCCAGAATGAATCCTTTGAATTGGCTTTAGAATCTTTTTACAATCATGGAGGTTTCGTACAATTATGACTCATGTCCACAACACATCCCTGAGGACACTGGTTGTCCCTGAATTGATTTTATCAGTGTAGGACATAAGTCCCCAGAAATTTACCATAGGTAGCCCTGATTATTTTTTTCCAATGGGATATAAAGACTTCTGACCCAGAATCTACCAAAAGTTTGCCATTTCATAGGGATAAAGTTTAAACAATCAATGCTAAATAGTGAAATGATGGTTAAAAACTTGCAATTTATGATAATCTTATAAATTTTTTAAACCATTTTACAGAAGAGATTAAAGAAGGACTATGAAAAAGGAAGGGTTACTTAAAACCTACCATTCACCAAGTAGGAAAAAAACATGTTTTCATGTAAGCCTTTCAAATACTGCAAAAAAAAAAATGTTGTAGTCTAATGTTGAAAGAAATGGGGGAGGGTTTGGATAGAAAAGGATAGGGGGTACCAATGGAGCAACATTATACAGGAAATTCTATAAAAAAATACATTGATAGCTGGCTCTGTGGTAAGTATTCAGAGAACATGACTGAAGTCAGTTTGCCTGTGGCAGAAGTAGATTTATACAGTCAGTGACAGAAAAGATAAGATTACTCAGAGAGCTGGTGAGGAGCCTGTTTTGGTCATTAGACATTAGAAATAGAAGGTCAGAGGATTTATTCTGAAGAAGAGGTTTAGGGAATCAGCAATGAGGCTCAATAGTAAGAGATATATTGTCAACAATAGGAGTAGGAGAGAAAAGTTAAGTACAGGATTGTTAGAAATGGTTGAAATGCTGAAGCCAAGAGAAGTGTTTTAGTTATGGGACTAGGAAAGTCTTATTTAGTCCCAATGCTTGCACATCAATCAGAGGTAAAGCAATACAAACAGGGACCAGTGAAGGGATTTAAAAGGACTCTCTCAAAGTTGGCAGATCTCAAAAAATAGCCTATTCTGACAGTACTTTAATTTTAAAGTTCTTATTTTGACATGTCCAGAATACTATTTTTTTCAGTCTTTTAATATAATGAAAAATTCTTATTCGAAAAAATTTCAAGAACGAAAAACTGAATAATCTCTTTTTACTAACCAAATAATCATTTCATTTTTAAATGAAAGTACAATTAGAACTATTTTAAAGAAATTCATTAAAACACTAAGCAAATATTTCTTTGGATATTAATGAACTAGATCATGTTGGGTGAGAAATACACACGGATAAATTACATACAATTAACATGAGTTGGGGAAAATAAGGAATTATCCAAATAATGAAGACGTAAAGAAGCGTTTGACTGGAAAAGCTAGGTAATGTAGCGAATATTAGATCTCTCTTCAAAGAATCCAGGTCCCCTACCAAGTACTTCCATATATTTGGGCACACCATGTTTTCTATCTGGGCATTAATTTCCTCATCTTTAAAATATGACTATTGCTCCATTTAGCTGGTCTTTCATATCCCTTTAAGCTTTTAATTCTATGATGCTACAATATGCATATATAATATTCAGATTAAATGGAAGGTTTAGATTTTAACGATTTAACTAATTTTCACGTCTTTGGTTATGGTAATCCTTGCATAGATGCTATTTCATTCATCTTTATCTATGCAATCGCAAAACCAAATCAGTAACGTGGTCCATAAGATGATTTTATTCCTACAAGAAAATCTGGTTTGAATTTTTCCAAACTAAATTTTTAATATTTTCTATGGTTTTTTGCCTTGTTATTCCAATAGAATCAGGCAAGCTTTCAGTCAAAAAGAATCTCAGATATCTCATCATCATTGTTACTACCTCCATTTATATGTTATGTTGCATGCTACATTGAGGCAATGTTCTGAGTGCTTCACAATTATTGTCTCATTCCATCCTCATAACAAATCTGCAAGGTAGGTGCTATTGCTATCTCCATCTTTCAGATGAGGATACTGAGGTAAACAGAGATTTAGGTGATTTGTCCAGGATCACACAGTTAGGAAACAGCAGATCCAGCTTCATAACAAAAAAGACAGTTTTCATATGTATATATTAAGTCACACCTTCCTCCCCCTGAACCACACTCAAGTTCAGTTCTTTCTTGATCTCCCCTTTCTGCATCCCCAGGCATGCCTGCAGTGGCCTGGAGGAATCCTCAGAGGTTTTACTGTTGTTCATGGCAGTCTATGTCCAATTGCTTCTCTTCCCAGGTAGTAGGAATATGTGAGTCAAGGAACATGCATGTCTATGTGTATGTGTATATGCACATGCATATGCTCATATATGTGCACATTATACAGGCTTGCATAAATGTATATGCATGTGTTCATAGATTTCTGTGCACTTAATTGTGTACACTTAATATATGTACATACATGCTAGTGAAAATATTTTGAAAAATTAAAATTTTAGAACTTCAAGTAAAAAACTAAGAATAATTACCATACTGTTAATAAATGAGAGGACTATGCTGCTTGATCACCTTTCAGCTACTTTTAGCAGTTAATATCTAAATTTAGCTTCATATTTGACAAGAATGAAAACAATCCACAGAGCCTATTTATGTATATGTGCTCAATGGTGTGTCTGTGTGTGTGTACATGCACCTGTGGGTGTGACTAAGGTACAGTATAAAAAGAATTTAATATACCCAGACACCAAAAAGGAAGCATGGCTATATAATTATTCACCATGGTTTAGGTCCAGGCTTTCTCAAAATTCCCAACTTGAAATTTGCAATTAAATTGGGAATTTTTCTTCTTTTTAAGTGAACAGTTGAATATTCTTCATTTTAGGACACCAGATAAACTTATCTCAGTAAAATATACAATAAGAATAAAAATGTGTTTTAAAAAAAAGTCATACTACTTCTATATCATCTAATTATGACAGGCCTCAAATAAGGTCTTCTAATTAAGGGAAATTCCCAAATATATAAAGGAAATAAGTATCAAGTACATATCAAGTAAAAGGAACACTACACTTGTGCTACTACACTGTACACCAACCGGATTGAGGCCCTTGGCAAGCTGCCCAATGGGACTGATTTTTTTCAAAGTCTTGGATCTGTACCATGCCATAATTCAGGTAATTAAAACAACATTGCTTCACTGATATCATAAAATTTGAAACTCAATGAAACGTTCAAAACAAATTCAAAATAAGTACTATCACTAGTATTAATTTAATTCTAAAATATAAAAGCAAAAACAATTTGTGATTTCTTGCCCAATTCTAGCAATTTATCTTTTTATTGTGGAATTATTGTGAGGAGTTCTGTTATTTTGATCATTTGTAGTGCTTTTTATTCCTCCTATAAATGGTAACCTTTAAGAACAACTTGATTTGTGGATAAAAGTAGATTTGCGATTTTATTTTAATGGAACAAGAGTGACATCTAATGACTACTTAGGCAAATCCCATTCAGTTTCCTTTGGCTACTTTCACAGGTACATTTATATTTACTTCTTATAATGTAAAATTATAAAATTATATGCATTGAGTCAAGGTCATTAGGAAATCATTAGAAGAAGGGGGCATGTGTTGCAAAGTCTTTTCTTCTGATAAAAAAAAAATCTGTGCTTCCTTTACATGTCAACTGCAAAAACCAATATTTCCATAGTAGCAAACTTCTTTATGAACATATAATGAGGAAAGAAAAAAGGAATTCGGTGAAATGTCAGATTGACAATGAAATCTTAATTTGAAGAATTATGAACAGTTTTGCATATAAAAGAAATGTACAGAGATCTCACTATAGGACTATATAAAACCAAGTTCTGTATTTTTAAAGCTCAATTATAAGCACTGATTTCCTTTCACAATTTTTCTGTTTTAATGGGCATTAAAAGTTAATAGCCATCTTGGCTGTAGATAATAAAGGTTTCTGTCATTTGTTGAAGTGGTACAATCGATATTAAAGCAAGTGACTCAAGTCATAACAAAGGCCTCAGTATGGGGCTACCAAGAAAGATATCTTGGATTTTCAGAACAAGAAAAAAAATGAGATGTTATATAAAAGAGTCTGCTCTTTGAACTGCTAGGAGTCCATTCTACCTTTTAGATAATGTGCTTTAATTGGATTTTTTTTTCTCAAATCATACCCTAGAGACTGAGAATTTTTGGAAATTACTATAGGTCTATATATTTTCATGGGAAGTAACATGTCACATTGAAGTATATATTAAACTTAGTATACTTAGGAAGTCTTTTTTTTTAAATTCACCAGAAATGTGTTACAAATGAAAACAGATGACCTGTATTTTTTAACTATTTACTTGGAAATCTAAGATCAAAAATTGATAAGAGCTAAATGGTAAAATTAATTAAGCTTGCCCAAATATATGTTCATCCTTATGACCCATGTTTAGGATACTAGGCAGGTGATTGATTAGACAGAGCAAAAGACACTAGGCCGTACAACCAAAACATTCAACAGCCGAAAGTTTACTGGTCATGAGAGCATCATCTCAGACTGACATCCATAAATAGGATTGACTTAGCATGACATCATGCTGGAGCATAATCAACCATGCAACTAGGGCTTTGACCAAGGGTACTTAAGCTTGATAGGTGCTGACAGCATTGAGACTCCTTCAGCAACTATAGAAATACCTGAACTTAGCATCTAGTTAAGTAGAATAATTATTGTAAATAGGAAACTACAAGAGCTCTCACCCCAACAATTCTACCTTCTTCCTATCTAACGTACTTCAGTCTGTCTTCTCCCTGACTCACCCTATTCTACTCCTCCCGTAGTGACCTGTTTGTGTTCTTCAGTCTTTATTGCTTATTGTATCTAATGGTCTGCAAGCCTTTGTCTGTTCCATTCTCCTCATCCCCATTCACTCTTGCCCCAAGTGCTCAACTTTTAAAATTACTTATTCAAAGGCCCTGAGTTCATTGTCACTTAGGGCTCTGAGCATCTCTAACCCATTCCATTTCATCTAAGGCAGAATTTTGTCCTGATGATTATGGTATATTCAGCAAACTGTTTGAATGAGTCCATTTTGACATGATCAGTGTGAAATTGAATATTTTGAAGAGTAGAAAGAACAAAGCTTTAAGAATAAAAGTGACAGGTAGTGAAATACTGAGGGGCAATGATATTAACGCACTTTCTATTACTGTTACTAAATGCATCTGTGCAGGATGCTTTATTTGGTTTCTGCTTAAATTATATTGATCGCAATAAATATGATATTGTGCAATTCCTTTTCTTCTTACCATCACTAAATAATTTAAGGACTGTCATAAAGGAAAATGCCAACTCTTCAATTTTAGAACTGCTTTGATTGTACACCAATAAATAAAATTAAAATAACTTTTCACTTTAAAATAGATATTTTAGGTAGATGTCTTCCAGAATATTATTAGCAAATACAATATTATTTCATAAAATTCATCAGGCTGTGGTGTTAAAATTCAAACCTATAAAAAGAAGCTGGAGGGGGAGAAGACTACACTTGGTCTCGTGGTAAACTTTAGTAAAAGACAAAACAATTTTCCACAGACAATATACCATCTGTCTCTTAAACCGTGTGAAAAGAAAAGCTTTTAAAATCCAAACCGCTGCTAATGTGACATGTTGAAACATTAATCACCCCCTAAGGCCAATATAATTGTAGCTCCATATTAATTACCTAACAATTAACAGCAGTAATTTCCAAGGGGCAATCAATGAATTAGTTTGTGATTTTCCCACAGACTTCAGTCCCACACTGCCAATCTGAATGCATTTCAAACTCTTCACTATGGCTCATCAATGACACTTCTGGTGTATGAAATAAAAATTCATTTGCACCCTTGCTAATTAGGCTTGAATATATCCCTGTGTGTATTACAAACTCTATTCACTTGCACAAAATCTCTGCCACAGGCATTTTTCCCCATTTAAAAATTCATTTTCTATTAAATTAGAAGGTCACCTAGTAGGAAAATGTACTAATCAAGATTTTATCACTAACGAATTAAAGGTTTTTAATAAGCAAGTTTAATTAAGTTATCCTAATAAGTGATAACAGCTATTTACAACCTATTGAGATATGCACACGCTCACACACACACACACACACACACACACACACCAAAGCATGGAGTGTATAATATTATATTCTACATATATGGTATAATATTCTACATCTTAGTGAATGTCAAATAAATATAAATGAAAGAATCTTAAATAGTTTTAGTATCAACTCATCTTTTTGTGTTTGTCAGTATCCTCCAGGTTTAGATCTAGAGTGATTTTTTTTTTGGTAGTTTGAGGTTTTTTTGTAAGAAGAGGAAAATACATACTGTATCTGAATTTATATAATTGTTAAAAATAGAATTTTGAAGAACTGATTGTGGCATAGTGAAAGCAAACAGACTTTGACTGTCAGAGGACCTGTGCTCAAATTCAACCTTTGATGCCTAGAACCTGTGTAATCTTGGCTAAGTCACATTACTTCCCCAGACATTGTTACATAAAATGAGAGAGTTGGACTGGATGACATCTAAGATCCCTTCCAGCTATGATTCTTCATATTGTAATACTGTGATGATCTTTTTATGTGCTTAATCTTGACATAAGTAGATATTACTTGACTGATAATTAAGTTCTTTTCCAAAATACATTATGATTTAATAACCCAAAGGGTTATTATATAACTAAAGATCATCTAGCTTAATTTGTTTATTTTAAAAATGAGGAAACTAGGACTAAGAGAAAAGAGTTGATTTGCCTGAAGTCAGTTTGGGAATAAGAAGGGGAATCAGAATTTTATTCTAAGTCTAGTTCTTCACTATGATAGAATAAAAATCAGTAATTATAATTTATTAAAATGAAGGCAACATTTCTGTACTTTAAGAAAATTTTAAAAGAAAAAAGTACTATAATATGCTTGCTGCTTTAATTCTTTGAATCTCAGTCTTCTTAGCCATAAAATGGGGATGAAGTTGTGGCTCTATTTCCCACAGAGATTGTTGGTTTTCCTTTGAAAGTGTCATCCATGAGATCCAGCAATGAATGACCTATGTTTTAGTTCATTTATGCATTATTCAAAATTGAATTCTTTATAATATCATGATAAGTACAAAAAATCTAACAAAAACTACCTTGATAATAATGAGTTCTTGTGATCATGCTAAGAGGCAGTTTGGACAAGAGTGAGGCAGTTAGATGGCACAATGTTTAGAGTGCTGGACCTGGAATCAGGAAGCTCCATCTTCTTGAGTTTAAATCTGGTTTCAGACTCTTACTAGCAATTTGATCCTAAGTCACCTAACCCTGTTTGCCTCAGTTTCATCAACTATAAAATGAACTGAGGAAGATAATGACAAACCATTACGATATCTTTTTAAAATTTATTTATTTTCAGTTTTCAGTAGACATTTCCAAAAGATTTTAAGTTCCACATTTTTTCCTCATCTCTCCCCTCTGCCCACCTGAAGATAGCATGCATTCTGATTACCACCTCCCCCAATCTGCCCTCTCTTCTATCATATCCTTCCCTTCTCTTATCCTTTTCCCTTTCATTTTCTTGTAGGGCAAGGTAGATTTCTATACCCCATTGCTTGTATATATCTCAATTGCATATAAAAACGAACATTCATTTTTAAAAGTTTGAGTTCCAACTACTCTCCCTTCCTTCCTCCCCATGCATCCCCACTGAGAAGGCAAGCAACTTGATATATGTTATACATGTGTAGTTATGCAAAACAGTTCCATAACAGTCATATTGTGAAAGACTAATTATATTTCCCTTCATCCTATCCTGCTCCCCATTTATTCTATTGTCTTCTTTGACCCTATCCCTCCTCAAAAACATTTACTTCTAATTACTCCCTCCTCCAAATAGGAGGCCCTCCCTTTCATCATCCTCCCCACCCCCTGCTTGTTCCCTTCTTCCCTACTTTCCTGTAGTGTTAGATAGATATCCATACCAAATTAAGTATCTATGTTACTCTGTCTTTAAGCCAAATGTGATGAGAGTAAGGTTCTCTCTTTCCCTTTTAAGCTGCCCTTCTTCTCCACCATTGAAAAACTTTTCTACCACCTCTTTAATGTGAGATAATTTGCTCCATTCCATTTCTCCCTTTCTCCTCCCAAAATATTCCTCTCATCTCTTAATTTATGTCATCCCTACCTATTCAACTCACTCTATGCCCTCTGTCTATATGTATATAATACCTCTAACTACCCTAATACTGACAAAAGTCTCAGGAGTTATTATCTTTCCATATAGGAATATAGACAGTTCAATTTTAGTAAGTCCCTTATGATTTCTCTTTCCTGTCTACTTTTTCATGTTTCTCTTGATTCTTATGTTTGACAGTCAAATTTTCTATTCAGCTCTGCTCTTTTCATTAAGAATACTGGAAAGTCCTTTATCTCATTGGATGACCATTTTTTTCCTGAAGTACTATATTCAGTTTTTCTGAGTGGGTGTTTTTTGGTTTTAATCCTAGCTCCTTTGACCTCTGGAATATCATATTCCAAGCCCTCTGGTCCCTTAATGTAGAAACTACTGGATCTTGTGTTGTTCTGATTGTGTTTCTATAATACTTGAATTGTTTCTTTTTGACTGCCTGAAATATTTTCTCTTTGACCTGAGAGCTCCAGAATTAGGCTACAATATTAGTCTATATTTTAAAGTGTTATATTCTTCGACATTTTTTGTATCTCCTTTAGCAAGTAGTTGACTCATCTTTCACGATTTTCTTGCATCACTTCTTGCATCATTTCTCTTCCTAATATTTGCTCTATTTTTTTTACTTGATTTTCAAAATCCTTCTCGAGTTCTTCCATGGCCTGAGACCAATTCACATTTTTCTTTGAGGTTTTGGATGGAGGAGTTTTGACTTTGTTGTCTTCTATTTGTATACTTTTTTCTTCCTTGTCACCAAAGTAAGATTGTATAATCTGATTCCTTTTCTAGTTTCTTGCTCATTTTCCCAGTTATTTACTTGATTTTTGAACTCTTTTTTTAAGGTAAATTCTCTGCAACCAATGCTGGTAGGTGGTGTACTGTCAGCTGCTCAAACCTCCCCCCCTCTCCACAATCTGTGGGCCTAGAGCTCCAGAAATATTCTGTGCTGCTGCCATGGTCCCTGCCTCTGCTGCTGCAGACTCCTCCTCCGCATACTCCTCCACCACCTCCACCCACTGGAGCTGTGGTCTAACCACTCTGCTCTTTCACACAGGTCTCACAGTATTTTATTTTTCCACTGAACTTCTGATTTGCCTCAAGCATTTGGGGATTGTGAAGTCTGGAAACTGCCACAGGTGCCCAAGATTCAGTCCCCTCAAGGTCTGCTCAGGTCCCATCTGTGCCAGTGTGGCCCACACTGTTCTGTACTCTGCTTTCATCGCAGCACAATGGAAAATTCTCTACAACCTTGCAGGCTGTCTTGGACTAGAGATTTGCTTCATTCCATCATTCTGTGGGTTCTGCCAATCCAGAATTTGAGTCATTTTTTATAGGTATTTGACTGGGTTTGGGAAGATAGTACTACCAAGTCTGTGCTATTACTCTACCATCTGGGCTCCTCCCCCACTGCAATATCCTTGCCAAGAAAACACCTAAAGCAGTCAGGAAAAGTCGGACATGACTGAAAAACAACTAGGCAACAAAAAATGGACATATGGATGCAGAACTAGCTATAAACCCAGGAAAATCTGCTTTCAGTTCAACTTCTTGCTGTCATCCAGCTACTGACTATAGTAAGTTATAGTCCAAGGGCTCTAAGCAACGCTGTGAGACAAATTACCAAATGGTTATTGACTTTCATTAGTAAAAAGTATCTAACCAACAAGGATGTCCCTATCTTGTAATCATGGTATAATTCTCCAGGGTCAAGAACATTGAATAGTTCCCTTGTGGGAGATTTATGGAAAGACATGGACAAGGACAGCATAAGAATAACACATGGAAAAAGTACCTACATAATGAGATAAATTCATGAGAATATATTAGATTATGAGCCCAAAGAAATGTATAGTAATATTATCAAAGACGGTAAAAGACCTTCTCTGATGCCCTTAGTTATAAGAACCCCTCAAAATTACATGTAGTGTGTGTATACATACATATCTATATATATAAACATAAATGTATAGATACATATACATAGGGGTATAATATATACACATATATATACATAGCTAGATAAACACACATATTTACATATATATATATATAAATGCAAATGTTATCCTACTACATAAAAATATAAAATGGCTGGGGCCATTATTTTTTGTCTTTTTAAACCCAACACCTAGCAAAGTCCCTGGAATATTATAGGAACTGAATAAATGCTTACTAGCTGATTAATTTATAGGGCTTTACAAAGCTTGTTTTTTTACTTTAAAATTTGGTTTTATTTTGAACTTGAAAACATTAACAAAGATGAACATTTCAATATGGAAAAATAGAAAAATGCTGTATATGAAAGCGAATTTCTATTATAAATAGCTTACATTTATGTGAACATTTTAAGTGAATTTTAAGTAGATTACTTTGTGTCCTTTTCTGAACTTCCTTGTGCTCTTTTCAATCTGTTTTAAGTATTGATTAATATTTCCTTTTCTTTTTTTTCTTTATTTTTATCAACACTTCACCCACATAATTTCTCCATCAGAAAATAAAAGAAGTCTTTCCTTACAAGAAATATAGGTAGCCAATCAAAGCAAATATATACCTTGGTCATGTTTGAAAATATTAGTTACCTCTCTGCCAATATCTGGGGACTAGGCCACATCATCAATCTTTTGAAATTGCTGTATAGAAGAGAAACTTCAGTTTTTTCAAAATTTTTTTCATCATTTGTATTGGTATAGTCCTTGTATAAATTCTGGTTCTGGTCACTTTACTCTGCATTTGTCTATACAGCTATTCTCAACTCTCTTTGAATCTATTGTTTCAATTATTAATTATAGCACATTACCATTGGATTAAATTCATTTTTATAATTTTTCAAGCAATTTCTCAATTGTTGGGTACTTATTTTATTTCTAGTACTTTGCTTCTATGAAAACAAAAATGTGTTAGTATATTCATAAATTTCGATTATTTCCCTCTCTCTTTAACCTTTCTAGGGTATATACTTTGTAGCAATATCTCCAAGTCAGATATTATACACTATTTAGTAACTTTATTTTGTATCATTCCACATTTTCTAGATTACTTGAATGGGATAGAAAATTACCATTTCTCCTAACTGGGGTACAGAGAAAAGAAGTTGAGGGAGCAGGTATCTGTCTGAACCATTGAATACAAAGACATACATGCAAGAGTTTAGTGTAAAAAATCATGGGCCAGCAAAATAGGTAGGTATAAGGTAAGAATCTTCGGTCATGATTTCCAAGGAATAGAGCTGTAAAGGACATAGTCACAAAGCAAAACAAAACAACCATTGAGGAGAAGTTATAAGTGGAAGATTTAAAAGAAGGAATGAAAGCATAAGAACTAGTGATCATAGCCTGGCCCTTATGGAGCAGCAGAATTGGTGAAAAGTGACCAGACCATTTCAAATATGGATATTAAGGGTGACATCATTTTCTTTCCTCACCTTCTTTTCTTTGTAAAAAGAAGGCTCAGGAGATGAAGAAAAAATTAAAAGAGAATATGATGAAAAGAAAAAAGAAAAAAGAAAAACTAAATAGTCATTACCAATTGCCATGAATGTGAATTTGAATTTACCCATGAAAAATAGAGGATGATACCCAAATGACTTATAAAGCAAAATTAATTATGTAGTTTATTTTTTAGAAAAACATTTGAAAAATAATAATGTGCACAGATTTAAATGAAAAGTTGGAATTTACTTCAGGTAAATATGTCTCAGGAAATCAGATTCTAAGACAAAGCAACTCTGAAAATGGACATAGTTAAAAAGATAAAAATAGATTAGGATTGAAGTTGCCATAAAAAAAAGAAATCCAATATACATGAAATGGAATCTTATATAACTGTTCAAGTGACAAGTTTAGCAAACTACAGAGATTAACAGAGAAAGAAAAGAGATACTATAATATTCCCCTCTCAAAACTAGATAAGTTTTACCAAATGATAAAAAAAAGAAAGAAATTAGGGACCTAAGGAGAGTTTTAGAAATATTAAAGATGATAGACCTCTGGAGAGAACTAAAAGGTAACTGGAAGTCGTTTGAATTTTCTTAGTTTTGCCCCGCATGTTCCAAATTATTTACTTTTGAGAGTATAAAAATATCATATACAACTGTAGATGTCAAATACCTCTTTTAAAAAACACATTCCAACAGCAATTATAATGAAAAAGAAATTAAAATAAAGATGTTAATCTTAAAAACTAAATTACATAATATTGAGAATATATATGATTCAAACAACAAAACAGAAACAATTGAAAGTTTTATTAAGTAAAATGACATCAAGAAACCACAAAAGTCAAAATATTTGTATTGTAGTTATAGGAGTTCTTAGGGTAAAAAGTTTTTTTCTTTAACATTTGCAGTAATAAAAGAAAGATAATTCAATGAACATGCAGTTAAAAATTGTAGAAAGGCAATAAATAAGAATATTCAATTAAAAACAAAAGAAGAATTTCTAAAAAAATCAAAGAAAGGATAAACAAAACTGAAAATGTTGACTTGATAAATAAAATTAAGACCTTTTGTGGAAAACCCAATCAAATTAAATAGACAAACCATTATCAATCCAAAAAGAGAGGAAAATAAAAGTACCGAAATAGAAAGACTCACAAGAGATAAAGAAGAAATGTAATGAAGTCCTTAAAACGTTTGTCTATTTTGTTACTTATTAAATCAATAACACTAATGATAGTAACATTTACACAGTGTTTACTATGTGCCAGACACTGTGATAAATGCTTTACAGTTACCTAATTTGATCTTCACAATAACCCTGGACGATAGATGCTTTCATTATCACCATTTTTCAAATGAGAAAACGGAGGAACATAAAGGTTAAATGACTTCCCCAAGTTCCAAATCTGGTAAGTATTTGAGGACAGATATTACCCTAGATCTTCCTGACTCTGGCCCCAATACTCTGTCTACTGGGTCACTTCACTGTCCCTACACAAATAATAATTTCAATTCAATGTATATCTATTTGTTGGTGTTGTTATTTCTCAGTTTTGTCTGACTCTTCATGACCTCATCTGGGGTTTCCTGGGCAAAGATTTTAGAGTGGTATGCCATTTACCTCTCCAGTTCATTTTACAGAAGAGAAAACTGAGGCAACAGTTAAATGACATGCTCAGTGTGACACAGCTGCTCAGCATCACAGGCTGGATATAAACTCAGATCTTTCTGACTCCAAGTCTGACACTCTATTCACTGTACCACCTAGCTTCCTGATATTCATGCATATACATACACACATGAACATATATGCATATACGTATATATGCATGTGTATTACATATATACACATACATATCTATGTTGCATATTTGTGAATACACATTCACAAATATGTAACATAGATTAGTAGAAGAAAAAAATCTATCTTTTAAATAACCCACTCTCAGAAAATCAAGTGAATAAGCCATAAACAAACTCCCCAAACCATGAGTGGGAGAAAGGGAGCCCAGATACAAACTAATTCATAAATGCATTCCGGCAAACTTTCAAAAAACACATATCTCCAAAATAACATAAATTCATTACAAAAGTAGAAAAAGAAAATATCTTAACCAATTCATTCTGCAAAGTAAATATGACTCTGATGCCCAAACCAAGGAGAGATGCATTCAAGAATAAAATTTCTAAAGCACTATAATTTTTTGGAGAATATACAAATTCCTATAAAGAAAACTAGTACAGGGAAGTTAAAGCAACTTATCAGTAGTCAAACTGTTCTTAGTACTTTATCTTGTGTTCTTTTTTATTATAACATACTATCTTTTCAAACGTGACAAAGGAGTAAATTTGTTTATTTTCAATATAAGTATATTGTGTATAAATATAGCTCAGCAAATAATTTCAGATTTTCTCTGATAAGATCACTATTTCAAAGAATCAATTTTTGTAACTCAAAGCCATAACTATGAATTTTGCAATGGGGTCATCTAGGTAAAACAAAAATTGGGACAAATATAAAGACATATGGGGTAACGAATGGACGTTACCTAAAGCAAGAGACAGAGATATTAGTAAACTAGCTCCTTTTGATTAATATTTAAAAATGCATGTGAGCTCTCCTGCATGGGCTGTTCTCCTGCTTAGAGGAAGTATAGTGGTAACTCCATGCTGTAGCTAAATATTTCTCTGGAGAATTTCCAGCCTTTTGACAAAATCAAAGGGTCAAATCGACATTACTTTGTTTTGTTTCACTGTGATTTTTTTTTTCTTGAGGAAATACTACTCCAAGGTGATGACATTAATCCTATTTAGGGAAAATTCTCCTTAAGCATTGCATGATGCTTAAGATTTCAGGCTATCATTATCTGTTGGCCTACTCAAAATGTAGCTCTGTATGACATAACATGGACGTGTCTTGGTCTTGACTGGTCTCAAGAAAGTGTAATTTTTTTAGTTGCCTCAGATAATATGATTGAACCACTTGTCTTAAAATGCATACTGTGGAGTGGGTCAACATATACTTAACCTGAAACTAAAATGGAGGAAGTTTCCTAACATCTAGAAGGAAGTTTTCATTGGAAATAATCTCAGTATTTCAAGCTAAATGCTTATATAAGGAATAATTTACTTTTTGTAATTGTACAAAATCCTAAACATTTATTCACTTGACAATATCATATATTCTCCTTGGTTTTACTCTTATAGCACCTGCATTTTGAGTTTGTGCAAATGGTTGACTATTATTTTAAGTTTAGGGTCTAAAAAATTTTAAAATACTAATATCCCATCTAAAATTTGAGAGTGGTCAAATTTGTTTTAGGATTAAATCTGATGTATAAAATTACCATATGTGAATTTAGAATAGAATAATTTAAATAACTATTAAAGATAGATTTATAGAATGAAAACACTATGGGAATGTGTAAAAAAATATATTATAAAGTGATCACTTATAGATGTAGAGCCGGAAAACTCTTCAGAGGCTGTTAAATACATTTTCCTTCCTCAACCATTGTACCATAGAGGAAATTGAGGTCTAAGATTAATTGTAGAGTTGTACTGCAGCCAGGTCATATTGAATATCAAGAGTCAAAGGTTAAATTTTTAGTGTGAGCATTTACAACTGAGATATCATCAAATGCTACAAATTATGACATGATTTACTCATTTGTTGGCTAGGCTTAAGAATGCAGATTAGACATAAAGGTGTGTCCATGGTATATTTCTTCAGAGAACCAGTTTTTACACATTTCCCAGTCCAGCCCTACTTGTATGACTTACCAGAGTCACACAAGTAAAATGTATCAGAGGCATAATTTGATCATAGATCTGATTCCATATCCAGCCCTATTTCTGTAACACAGACTTCAAAACAACGTCATCTCATCATCCACCTTCCCTCATCCCTGCAGCATCGAGCTACCCTTAAAATCTTCTCTATCTGAAACATTCCTTTGTAAGTTAGACTGACCTTCATTCTCCTCCGTGCCCTTTTTCTGACCCTATGATACCTTTCCCCAACCTTCTTTTCAGCTCCGTTTTATGGGTTGTTTTCCCTCATTAAAATGTAAGCTCCTGGAGGGTAGAAAATGTCTTGCTTTTTTTCTCATATTTGCATCCTCAGCACAATGCAGTACCTGGCACACCATAAGCATTTAATAAATATTTGGTTCCTTCCTTCCTACCTTCTTTCTTTCCTTCCTTCATTCCTTCTGTCCTTCCTGATTCTAGAGTTAGTGATGTTTCCATTGTACCACACTTCCTTAAGGGAAGAAATGTGGCAGAGTGGATATACAGTTGTCCCAAGTCATGGACACCTAACGTCGTCTTATCTCTGTTATGAACGTTGTGTGACTTTGTGTGACAAGTGCCTGTCACAAAGGGAGACGCTTCGTGAATACTTGTTGACTTGACTCAGCTTGACAATTGGTGTTCCAAGCAGTTTTCTAAGACTATAAACTGCTGAGAAGGTGCCAATCTGAATTATAACAGTTTCCTAATCTGAGAATTTACTTTTACCCCAGTTGAATGGTTTTCCGTTATTTTTTCTTCATTACTTAAAGTCTATAGCCATTCTCTGAGAATAGAAGGAAAACTATGAACATATAATAGAATTGTAAAGAAGGATAGGATCATATTTTTAGAGAGAGATGAACCTTTAGAGATTCTCTGTTTACAAGATTATAAGGTTTTAGATTTAGAACTGGAATGAAAATTTATGATCATCTAGTTCAGATTCCTGCTTCTATAGATGAGAAAAATGAGACACAGGGAGGTGAAGTGACATTCAAAATAATTCTAGTAGTAAGAAGAGTCAGAATGAAAACTTCATTCCTGCGACTCCAAGTTCCATGTTCCTTTAAATGTCCGCGATCCCCTTCTATCTCTCAGAGCTTTCAATTGTTATATGCACCCAACAGTCCAAATTCTGATATTGTATAGATTAGGCATGATCTTGAATTGACCTCTGCAAAAACACATGTTTTTGACTCATATTCTACTATGCAAAATTTTCTCTTGGAAATTTACAATACAGTGCACACCACTGTCTAGGTCTCCAGTGACTTGGATAAAAATGTCCCTATTTTCCTCCAACCACCCAAGGCAAAAATGCACATCTGGTAGAGGACAGCTTTTATTTCCCCCTAAAGAAAAAGCAATATAACGCAGAGGAGTTACAGTAACCAATAAACAATCTGTATAACTCTCTTCTCTTTTCTATAATTTCCTCCTTATACCCCCAAAGACATATACATGCCTTCAGGCTTAAAATAGTATTGTTGATGATCAGAACACCTCCTGTTTTCCCCTTAATGAAAATAAATTGGGATTGTTATCACCTGTATTAACCATTTGGAGCATATATATTCTTGTTGCAAAGAGCAAAATTTAGACTTTCTTGTCTATTTTTGTGGCTCCTTCCCTTACTGTTTTATTTTTTCCAACTTTAGAAATATTTATACAATACTCTTCTTTCCAAGATGTACAGTCACTCCTTCTATATTGGGTTTGGAAACTCCTTAGGTATTTGGCATTGCCAAGCCAAGCACTCTCTTATCTACTGAGGTAATTGGGTCATGCAGCTCCATCCTCTCATTGAGATCTCATAGTAACTGTGGTTTAGATCACATACAATTGCAATAAATTTCTGAACCTGACTCTCCAAACCCATCATTCATAGCTCCAAGGAAGAAGTCAATGCATATGAATATACTTACTCTTCCCTACCTCTACCCATCATATTTAGCTCTTTCATAAATACATTGTAGTTCTTTCTACCCGTAGGACTAAATGTTATTTTTTATAGGACCAATAAGAAATTGTGGCTCAGATACACAGTAGCCTTAGCAAGTTACATCATTCTTTAATATTGAGACTTATTCACATATCCTTTGAGGAGAGTGAATGTGTTTCACCATTGTTTGTGTTCAGGAGATACTCTACAGAAATTTAAAAGAAAATTAATAAGGTGGAACCAAGATGGCAAAGTAATAGCACAACCTTTCTAGAGTGCTCCCCCACAACCCCAGCCAAATACCTGTAAAACAATGATTCTAATAAAATTCTGGAGCTGCAGATCCCACAGAATGATGGAGTGAAGCAAATTTCCAGCCCAAGACAGCCTGGAAGTCACCAGGAAATGTCTATTGTGCCATACTGGAAGCAGAGTACAGAGTAGCATGGGCTGTTCCCAGCACAGACAGGGTCTGAGAAGACCTTGGGGAAATTGAATCTTGGGCACTTGTGTCAGTTTCCAGACCTCATGTCCCCAAGACACTTAGGATAAATTGGAAGGTCATTGGAAAACAAAAAAAAAAACCTGTAAGAATTATATGAGAGAGCAGAGTGGTTGGGCCCCAGCCCCAGGGTGGTGGAGGTGGTGGAGGAGTATGTACAGGAGAAGTCTGCAGCAGCAGGGGCAGAGGCAGCAGCAGCAACTCTTATAGGGCTCTAGACCCCGAGATGGGGGGTTGAGCAGCTGACAGTACACTCCTCACCCCCACTGGAAGCGGAGAACTACCTTACCAAAGAGCTCAAAAGTCAAGTAAATAGCTGGGCAAATGAACAAAAATCAGGAAAAGAATCAGATTATAGAAACTAACTTTGGTGATAAGGCAAACCAAACAGAAGACAACAAAGTGAAAGCTCCTCCATCCAAAGATGACAAGAAAAATATGAATTGGTCTCAGGCCATGGAAGAGTTCAAAAAGGATTTTGAAAATCAAGTATGAGAAGTAGAGCAAAAATTGGGAAGAGAAATGAGAGTGAGGCAAAGAAAATCATGAAAAAATGAGTCAACTACTTGCTAAAGAATACCTAAAAAAATGCTGAAGAAAATTGCACTTTAAAAGAGAGACTAACTCAAATGACAAAAGAGATCCAAAAAGCCAAGGAAAAGAAGAATGCCCTAAAAAGCAAAATTGGCCACATGGAAAAGGAGGTCCAAAATATTATTGAAGAAAATGGTTCATTAAAGATTAGAATGGAACAAATGGAAGCTAATGACTTGATGAATAATCAAGAAATTATAAAGCAAAACCAAAGGAATGAAAAAATAGCAGACAACATGAAATTCTCATTGGGGAAACCAATTGACCTTGAAAATAGATGCAGGAGATACAATTTAAAAAATTACTGGACAATATGAAAGCCATGATCAAAAAAAAAAACAAAACAAAGAGCCTAGACATCATCTTTCAAGAAATGATCAAAGAAAATTGCTCTGATATTCTAAAACCAGAGGGAAAGGAGAAATTGAAAGACTCCACTGATTGCCTCCTGAAAGAGATTCCCCAAGGAAAACTCCTAGGAATATTGTAGTGAAATTTCAGAGCTCCCAGGTCAAGGAGAAAATATTGCAAGCAACTAGAAAGAAACAACTTGAGTATTGTGGTAGCACAATCAGCATAACAAAAGATCTAACAACTTCTACATTAAGGGATCGCCGGGCTTGGAATATGATATTCCAGAAGTCAAAGGAACTAGGATAAAATCAAAAAGCACCTATCCAGCAAAACTGAGTATAATACTTTGGAGAGAAAATGGTCTTTCAATGAAAAAGAGGACTTTCAAGCATTCCTGATGAAAAGACCAGAGCTGAATAGAAAATTTGACTTTCAAACACAAGAAGGAAGAGAAGCATGAAAAGGTAAACAGGAAAGAAAAATCATAATGGACTTACAAAAGTTTAACTGTTTACATTCCTACCTGAAAAAGATCATAGTTGTAACTCTTGAGACTTTTCTCAGTATTAGAGTAGTTGGAGGGATTATATACATGTAGACAGAGGGCACAGGGTAAGTTGAATAGGAAGGGATGATATCTAAAAACATAAAATTAAGGGATGAGAGAGGAATACATTGGAAGGAGAAAGGGAGAAATAGAGTGGGGCAAATTATCTCTCACATGAAAGAAGCAAGAAAAAGTTTTTTCAGTGGAGGGAAAGAGGAGGGAGGTAAGAAGGGAAAAATGAACTTTATTCTCATCACATTTGCTTAAAGGAGAAAGTATTGCTATGAAAATCTTTCTTACCTACATGAAAGCAGGGGAGAAAGGGACAAATGGGGTGTCGGGTATGATAGAAGGGAGGGAAAATGAGAGGAGGGGGTAATTAGAAGCAAACACATTTGAGAAAGAATAGGGTCAAAAAAGAGAATAGAATAAATGAGGGCAAGATAGGATGGAAAGAAATATAGGTAGTCTTTCACAACATGACTTTTATGAAAGTCTTTTGCATAACTACACATGTATAACATGAAATTGCTGTGTTCTCAGTGAAGATGGGTGGGGAAGGAGGAAGGGAGAGAAGTTGGAACTTAAAATTTTAGGAATGGATGTTGAGAATTGTTTTTATATGTGACTGTGAAATAAGACATACAGGCAATGGGGTATAGAAAACCATCATACCCTAGAAGACAATAGAGGAGATCAGGATAAGGGAAGGGAGGACTGTGATAGAAGGGAGGACAGATTGGGGGAAATGGTAATCAGAATGCATGCTGTCTTCGGATGGGTGGAGGGGAGAGATGGGGCAAAAATTTGGAACTCAAAATCTTGTGGAAATGAATGTTGAAAACGAAAAATAAATGAATTTTTAAAAAGAAAATTAAAGTACATTTCCACTATTTCTATGGGGAGAGGCACTAAAAGTACCCAAAAAAAGACCCTTCTCCTTTAAGGTAAATGACTGATGGGTGTATACATAATAAATTGAACAGGTTCTCCTGATCAGCCCCTTAATGAAAAAATAAGTTGTCTATCTATGCAGGATGATTCAAATATGCAAATAACAACCATGACAACAACAAAAAAATAATCAGGTAAAGCCTGTTAAAGAATTTGGGCTGTGGAATTAATGGAATTCACTGTAGCTGAAAGGAGGTGATTAAGGTTAGAGTGCCATGAAGCTCAGAGACTAAGGGTAATAAGAACATGAAGAGGCTGCTAGCTAAAGGGGGCTTTGTTAAGTAGATGATGCATTCTTCAGTATTTCCTTGGATGTGAATCTCCAATTTTGAGCCTGCATCCATCTCTGACAGTTCCTTCATCTACCTCTCCTTAGGGCTTTTAGTTAATTGTCAGTCCAAATGGATCATGCTATTAAGAAATCTTTCCCCATAAACTTTATCTGAGTTTTGATTTAACTGGTATGCTTCCCTCTTCAATAGGGTGGTGGTGGCACAGCGAGAGAGAACTGGAGTCTGAAAAAAACTTGAATTGAAATCTGGTCCATTCACTTACTAACTGTGGGATCCTGGGCAAATCACTTAAACTCTACTTTATTTAGTTTATTCAACTGTAAAATGGGGATGAAAGCATCTACCTTAAAGAGTTGCTATGAGTATTGAGATAATATTGATTTTAAAAATTGCTTAAGGCAATGAATAGAAACTAGTAGAGAATATATAAATGCTTCTTTCCTTCCTTCTTATCATAAGATAGGTCAAAGAACAAATTTTCCTAACAATTTGAGCTTCTCAGTCAAAAGAATTGCCTTGAGAAATACTAGCTTCTTTCTCATTCTAGAAACCCAAGGAAAAACTGAATTCCACTAGTCAGGCATGTTTCAGAAGAGAATCTTATTCAGATTCAGATAGAACTAGATAATTTCTGAAGTCTCTTCCAACCTTGAGATTCTATTACTCTACGAAATGTTTTTTAAAAGTCCATAGGACCTTATCTTTCATTTGAAAATGCTATAAGATGAAAAAGTACAAATAAATCCTGGACCACCATATAGAGAATGCAAGCTATGCCCATGTCTGGATCATTAGTAGCCAAGAAAATTGATGGCCTTAACCTTACTTTGTGTCATTTAACCTCACAAGGGTCTGGAACCATTTTATATCCTTTTAAAGTTCAACATTCTTATTAGACAGAAATTTTCTTATTTTATCTCAGGAATTATTTAAAAATATTAAAAAAAAACTTTCTTTAACAACAAATCCCCAAAACTAAGGAACATAATTATTTATGAGATTGCTTTCTCAGGGTGCTCCATCTCCAAAAAATATTTTGGTCTCACTTAATAACCATCTATTTAAGCTATTGAAATTCATGAATAATATGAATGGATCTTTACATAATGCCATAGAAGAAATTGCTGAATTAAATTTTTCATATTAAAACTCATAATAGCTCCTTCTAAACATAAATATGTTTAAAGTGCTATTGCAATTTTCTTTTCAACTATATATTATATAAATAGAACTTTTCTCATAAATAGTTAATGATATTTAAATTGTTTTAAAATGATTTATTGAATATTTTATGTTTATATGGCCAGCACGCAAATGCATAATTAACAACTATGGAAAGAAATTTTAAAATATTTTATATATTCAAATTTGTCTTCTTCAGTTACAACCAGACTAGAGATCATTCTGAAGCAAGAGGAAACACTAGAATACCATTTAAGTTATCAGAAATGAATGCTTAAGCAGAGAGCCAAAGAATGGAAAGGGATCAGAAGAGAGGAATCATACTAATTTCTTTTTTTAAATGGAGGATGCTGAGAAAGGGACAAGACATGGAGATTTAAGGGCTGACTGTAAAAATGAGCTTCATATAAGTCATTTTCTTCTAAATGAATGGAAACTAATGATTGAAAGAATATCACTCTACTGAAAATACAATGGAATCTCTCTTCTACATCCATATTGAAAGACATACATTTGTCCAGAACTTGCTAGATGATCTACCAATTTTTTCCCCATTCAACATGCTCAGAATTCATTCCAAGTAGAGAATTATACAATGAATTCAGAATAAAGGAATAGAGAAATGGAGACAAAAACAAAGCTGTTAATTTAGTATACTTCTGCATATGGGCATAAAATGAAACATTTTGGCTTAATTATGTGTTCATGTATACACAAACATATGCACATTCAACATATATTACATATGAATAATATATGATATATTATGGATGTATATTTATGTAAACATCTACATGGGGGGATTTTCATAAATTTACAGATAGACTATTAAATAGTATCTGTTATAAGGTCTATTTTTCTCCCACAGTTTAAGAGAATCATACAACCTCAAACCAATCCAGACTATCTTCTAACTCATTTTATTGTACCTTTTAAGATGCATCATGTAATAATTCATCTACATAGAAATGATGGGAAAATATTGGAAAATAAAGATGAAATTAAATATAAGGACAATTTTTAATGGGGCAATGTCATTCTTTTCATAGTAAATGCAACCACCAAAATAAATGTTAAAGGAATGTTAAGTGGGGAGAAAATAAGATTCAGATAAATTAAGAGGAGAAGAAACCAAAGAGAAAAAAAGAAAACTGTAAAAACTTGTGAAGAGTGAAGAGAGTCCTTAAAATGTTATATATTACAAATACTGAACTTTTAGTTGATGAGTTAAATTTCCAAATCACCATTTATTGAAAGTTGGAAATAATAATAAGAAAAAATTTGATAAAGTTGTGAAAAGTTATCAATTTTTACTTTATAATTTTCTGGGTGCAAAATCTGATGCAGTCATGAGTATTGACTTGAAAAATTTTATCCTCAGCATAATTTTGCCTTTTATGCCATTGTAGCAACTTCTTTTATCAGAAACCCAAATTATGAAATTCTACAACTAGCTGTCTGCCATTTGGAAAGAATCTCTTTTAAGGGGAAATGACAGTTTCATGATAGTAAAATTAAATTGAATTTTGCTTTAAACTTTTAAAAGTAAACAAGGCTGCTGTTCTCCAAATGGAGAAATGTTTTTCTGCCAGTTTTAATCTTTATCAATATTTTTTGCCAGTGGAGTAGATTAGCCTAATAAAAGAAACAAGTTATAAACAGAGCAAGAAAGGTTTGAAATATTCATAAAAAAGAGAAAAATGCATCAACAGCAGAAAAGTTAAAGAACATAACACTAGAAGTGGCCTTGAGGATGACTGCATCTCTCCATACAAAGACAGGATTATTGTCCCATATTTGTTACTCCACAATAAATTGAATTTAATATACTTAATATACTCATAAAAATGCAATAGAAATTTATGTACTAAATGCAATAGAAATGTATGTACTAAATAAAATATAGATGTAAAAGTAAACACCCATCTTTATTTTACTATTTGTTTTCCTGTATAAAAATTTTGCTAAAAGTCATACCTCAGAGTAGAGGGAAACATGACTGATGAAGAAATCTGGTTATAACGTAGGTTTGAGAAATGGTGTCTTGCCATAAACTAATGCCTAGCCTTGGTTCTGAACTGTACACTTCTTTGCCATCCAGGTCAGTGATCACCATCCAGATATTTTCTTTAAAAGCAGTATGTTTAGTAACAGAGATGAAACCTGGATTAGATAAGCTGTCAAAACATCTTTATTACCCCATGCTTTAGTTTCTTGTGTGGTCTCATGAGAAACATAGACATTTCCTGTACCTTTCAATGCCAAAGAAAATGTAATTCTGTCTGATTGCCTCAGTAGTATACCTATAAAGATCTTGTTGAACAGGTTGACATCAAGTGTCATCAAAGTCATAGTTATCTCTTCAGGTTTGCTGATACCTTTTGAAATAGCTACTTCAAGAAATATTTTATTGAAATGATACTTGCATTTATTTCTCTTTTTTAAGTTTGCAGTGGATTGTATTTGGCACTCTTCTATTAGAAAATTCAATATATTTTCCAGCTTTGTAAGTCTTAAACTCACATAAAGGAAAGGTAACATTACTTAGTACAAAAGTATTCAACGTTTACCTGTCATTTAGCACAATCTTCTTATCAAGGCACTTATCAACTTTTTTTCTTTTCCCATAGATATCCAAGAGTTGTTTTCACCTTGAATATAACTACTTATAGCATACCTGAAGCACATCTCAAAAGCTTAATATTATTATTTTGGTGACATTGACAGATTCAAACTTTTCCCTTTTAACTTACACTTCTTGATGACCAGGCATTATTTGATCAATTATCTTTCTGAGTAATTAAATGTTTCATATTCACACAATTCATTATTTGAACTAGGGGCATTTTGACACAAAATCACTTGATATTAGTATCATAACCCTAAAAAATGACTATGTCCTGGGTGGGGCTCCTAATTCTTCCTTTCATTAAGTCCACAGGTTAAAGCAAGAGTGAAAAAAGCATAGAAAAGAAGGAGAGATGGAAAAAAGTTTGGGAAGCAATTCTGCTGCTTTGAGGGACTATGCTACATCCCAAAATATCATCATTTCAGCAATTTTATTCGATAATGAGTAGAGTAAGGGGAGTCTTCTTCAATACATTGAATTGAGCACATGTGCAGGAATGAAATATGAATTTGACCCATTTTTTAGTTAGTAAGCATTAGCTTACAAGGAACCAGGACCATCTAAGAGAGAGGCAAGATGTATGAGGAAAAATTTCAGAAGATCTATTTTTGCTGCAAAACCTTGAAAACTTCTATAGCTATAGTCTAACTGATGAGATTAGGTTTACCAACTTTGATACCATTCAGGACAAAGGTGAAAATCTGCTCACATTCTTGTGAAGGATATACAGTTATTTGAGATGGATACAGTTATCTACTATGGCTAGTAGGAAGAAGTGTGAAAAAAGAAATATGCACAGATTGGCAAAAGTGACCAAAGAATGTTTACATTGATGTGATTTAGGAATAACTCAAAATAACTTTTTATCAATAAAAATCCTTAGACTTGTGATAACTTGATAGAATAGGAGAAAGCATTTTACAATTTAGATTAGGGCACCTTGAGCAGACAATCTTACAAAAACTCAGCTCCAATCATTTTAGGAAAGAAAATTCTCATATACTTGACAAGGAAGCTAAATAAAGATGTTGCTTTGAAGAAACTGATTTCAAAGAAAGAACTCACAAGAGAGAAAGGTGGAAAAAAGGTAAAAAATTATTACTATTGAAAAGAAAAAGGAATAAGGGAATGGAGACAATGGCAGTCTGAAAGAAAATTTTCATGTTCAGGTAGCGCCTAGATGGCTGAGTAAAAGCAGGGATCTGCTTGAACTCTTTCCCTAAATCCCTGCAAATACCTGCATTATTGGAGTACTTAAAGCCATGATTAAAAATAAAAAAAGAGTCTAGACATTATCTTTCAAGAAATTATCAAGGAAACATGCAATGATATTTTAGAACCAGAGGGTAAAGTAGAAATTGAAAAAATCCACTGGTTGCTTTCTGAAAGAGATCCCAAAAGGAAAACTCCTAGGAACATTGTAGACAAATTCCAAGGTTCCCAGGTGAAGGAGAAAATATTACAAGCAGCCAGAAAGAAACAATTCAAGCATTGTGGAAATACAATCAGGATAACACAAGATTTAGCAGCTTCTACATGAAAGGATCAAAGCACTTGGAATATGGTATTCCAGAGATCAGAGGAGCTATGATTAAACCAAGAACAACCTATCCAGCAAAACTGAGTATAATACTCCAAAGGAAAAAGTGATAATTCAATGAAACAGAGGACTTTCAAGCATTCTTAATGAAAAGGTCAAAGATGAACAGAAAATTTGACTTTCAGATATAAGAATCAAGAGAAATATAAAAAGGTAAACAGGAAAGAGAGATCACAAGGGACTTATTAAAACTGAGCTGTTTACATTCCTACATGGAAAGATGATATTTGTAATTCATGAGACCTTGCTTAGTATTAGGGTAGTTGGAAGAAATATAGCTAGCTAGCTAGCTAGATAGATAGATAGATAGCCACAGGGTGAATTGAATATGAAGGCATGATATCTAAAAAATAAATTTAAGAGGCATGAGAGGAATATATTGGGAGGAGAAAGGGAGAGATAGAACAGGATAAATTATCTCACCTAAAAGAAGCAAGAAAAAGTTTTCACAATAGAGGGGAAGAGGGAGGAGGTGAGTGGGAATCAGTGAACCGTACTCTCCTCAGATTTGGTGTAAAGAAGGAATAACACACACACTCAATTGGATATCTTATCACACAGGAAAGTAAGGGGAGAGGGGATAAGGGTGAGGGAACATTAGAAGGGAGTACAGAATGGGGAAGGGGACAGTTAGAAACAAACAAGTTTGAAAAGGGATAGGGGTAAAGTTGAAAACAGAATTAGCGGGGGACAGAATAGGGTGGAACACGACTATTTATGGAAGCGCTTTGCGTAACTATATGCATTAAACATATTGAATGAACTTCTTGTCTTTTCAATGAGTGTGGGGAGGGAGGGAAGAATGAAGATAATTTGGAACTCAAAATTTTAAAAATAAATGTTAAAAGGTATTTTAGATGGGGAGGAGCCAAGATGGTGGAGCAGAAAGATTCACATATGCAAGCTTTGAACCCACAGTCCATGGACCTCCTGTAAAAAGAACTCCCAACAAATTCTGGAGAAGTGGAAGTCTCGCAGAAACAGAATGAAGGAGATTTCCGTTCCAGAGATCCCTGAAAAACCAATCTCAAAAGTCCATCGTGCACCAGACAGGAGTGGAGCCCAGCCCTGCCCTGGCTGTGGTGCAGCATGGAGAGGAACAGATCCAAGCAGGCTTCATGGACGGAATCTCCAGTGGCCACGAAGTTCACTCCACCCACAGACACACAGGTCAGTGAGAGAGACTTCTGGGCTGGCCGAGAGGGGAGCAGGGTGTCTCCCTAACTCAGGCCCCATTGGGAGGCAACAGCAGAGGCAGTGGCGGACAGAGGTTCCCAGAGCAGGCAGGAATTTGGCAGCAGCTCCATTACGAAAGGTCTCTGCATAAACCCCCTGAGGGAACTGAGCCTGGGAGGTGGTCATGCCCCCACCTGAGAACCTGATTTAATCTTACCCTGAATAGCACCCAGGCCCACCACTGAATGCCCTGAGGCTGGGGAGCAGCATTTGAATCTCAGACCCCAAGTACTAGCTGTGCAGATCTGAACTGGGGTGGAGAGGAATCTCAGAAGTCAAGTAACTGGCTGGGAAAATGCCCAGAAAAGGGAAAAAAAATAAGACCATAGAAGGTCACTTTCTTGGGAACCACATGATTTCCCCGTTCCTTTCTGATGAAGAAGAACAATGCTTACGATCAGGGAATGAAAAAGGAGTCAAGGCCTCTATATCCCAAACATCTGAAATAGATATCCAATGGGCTCAGGCCATGGAAGAGCTCAAAAAGGATTTTGAAAATCAAGTTAGACAGGTGGAGGAAAAACTGGGAAGAGAAATGAGAGAGATGCAAGAAAAGCATGAAAAATGGGTCAATACTTTGATAAAGGAGACCCAAAAAAATGCTGAAGAAAATAACACCTTGAAAAATAGGCTAACTCAATTGGCAAAAGAGGTTCAAAA
>CM053773.1:11434776-11466466 GCA_028658325.1 Potorous gilbertii | reverse complement strand
TTCTAAGGAACTTATATGCAGAATAAAATGCAACAGTTAGAACCAAAGATGGAACAACTAATTGGTTTGAAATTGGAAAAGGTATATGAAAAGGTTATATGTTGTTACTTTATTTATTTAATAGATTTAGAACACAATATATTAAATGTCAGGCTGGATGAATGAAAAACCAGAATCAAGGTTGCCAGGAATAATATCAACAATCTTAGATATACAGGCAATGCAACATTGATGGTAGAAAGTGGAAAAAATAAGAAGTCTTTGGATGAGGGTGAAAGAGTTGGTTTGAAGCTTAATATTATATGCATACATATACATATATTTATACATACATATAATATTGGCAAATGGTCCCATCACTTCTTGGCAAGTGGAAAAGAAATCAAAGCAGAATCAGATTTTATATTCTTAGACTCAAAGATCAGTGCAGACAGCAAGTTACAGTAATGAAATGAAAAGATCCTTATTCCTTGGAAGGAAAGGTATGACAAGTCTAGACACCATACTGAACTTCAGAGACATCATCTCCCTGATAAAGATTCATACAGTCAAAGACATTTTTTCAGTAGCAATGTATAACTGGGAGGTTGTACTAAGAAGAAAGCTGAGCACTGTAGAAAAGAGGAATCAGTGTTTTCAAACTGTTGTGCTCCAGGAGACTTTTGAGAGTCCCTTGGGCATTAAAGAGATCAAATCAATAAGTATTAAAGAATTTAATTCAGATTCTTAACTGGAAGATAAAAAACTGAAGATAAAGCGTAAATATTTTGGCCACATGAGAAGACAGTACTCGTTGGAAAAGATCCTGAGGTTGAGACAATTTGGAAGCAAAATGAGAAGGGGATGACAGAAGGAGATGGACAGATGGTGTAATGGAAAAAAATGAACATAAGCTTGGACAGTCTTCATGAGATAGGGAGATATAGAAGGCCTGGATGATCCATGGGATAATGAAGAGTCAATGACTGAAAAACAACAAAGTTCTCACATCTCCTTTGCTTATATCTGCTTATAGAATTGTACCCACAAATGCCTAAATTTTTTATGCCTTCCAATAAAATTTACATTCATCTTATATCATTAAATAATTTGTTCTATGCTATTAAACAATGCTGGGAACAAATCCAAACCATTAATACAATATTCAGTTGTAAATCAATTAAATCAGTTCTCCTATTGTTAAAGAGACAATGAATCAGTATAGTTCTGGATAAAGTACATTATAAAAACAGATATAATTTTACATAACCACTGAAAGGAACTTTGTGTGTGATTAAAAACTGTAGCACTAATTGTGAAAGGAAATCAGTGACTATTAGACACATATGTGTTTAGAAGGAACAAAGTTATCTGGTAAAAGTAGGATTATTAATATAAAAAACAAAAGAGAAAGATACTTGAAATAAGATAATAAATATATTTCTTGTATTATGTTATTTATCATGTATTTTAGTGGAATTCTATAATTCAATTTAAATAATAGTATTTAGTTAAGTATACTCATAATATAAAACATTGGAGGGAAAGCATCTGGGTTCAAAATTTGAAATCCAAGAAGTTTCTGAGATGAAGTCATACATTCTTAGTTTGAAGCTTGGTTTCCTCATTTGGAAGATGAGGGAACTGGGTCAGATGCTCTCTAGTATAACTCTACAGCACCTACTCTAGATTTCTGGTGGGTCTCCTTGCTACATCTCTTTCCAGTCCAATACATCCTCTACTCAGCTGTCAAAGTGATATTCCTACAATGTAGATCTGACCGTGTCATGCACATACACTAGCATCCACCACTCAAAAAGTTTCAGTGTCTCCATATTATTTCAAGGATCAGATATAAAAGGCTCATTTTCATCTCCAAAATCCTTCATAAATTTCCATCTCCACCTTTTCATTCTTTTTAAATGTTACATTCTAGCCATCCCACCCTTCTTTACTAATTGCATCTGCTGACTCTGACCTGCTTGATGTTCGTGGAACAAACCCTCCATATCCTGATTCTTAATTACCTATGTAAAGAAAGTTTAAACACTGGACTTAACAGTAGTTGAACTGCATGAATTATAGTTACATTCTGTTATTTGTTTTTGATAGTAGGGTGATGATACAGGAATATATTAAGCAAATTAAATAGTATATGAATCTGAATAGTTTGCTGTTTTAAAGATGCTTATAACTCTCCAAGATGAAGATATGTTTTCTGTTTTCTGCCTTATTTTAGCTTCCATAGAAAAATATTTTTAATGTCAGTACACTGTTATGGCTTAATCCAATGAGGGTGAGGAACGATCAAGGAAAATATTTTGTGTGCCCACACCATGGCCCCATTCCTAAAGCTCTGAAAGCTCTTAGGAAGAAATGTCTTACATTAATCCCAACCAGAATCATTTCCATTGTAATAATTCTTAGCTTTATGAAAAGACACCACAAAGAAAATCTCATACAGTGAATGAGAATGCATTACAGTGGGAAAGTAAGAATGTGAATATGGTCTTTTATATGATTAACATTGTCATGGGAGATGTAGGAAATTGCATGAGTTTTGCTCTATTTTGTTACTTAAAGATGCTTCTCATCTTTCAATATTAAATTTTAATAATTTAAAAATCAGCTAAAGAAGGTCCCCCATCAAGAGTAACAATGGAACAATCATATAGTGACTCTGTATTCTTGCTGTCAAGCATGTTGCCTGAGAGGAACAAATGTGAGTTCACTGATTGTTCGATTGCTTTCCATAGTTGAGTCTTTGAATTCTTCCCTGGCCAAAGATGAGTGAAAAGCCTGGAGCTCAGGGATTCTTCAATCAAGAATGTATTCTCTACTGGGGAAGAGGAGGCAGCTACACAGTGTTATTATTGCTGGAGTAGTGTTGGCCAATTTACTAAAATCAGCTCCATTTCCCTGCCTCCAAAATCAAACCATAGCAGTTCTTAGATGAAGCAGTGGAGAGTTATAAATGTTTACACTTTGAGAAACTTTCCTTAGCATGATTTGCACACTGAAATATAAGCAAAGGAGTTTCTAAATTATCGTTATCACATCCAAATCTAAGACTGAATGGAAGTCAAACATCTTGTGATAAGTAGAATTTTTGTTCACTATCAATCTGAATGGATTCAAGGTAATTTCTGAAATCATGCAGATAATATAATAGTTCATCCTACTTTCCTCTCTTTAATAGCTGATTAAAATGAAAAAAACAAGTTGTGGTCTTCATGCTATCTGAAAACTTATCCACATTTTTAAACTTAACTGACATTTATTTTCTTTAAAGAACAAAAAAACTTGTATGTTTTCAAGTCTACTGCCTGTTGTTCATTACATCCATGTGTAACTAGGGAACTGGCCACTCTTTAGAAACATGTGCAGAATACTCTGCATAATGAAATCCCCAATGTGTAAATCGGAGATCAATCTTCTTCTGAAGTTTATTATGAGGCGGCATGGTTGGGCCTAGCTGTTCATTTCAAAGCATGAACTGGTATTGTTCCCAGTCTGCTTACTGCATGATGAATAAAGCAGTCATGTGTTTGGCTGCGGAGGAGGACCTGGGTATGCACACAAAAAGTATTAATCACCTAACTCAGTGTTTCTCCATTTCCATGTCTGAGTTGAGAATACAATGCAACAAGAAGCCTTGGGCTTATAAGAATGGTCTCAGCATATGGCTCTGTTGCTACTTTTGTCACAGTTGTGTATATTTCTTCATATACTTAGTTAAAGAGATATTGTACTTTGTCAACTTACAAAAGTCAAGAGAGTCACGAAGGGTTCAAGAACTCTTAAGTACATAAAAGTGGCATTTTTCCTGCCAAGGCAAAAGAAAAGCCCCAGGGAGTAACATGCTTGACCCAACAGAGCAAGAAATTGACCCTACAGCTGATACTCTGTGTCCTCCTACAAGGGAGATATTTATTTATTCATTAATTATTGATCATTAATTAATTAATTAATTAATGTGTATAGCTTTGTGAAAACACCTTTAGGTTTGAGCCCACTCTTCCCCGTGATCAAGGCAGTAGAAGGAAGAATTCACCCACAGGTTGAGGACATTTTTATATTTTTATTATTGCTTTATCTTTTCATTAACTATGTCATTGCAAAAACTAATTTATCCTGGAGCACTAATTACTAATATTGGTTAGATAGAGAAGATCCTTTCTCTGGATAATAATTAATTATCATAGCTAACATTTATAAAGCACTTACTATGCACCATGTGCTGTGTTAAGTGTTTAACAATTATTGCCTTTGATTCTGACAATAACCCTGGCAGGCAGATGTTAGTATTGTCCATACTTTAAGAAGGAGGAAACTGAAGCAGAGTTTTTTTAATGCGTTTCCCATGGTCACATAGTTAGTAAGTACCTATGGTCAAATTTGATCTTGGGCCTTTCTGACTACAGACTTTAGCTTTGCATCCACTACTTCACTTAGCCACTCTTATTGATATTGGGAGAACACACTGAATAAGGCTTAAAACAATAATATTTTAAAATAGCATTTAACTTTACCTCAGTTTCATGTAAAGAAAAATTTAAAATCATAAAAAAATTAAGTTCCCAATCTTCTCTCTTCCCTCAACTCCCTTCCATGAGACAATAAGCAATTTTATATGGGCTAAACTATTCAGTCATTCGAAACATATTACCATATTAGTCATGTTGTGAAGAAAGACATAAACCCAAAGAGGAGAAAAAATAATAGGGAAAGTGAAAATAATATGCTTCCATCTGAATTCAAATTTCATCAGTTCTTTCTCTGGAGGTGGATCTTGGATCATTATACCACTGAGAATAGCTAAATCACTTATAGTTAATTATCACATAATATTGTTGTTACTGTGTACAATGATCCCCTGGTTCTGCTCACTTTTTTTTGCATCAGTTCATAGAAGATTTTCCATGTTTTTCTAAAATCAACCTGCTCATCCTTTCTCCTAGCACAGTAATATTCCATTGCAATCTTATACTACAACTTATTCAGTCATTTCCTGATGGGCATTCTCTCAATTTCCAATTCTTTGCCACCACTAAAAGAGCTGCTATAAATATTTTTGCACAAATGGGTTCTCCCTTTCTTTTGTATCTCTTTGGAATGCAGTTCTACTAGTGGATTCCTGGATCAAAGAGTTTGATGGCCCATTTTGCAGTTCCAAATTGCTTTCCAAAATGGTTGGATCCGTTCACAACTCCACCAACAGTGCATAAGGGTCTCAATTTTCCCACATCCCCTCCAACATTTATTATTTTTCTTTTTTCTTTGGTAATATTAGCAAACTTGATAGGTAAGAGATTGCAGGTCAGGTTGTTTTGGTTTGCAGTTCTCTAATCAATAATCTTTTAGAACATTTTTTCATATGCCTGGAGAGAGCTTTGATTCCATCTGAATACTGCCCTTTCATACCCTTATTTATTTATTTATCAATTGGGGAATGACTTGAATTTCCATAAATTAGAATAAGTTATCTATGTATTTCAGAAATGAGACCTTTATCAAGGCACTTCTTGTAATAACTACTTTCTAGCTTTCTGCTTTTCTTCTAATCTTGGTTGCATTGGTTTTGTTCATTCAAAAGCTTTTCAATTTAATATAACCAAAATTGTATTACCTCATTTAAGAGCTACAGAAGAAGTTAGTGGAGCAAAAGCAGGGATTTGCTACAGCTCTCCCCCCAAACCCAACCAAAAACCTGTAAAAATTGACTTTAAACAATTCTGGAGTGGCAGAACCCACAGAATGATGGAATGAAGCAAATCTCCAGCCCAAGACAGCCTGCAAGGTTGATTGGAGCCATCTATCACACTGTGCTAGAAGCAGAGCACAGTCCAGCATGGACCATGTCAGCACAGACAGGCTCCAAGCACTCCTAGTAGTGAATTGACTCTCTGGCACCTGTGGAGATTTCCTGACTTGACAACCCGAAAATGTCAAGGAAGATTTGGAAGGTCAGTGGAAAACACCTGTTCCACCAGTGTGAGAGAGTATCTTAGTTCAGCCCCAGCCCCAAGATGGCTGAAGGAGTGGATGAGTCTGCTATAATCATAGGAACAAAAGGGCAGTGGCAGCAGTTGTTTCTGGAGCTCTAGGCCCACAGATTGTGGAGGGATCAAGATGCTGACAGTACTCCCCCCTCCCCTAGTGGAGGTAAAAAACTACCCTGACAAAGTCAAGTAAATGAATGAGGAAATAAACAAAAACCAAAAAAAAGTATCAGATTATAGAATCCTATTTTGGTGACAATGAAGACCAAAATATACAAACAGAAGAAGATAACAAAGTCAAAGCTTCTACTTCCAAAGCCTCTGAGAATGAAAATATGAATATCTCAGGGCACAAAAGAGTTCACAAAAAAATTTTGAATATCAAGAGAAATAGAGCAAAAAATGGGAAGAGAAATGAGAGTGGTGCAAGGAAATCATGAAAAATGAGTGAACTTCTTGCAAAAGGTTACTCAAAAAGTGCTGAAGAAAATAGCTTAAAAAATAGACTAACCCAATGACAAAGTGATCCAAAAAGCCAATGAGAAGAATGCTTTAAAAAAGCAGAATTGGCCAGATATAAAAGGAAGTCCAAAAGTTCACTGAAGAAAATAATTCCTTAAAGATTAGAATGCAGGAGATGGAAGCTAATGACCTTATGAAAAATCAAAAAAATTATAAAACAAAACCAAAGCAATGAAAAAAACAGCAGAATATATAAAATATCTCACTGGAAAAACAACTGACCTAGAAAATAGATCCAGGAGAGAAAATTTAAAAATTATTGGACTACCGGAAAGCCATGATCAAAAAAAGAGCCTAGACATCATCTTCCAAGAAATTCTCAAGGAAAACTTCCCTGATATTCTACAACCAGAGGGTTAGAGACTGCAACTGGACTGTGATGATTCTCGAAGAGATAATGAGGCTGGTGTCTTCCTGCAACCCTGTTTCATTTAAATCCAATTTTCATATGAATCAAAAGACATCACCTATACTGTTTTACCATTTTTGCCTATCTCAAAGCACTATGGTGACAGGTAAATGATGAAGAAGCAGGTGTGAATACACTAAAAGGTGTAGTCACAACCCTCCATACAGGCAGCCCAGGTTGTGATGGATTTTCTCAGAGGAAGCAGCAGTGAGATTTGTCAGCCCACTGGGTGTCTGAGCAGCCATTTAAGGATCACACTGCTTACCTTCTGGTGTGAGAAAGAGGCTAGAAAATGTTCCATAAAGTTTTTCTTTTTATGGAATCCTGACCTGATTTCCACAACAGGCAAAGATACTACCCTGTGGTTCAAACACACACAAACACACACACAATTACAAAAACATCTGCAAACATGATTCCACTTACCATCGGTATATGGAATGTTCATGTACTTATAGACAACACAAAACCCAGCAGACCTGAAAGATGAAAGGCTCTTCTGTAAGAGAAATCAGCAGGTATCACATCCAAACAGCAGCCCTGAGTGAACCAAAGCTGACAAATGAAGATCACCTTAATGAAGCTGGAACTGGATACATCTGTTATTTCTAGAGTGGCCAGAGTGAAGGGGAGCTCTGTGAAGCTATTGTACATTTATAAATCAAAAGTAATACAGTCAACAAGCTTGTGTCCCAACCAAAAGAAACAAATGACATTCATGATAATACAAGTGCCATTTGCAGGAAAATGTCGTGCCACCATCACCACTACCTATACTCCTACCATGATGAACCCTGTTAAGGTCACAGAAAAGCTTTATGAAAACCTGGAGGACTTTATCATCAATGTTTCAGAAGAGGACAAAGTTATGATTCTCTATGACTTTAATTCTATAGTAGGCTCAGACTAACAGATTTAACAGGGAATGCCAGGGGAGAGTGGAGTTGGAAACAGCCATAGCAATGTTCCTTTACTATGTATACTAAACTTTTTCTTCTCATTAATCTTCTAATCACAAATACAGTCTTCTGTTAACCTAAACACAATAAACTTTGTGGATGTATCATTGCAGCAAACATTGGCATTGAATAGACTATGTGAGTGTAAGAAGAGACAGGGTGTGAGAGTGAAGATAACAATGTGTGCTGCAGAGTACAGGACTGATCCTCTCCAAGCTAAATGTTTGCATTGAACAAAAGTGGTGGCCTCAAGGCAAAATGACAAAATGACAGAAGAATTCTTGTTAACACATTAGAGCATGTCTCTGAGTCAGAACAATTTATTACTAACCTGAAGAGAAAGGTGAGTCAACAGACAATTGGCAACAGTGGATTAGAAAAAGACTGAGTAACTTTCAGAGATTTGGAGTACAGCACTACATTCGTTTATCTGGATCAAAACACTCACAATCATTAAGACTGGTTTGACAAAAATTATGGGAAAATTCAGAAATTGCTAAATGAAAAATGAGAACTCCATAGGGTTTACCAGCAGGATAGTTCATCCATCTCTCAGGAGACAGCATTTTATTCCATCAATGGTAAAGTACAAGCCAAGTCTAGAGAGATACAGGGTTTTTGGCTCAGTAAGAAGGCAGACAAAACTAAATTTACACCAATAGTAACAATCCAAAATGCTTTTGCTATATCCTGTGGGCTGTATTGGTCAAAAACCTATGGCACATCTCAACCACTCAGAGTTATGGAGCCACATTGATTAATAATAAGGGAACAATTCTAGAGAGATGGGCTGAACACCTCCATAATGTTCCCAACAGGCTATCATCAATCAGTACTGAAGTCTTTTTCCACTTATCTCAGGTTGAAAGCAAATGCTCCTGAGCTGATGGTGCAAATGAAGAAGAGGTTTTGAATGCCATTAGGCTCCTTTCATGTGACAAAGCACCTGTGCTGATTCTATTCCAGCTGAGATTTACAAGGTGGGGAGAGGAGGGTGTCTATTGCTGATATAAAAGCTGACTGAAAATTTCCAGGTTACATGTCAAGAATAGGTTATCCCCCAGGAGTTCAAGGATTCTTCCATTGTCCATATTTATAAAGGTAAAGGAAATAGAATATCTTGTGACAATTAAGGGGGGGGGATCTCCTTCTTAATTGTTGATGATAAGATTCTTGTCTGAGTCCTCTTTAATAGATGGACCTGGAAGATGTTGTCATCCACCTGAGAGTCAGTATGGCTTCAGAAATGGCCAATGAATGACTGATATAGTGTTTGCTGCATGATAATTCCAGAAGAAATTCCAGGAATAGAACACAGGTCTATGTGTAATGTGTGTAGACCTGATCAAGCATTTTGATAGACTCAGTCACAAAGGTTTATGAAAATTACACAAAAATTCCATTGCCATGGCCAAGGTGGCAGAGTAAGCAGTAAACTGCTGCAGCTCTCCTATACTTATGTCCAAACAACCATAAAATAGAGCCCCCAAACAAATCCTGAAGTAGCAGAGAAAGCAAAAAGATGGGTTGAAACAATTTTTAGCCCAAGAAACTTGAAGGATCAGGAAGAAAGGTTCATATCACTTGGTTGAAAGGGAAGCACAGCCCAGGATGGGAAGCATTCCAGAAAGCTAGAAGCAAGGACCACCTCAGAAAACCAGTGGGAAATGTTAAGCACCAGTGTGGTGGAGCAAGCAAACACCAGTACCAGGATCCACCACATGCAGGACCACATGCAGCACCCACCACCTAGTCTGAGAAATTGGCACACTCTAGCTCTGAGAACCACCACATGCTTCAGTATAACCCTAGGAGAAGAGGTAGAAATCTACCCTACACCTAAGTCAACAGGTAGCCACCAGCCAGCACCAATCTGCTGTACTTCATGGTAGCCCCAGGCGTACAGGCAGCCTCCTGCAGTCAGACTTTCACTTGTTTCAGCACAGCCCTGGGCAAACAGGCATCCTCCTGCCATCCTGCCTGACCACATATGCTTCACTATAGCCTCTGGGAAATGCAGAAATACCACACCAGGCCTCAGCACACATCACACACTACCACTAGGATCCAAGCTCAGGAACAGGTAACCTGCCAGATCCTTACAGGCTCCAGCAGCACCAGCAGCCCTCCACACCACCCCCTTAGCACAGTACCAGACAAAGGTCCCTTGTGGGCCTTAGACCAACATCAGTGCAGTACCAGCCAAACCACCAGGTCTTATAATCATAAGCACAAGAAGCCAGACACAATGCCCCTTTCACTCTGGGAGCACAGCTCAAATTTAAAAGAAAGGATAATCACACTCCCTCCAAAAAAGGATGAATTGAAAACAACAAAATAATCTGACAATAAGAATTATTATGGTGACAAGGAAGACTAAGAAACAAACTCAGAAGAGACAATAATATCAAAAGACCACTGAAAAAAACCACAAAGAAGAGTAGGGAGTCATCTCAAGCCCCAAAAGATCTCATGAAGAGGTTAAAAAAGAGCTTAAAAATCATTAGACTTACAAGAAAAATAGGAAAAGTAAATGAGAGTGATGCAAAAGAAGTATGAAAAGAGCCAACAGCCTGGAAAGGTTCTTAAAAAGCAGAACTGACCAAATGGTAAAGGAGATACAAAAATCCAGTGAAGAAAACAACTCCTTAAAGGGTACAATGGGCCAAATGGAAAATAAAATATAAAAACTTATTGAGGAAAACAATACCTTAAAAGTTAGAAAAGTGGAAGCTAATGATTTTATGAAATGCCATGAATCAATCAAACAAATTCAAAGAAATAAAAAATGGAAGAAAATGTAAAACATCTAAAGGAAAAAAAAATGACCTGGTAAATAGATCCAGGAGGGACAATATCACTATCATTGGGACTACCTGAAAGCCATAAGCAAAAAAGAGGACCTGGACAGCATCTTTCAGGAGGACAAAATAGGCATTGAAAGAATCCATTAAGATCTCAGTAAAGTAATCCCAAAAATAAAAACCTCAAGGAAAATTAAAACAAAATTTCAGAATTGTTGGAACAAGGGAAAAAATGTGGCATAGAAACAATTTAAATATCAGGGAGTCACTATCAGGATCATACAGAACCTGGCAGTTGCAACATTAATGGATCAGATGTCATGGAACATGATATTCTCGAGGACAAAGGAGCTAGTACTACAATCAATAATCACTTCTCTAACAAAATTAAACATCATACATCAAGGGGAAAATGATCATTCAATGAACTAAACGGATTTCAAAACTTTTTAAGAAGCTCAGAACTAAATAAAAAATTTGACCTCCAATATCAAAATCCAAGAGAAACATAAACATGTAAAAATGAAAACATAAGAGATTCAATGTTGTTAAATTGTTTATGTCCCTACATGGGAAAAAAAATACTTGTAACTATTACAAATTGTGTCACTAACCATACAGATAGAAGGAATATACATAGACAGAGGATACAGGTATAAAGTGAATTTGAGGGAATGATATAAAAATTAAGGGATGAAAAATAGGAGTATAAAGGGTACAGAAGGAAGGAATAGATAGCATGGGGTAAATGACATCACATGAAGGGACAAGAAAGACCTATTATAGTGGGGTAGGGGAAGAAGGGAAGTGGGTGATGGGCATCCCTTGAACTTTACTCTTATCAGTATTGGCTCAAATTGGGAATAATACACACAATCTGTTGAATATAGAAATCTATCTTACCCAATAGGGAAGTAGGAGGGTAGCATATTATGTAAAGGAAGCGGGGACTGACATAAGGGAGAACAGATCAGGGGAAGTGATAGACAGAAGCAAAACACTGATGATGTGGAAAACAGTGAAAGAAGAGAGAAGAAAAACATAAGAATATTAAGTTAGAGAGAAACACACAGGTAGTAATCATATCTGTGAATGTGAATGGTATGAACTCTCCTATAAAATGGAAAAGGATAGCAGAGTAGATTTAAAAAAGAGCAAAACCCTACAATAAGTCGCTTTTAAGAAACACATTTGAAACAGAGACACACATAAGGATTAAAAGGAAGGGGCTAGAACAGAATCTATTGTGCTTAGCTGAAGTTTATAAAAAGACAGGGATAGCATTCTATTAGACAAAGTAAAAGCAAAAATATGCCAAGATAAAGGGGTAAGGAAGAAAAATATAATCTTACTAAATCATTTGAAGAATTTATGACCAAACAAAAGATAGAGAGCATTATGAAATGTAGAATAAATAATTTTGATCATATTAAGTTTAAAAGCTTTTATACAAACAAACCAATGGAATCAAGATTAGAATGAAAGGAAAAAGATGGGAAACAATTTTTACAGTAAGTATCTCTGCAAAAGACCTCATTTCTCAGATATATAGAGCACTGAGTCAAATTTATGAGACTATATGCCATTCCCGAATTGATAAAAGGTGAAAAGATATAAACAAGAAGTTTTCAGATAAAAAAATCAAAATATCTATAGGCATATTAAGAAATGCTCTAAATCACTTTTGATTAGAGAAACACAAATTAAAACAACACTGAAATACCAACTCACACCTAGGAGATTGAGTAATATAACACAAAAGGAAAATGATAGATGCTGGAGGGGATGTGGGAAAATTGGGACACTAATGCCTTGCAGGTGGAGTCTTGAACTGATTCAACCATGCTGGAGAGTAATTTGGAGCTACACCCAAAGGTTAACCAAATTGTACATACTCTTTGATCCAGTCATACCACTACTAGGTCTGTGGGCCCAAGAGATCATAAAAATGGGAAAAGCACCCACATGTACAAAAATATTTATAGCAGCTCTTTTTGTGGTGACAAAGAATTGATAATTGAGAAAATGTCAATCAGTTGAGGAACAAGTTGTAGCATATGAATGTAATGGAATGCTTTTGTACCATAACAAAAAATGAGTAAGCATTTTTCAGGGGAAAAAAAAAAACTTGGAAAAGTTTACATGAACTGATCCTGAGTAAAGAGGGCAGAACCAGGAGAACATTGTCCATAGTAACAGCAACATTGTGCAATGATCAACTATGATTGACTTAATTCTTTTTAGCAATTCAATTATCAAAGACAATTTCCAAAGACACATGATGGAAAATGTTATCTACATGCTAAGAAAGAACTATGGAGTCTGAATACAGATTGAAGCGCACTATTTTCACTTTTTTGTGTTTATTTTTATACCATTTCCCTTTTGTTATATTTCTATTTTACAACATGACTAAGGTGGAAATATGTTTACATGGTTGCATGTGTATCAGCTATATCAGATTGCTTGCCATCTTGGGGAGAGGAGATGAGAGGAAGAAAAAATTGAGACTGAAAATCCTATTGAAAATGAATGTTGAAAATTATCTTTATATATACCTGGAAAAAATAAATTATTAGTCACTCTTTAAAAAATATTTTATACATAAAGAAGACCTTTAGAATTTTAGCTTCTGAACTCAATATGACTTAATAGGTCAATATATTCAAAATATACATATGTGTATGTGAGTGATTGAGTGAGTGTGTGTATATATATATATTAGAATGCCTCTATAAAATGAGCCAATGTGTTGCTGATAGAAACATAGCTCGTTACCAGGTGTAGACTCAAAGTATTTTCAGGAGAGTATGACTGTCACAGAATACTTTTTTTTTGGAAAATTCAAAGTGACTTCTACATGACAAGAAAACTTCAGAACAAGTTTTGTAGGCAGAGTTGTTAAGTGGCCTATAGGTACAAGAGTCTTTTGTCCAGATTAAAGATGCTAGAATTTAAACATGTTACTTATAGATTATCTAATCCAAGGATTCTTAAAATGTTTTCCGTAAATTTTATTTGATCAGCAACATGCTAGTTAAAAAAAGACTGGTTTGATTACTGGTCCCCACATTTTTTTGATTGTACTTCCCATTGATTAAAAAAAAAGGTTGATCGTGTTTATGTGTACGTACACTCAGACATATGCATGCAAATCTATGTGTGTGTATTTAGTCACCTATAAATCACATCTATATCTACCAATATATTGATAATCATACATAAGATAAAACTAACACAAATATATACTAAAGAGGCCAGCTAAAGGGGAAGCAGTATTTTAATCGATAGGAAACCACTAGAGTTTATTGAATAGAAGAAATGTTCAGTTACAAAGACTGGAGTGAGCAGAGGTTTTATAGGATAAAAGCTCATGATTGACTCCTATAGAATACTGTGTGTGACTGATATTTCCAAATTTTGATTAATTTATCACATGGTCCCTGGAGTCTTGCTGTAACTTGCAATGAGGCTTGCAGGCCATAATTTAAAGACCACTAGTCTGAAGCAATTTTATCCAAATAAATTCAAGATATTCATATGTGTATGTGAGTGAGTGTGTGTGTGTGTGTGTGTAATACATACACATACATACATTCATGTGTAATTTATATATGTATCACATACTTATATATAATATATAGGAGTGCATACTATGCAATTATATTTACTAATTGGTAACTTATAAATCTTTTTAGTAAGTATACATATAAAACTTACACTATATATATATACATATATAAAATATACATATATTTTAAATTTTGACAAAATGAGAGAAAAAAGTGACCTTAGAATCAATAGGGAGCCACTAGAATTTGTGAATGCGGGAGTTAATGGTCAGACATGGGTCTTAGGAAAATCAGTTTGGTAACTCAGTAAACGATGTGTTGAAGAGAGGAGAAATTTGAGGTAGGAAGGTCAAATTGCACTACAAGCTATTCTCTGAATTTGTTATGTCCTTTGCCTTTGCTTTTTAATTGAATTTGTATTCAGCTTGGAATGTAAAATTCCCTTATATCTCCTTCTTGAAACATTCATTCCCCTATAAGTGATTTTTTGGTAGTGGTGTACTATGGGGTTATAGCACAAAGATATTTTGCTCTCAGGAAGATTTATGAGTCAATAGGCAGAAAATACATCTATATGCTCTTTCACTTTGGATGAAAAAAAGAATGAATATTTTTAAAGTAGAGAACTAAAATTGGAAAGAATAGAAGGCCATTCTTGACTTAGAGAGGAGAAAGATGGATGACCATTAGATGATCAGTAAACTATCATCCAATGGGATAAGGGAGAAGTAATGTGGGCCTTATAATAAGTTTTGATTTGGTGAAATCAAGTATCAAAACAAACCACTTTCTTCAAGCAGGGGTCCGTTGCATTGCACCCCAAGGATTAGATTCCATAATGTGGTTAACATCCAGAATGCAAGTTGAGACATAAATGAAGACTAATTGTCTAAGACAAAGAACAGCATCCAGAAAAAAAATAAGTAGGTAAAACAATGAATCAGGACACCTATGTGATGAAGCAATTGAGTGCCAGTGTTGGAACAAGGAAGACCTGAGTTCAAATGTGACCACAGACACTTACTAGTTGTATGGACCTAGACAAGTCACTTAGCCCCATTTGCATCAGTTCCTCATTTTCAATTGAGCTGGAGAAGGAAATATCAAACCACTCCAATATCTTTGCCAAGAAAACCTCAAATGACATCAATATGTGTTGGACCTGACTGACTGACTGAACAATAACAGCAACAAAAATAAATCATAACAACAATTAAAGGTGAGGTAAAAAAGAATAATGAGAAAATATGTAAAATATTTTATGTAATCTTAGATGAATACATTATTTATATTTAACAACTCATATTAACAAAAAAGAAAAATAATTAGATAACATTCTGAACATGATTATTTAAACTAGAAAATTGACAAATTAACAAACATCTAACAAGCAGAAAAGAAGGCACTGCAAATCAGAGAAGCAACATATAAAATTTTAGAAGTCTGTATAAATGTGAAAATATGAAAATTGGTTTGTTGAAAAGAATAACCTTGATCTGTAGCTCATCTGCATATAAAAATAAATATGGACTTGAAATTGTCACAATAAACAATGTACAAGATAAATTCATGAAAAGATGGGAACAAAAAAAGAATTATATGCCAGAAAAATTGAGAAGTCAAAAGAAATTGACAAGACTCTACAAAAAATAAAAATAAGATACTAACCTTAATAAAACAAAACCAAATTAAAACGACATTATTAATCTAATCTCAGGGAGATAAATTGAGCAAACTTTAAATGAATTACCAAAGCAGGAAAAAAAACCTGGTTGAGATAGATGTTCAAGTGAATTTTATGATACTTTTAAAGTGTAATCAGTAAACATTCTATAGAAAATTTTCAAATAATTGACAAAAAAGTCATCATTAAAAATAGATTAATGTAATAAATACGACTGTGATATCGAAGCCAGGTAAGGACAAAACAGAGAATAAAAACAGCACAATATTATGAAGAAATACTGATGCAAAAGTTTTAAATAAGGTAGTAGCACGGTTTTATACCCTTTGGGCATAGTTCCAAATTACTCTACAGAATTTTTGAATTAGTTCACAACTCCACCAACAGTACATTAATGTTTTACTTTTTCCACATCTCCTTCAACATTTGTTATTTACCTTTGCCACCCTATTAACCAATCTATTAGATATGAGGAACTACCTCAGAAATGTTTTAATTTGCATTTCTCTAATCAATAGTTAAGAGTATTTTTTCATGTCTGTAGATAACTTTGGTTACTTCATCTGAAAACTGATCATATCTTTTAATCATTTATCTGTTGGAGAATGGATCTTATTTTTCAAATATGACTCAGTTCTCTATGTGTTTGAAAAATGAAGTCTTTATCAGACAAACTTGTTTCAAATGTTTTTTTTTCAGTTACTCTACAAACTCTATTTCACTCCCTTCTATTCCCACTCCCCTGTTTATTCTCTTCTCTCCATTCACTTTGTCCTTCCTCAAAAGTGTTTTATTTCTGACTACCCCTCCCCAGAATAATCTCAACCTTCTATTATTATCTCCTTCTTTTATCCCCTTCCCCTCATACTTTTCTCTAGGACAAAATTAATTTCTATACCCAATTTAGTGCATGTGTGTTATTCCCTCTTTGAGCCAATTCTGATCAGCATAAGGTACACTCATTCCTTCTCACCTCCCTTCTTTTGCCCTCCGATGTAAAAGCTTTTTCTTGCCTCTTTTGTGTGAGATGATATACCCCATTCTACTTCTCCCTTTCTCTTTGTCCCAGTGCATTCCTTTCTGACCCCTTAATTTTATTTTTGGATATCATCCCTTCATACTACACACATCTGTACCCTGAGAAAAGTATTGCAAATTACAAATATGATTTTCCCATGTAAAAATGTAAAGAGTTTGACCATATCAAATTCCTTATTATTTCCCTTTTCAGTTTACACTTTTATGCTTCTCTTGAGTCTTGTATTTGAAAGTCAAATTTTCAATTCTGTTCTGGTGTTTTTATCAAGAATGCTTGAAAGTCCTCTATTTCATTGACTGTCCACTTTCCCCTCATGGATTATATGGTTTTGCTAGGCAGATGATTATTGGATGTAATTCTAGCTCCATTGTTTTCTGGAATCCTGCAATCCTTTAATGTAGAAAGTGCTAAATCTTGTGTTATCTTTATTGTAGCTCCATGATACTTGAATTGTTTCTTTCTGGTTATTATCAAGAACTCCTCATTAACCTCAGAACTCTGGAATTTGGCTATCATATCCCTGCCAGTTTTCATTCTGGAATCTCTTTCAAGAGCATTCCTAATGAAAAGACTGAACTGAATAGAAAATTTTATTTTCAAATGCAAGACTCAAAAGAAACATAAAAAGGTTAATAAGGAAAAAGATTCATAAAGGATTCAATAAAGTTACACTGTTTCTATTCTTAAATGTGAAGATGATACTTTTAATTCTCAAAAACCTTCTTATTATTTGGACAAAAGGAGAATACATAGACAGAGGGTATGGATGTAAGTTGAGTATGGAAGGACAATATAAAAAAAAATTAAGGGGTGAGAAAGAAGGATGCATTGGGATATGAGGTGAGGGAGAAGTAGAATAGGGTCAATTATCTCACATAAAAGAAGTGCAAAAAAACTTTTTCCAATGTAGGGAAAGTTGGGTAGAGTGGTGTGATGAGCTATGCTTCAACTTTGTTTTCATTAGATTTGTCTGAGAAGAAAGACTAATATATACACTCAGTTGGATTTGGAAATCTCTCACACTACAAGGAAATAAAAAAAAAGAGAAGAATAAGAGAAGAAATGGATCTGAAAGAAGAGGCAGAGGGAGAGAAAGGGGAAGAGAGAGAGAGTGAATAGAGAGAGAAGAGAAAGAGAGAGAGAGATAGAGGTAAACACTGCAAAAATAGAAGGGAGAGAAATGTACAGTGGGTAATTGTAACTGTGAATAGGAATGAGGTAAGCCCACTCATAAAACAGAAGTGGATAGCATAAGTGGATTAAAAATCAGAATCCTACAATATGCAGCTTACAAGAAATTCTCTTGAAACACACACATACACACACAGAGTAAAAGTAAAGAGATGGAGGAATTGAAAGAAAACACAAAACAAAAGAACAGGACCAGTACCAAAAATCATGAAGAAATGGTAGAGAAAGAAATACAATTAAAAATAACTTTAAAAATATAAAAGATCTGTCATTCTGATGAGATGGGATTAAAACTTACCTAACATAAGCCCAGGGAAAATTCAGAAAGACTTCATTTGGTCTCAGTCTTGGCACATACTCAGCTCAGCACCAAGTAAGATGCAGCATACTTGCTTCTAGTTGAAAGAACCAGAGGTCAAAATACAAAAAGCCTCAGGTGCTCAGCACAAGAAATGTGAGACAGAACCCTGTATTCCCCAAAAGCAGAGATCCACTTAAATATCCAGGAAAAAGGCAATCATCATGAAGAAGAAGCAAACCTGAAAAAGTAAAGACCACAGAATCTTACTATGGGGGACAAAGACCAATACACGAATTCAGAAGAGGACAGCATTGAGATGGCACTCACATCTAAAACCTCAAAAGGGCATATGAACTGGTCTGAATCACAAAGAGCATTCTTGGAAGAGCTGAAGAAGGATTTTAAAAGCCAAATTAGGGAAATATAAGAAAAATGGCCAATAATTTTAAAAATATGAAAAAAGAATTCACTGAAGAGAACTGCTCTTAAAAAGAAAAATTGGACAAATGGACAAAAAGAAGTACAAAAACTAACTGGAGAGGGAAGAACTAGAGTTGAAAAGAGAAATTAAAGGGAAGGGGGCTGATAGAAGGTAGTGAAGACAGAGGGAGGTGGTGGTCAAAAATAAAACTCTGTTGTCAGGGGAAGGGAGAAATAAAAGTGTAAAGAGGGAAAATGGGATGGAGAGAAAGACACAGATAGTAATCATAACTGTGAATGTGAATGGGATGAATTCTTCCATAAAATGGAGATGGATAACAGAATGGATTAAAAATCATAATCATACAATATGTTGTTTACAAGAAACACATTTAAACCAGGAGATAAACATAGAGTAAAGGTAAAATGTTTGAGCAGAATATATTATACTTTGGTTGATGGAAAAGCAGCAGATATAGCAATCCTAATCTCAGAGACAGGAAGAGCAGAAACAGATCTAATCAAAAGAGATTAGGAATGAAACTACATCTAGCTAAAAGACACCATAGAAAATGAAACAATACCATAACTATATATATATATATATATATATGTATATATATATACATATATATATATGTATATATATATACATATATATGTATATATGTATATATATATATACATATATACATATATATGTATATATATATGGATGTATTTCCAATAAGATTGGAGGTGAAACAAGGATGTCCATTAATCACCACTGTTCTTCAATATGGTACTAGAAATGTTAATATTAGCAATAAGAGAAGAAAAAGTAATTGAACCAATTAGAATAAGCAAAGAATAAACTAAGTTGTAGATTTTGCCGACTACATGATGATACACTTAGAGAATCCTAGAGAGTCAAGTAAAAAACTATTTAATAATAAACAACCTTGGCAAAGTTGCAGGTTACAAAATAAGCCCCCATAAATCATCTGAATTTCTATATATTACTAAAATGCCCAACAGCAAGAGATAGAAAAAGAAATCTTATTTAAAGCTATAATAGACACTGTAAAATATCTGGGAGTCTACTTGCCAATACAAACCCAGGGACTATATGAACACAATTAAAAAACACTTTTCACATAAATAAAGTCAGATTTAAGTAATTGGAAAACCATCAGTTGCTCATGGGTGGCCAAGCCAATACAATAAAAATGACAATTCTACCTATGTTAACTTACTTATTCAGTGCCATGCTAATCAAACTACCAGATAATTATTTTCTAGATCTAGAAAAATAGTATCAAAATTCATCTGGAAGAGCAAAAGATCCAGAATATCAAAAGGATTAATGAAAAGAAATGCTAGCAAAAGTGGCCTAGCCATAGCATATCTCAAATTATATTTTAAAGCAGCAATCATCAAAACTACTTGGTATTGGCTAACAAATAGAATGGTATATCAATAGAATAGGTTAGGTATACAAAACAGAATAGTCAATGAATATAACAGTATACTGCTTGATAGACTCAAGGACACCAGTTTCTGGGATAAGAATTCACTAAAAAACAAAAACTTCTGGGAAAACTGTATAATAGTGTGGCAGAAACTGGGCATACACCAATTCCTGACATGGTGCAGAAGAATAAAGTCCAAATGTGTACACGATCTAGGTATAAAACCTGATACTATAAAAAAATCAATGGAGCAAGAGATAGTGTATTTGTCATATTTAAGATGAATGAAGAAATTTATAACCAAACAGGAGATAGAGAACATTATAAAGCTCAGAATGGATAATTTTGATTTCATTAAATTGAAAAGAATTTGCACAAAAAATGCCAATGTAATCAAGATTAGAAGGGAAGCAGGAAACTCAGAAAGAATTTTTTCAAGTAGTATCTGTGATAGACACCTCATTTCTAAAATATATAGAGACTTAGTCAAATGCACAAAAATACATGTCATTCCCTAATTAAGTGGTCAAAGAATAAGAATAGATAGTTTTCAGAGGAAGAAATAAAAACTATCTATAGTCATATGAAAAAAAATGCTGTTGTTTAGAATGAAGTAAATCAATACAACACTGAGATACCACATCATACCTATCAGATTGGCTTACAGGACAAATCAGGAAGATAATAAATGTTGGAAAAGATATGGCAGAGTTGGAACACTAATTCATTCTTGGTGGAGCTGTGAGCTGATTCATCTATTCTGTACAACAGTTTGGAACTATGCCCAAAGGTCTACAAAATGTGCATGAGTTTTGACCCCACAGAAACATTTCTAGGGCTATATCCCAAGGAGATCATAAAAATGTGAAAAGTCCCACATGTACAAAAAATAGTTATGGCAGCTCTTTTTGTAGTGGCCAAGAAATGGAAATCAAGAGGATGTCTATCAATTGGGGAATGACTGAACAAGCTGTGGTAAATGAATGTAATAGAATACTATTTTACTATAAGAAATGACACAGTTGGACTTCAGAAAAACCTAGAAAGACTTATATGAACTGACAATGAGTAAAATGAGCAGCACCAGGAGCACATTACACACAGTAACAGTCACAGTATGAAAAAGCTGATTCTGACACTTAACCCTTCCCAGCAATGGAAGGACCTAAAATCTTACCAAACGTATCTTGAAGCAAAATGCCATCCACATCCAGAGAAAGAACTATGGAACTGAAACACAGAATGAAGCACACTATTTTCTCTTCTGTAATTCTTTGTTTTGTTTTGATAGAGAATAAAGGAACAAATCAAGGAAAATATATGAACATAAAAGAAGATACTCAGGTGATGCAATATGAGTAAAGGATAGCCAATGGACATCATCCATGTTCATTCATTATCCACACAACATCAAGAGAATTAGAAGAAAGCTCATAGCATTTTAGGATGAGAGCAAGAGAACATGTACAAATTTTGCATAAGATGAGAAGTTGTGGATGGGTTTTGAGTCACATTTTAGGAAGGAAAATGCCCATGAAGATATGACTGCATAATTATTGTGTGTATATGTATATATCCCTGTATTTAAACACATGTACATATGTGTGAATACATATAAGCATCCTATGATTAATTTTTTTCCATTTACACATTTCATACATTTTAATAAGTTAATATATTATATACATATGAAATAAAATATATAGAAAAGTCTTTTCTTTTATAAGTGAATAGCTAAATTTGGTAGGTGACATATTCTTTGTTGAGGAAAGGTACAATTGGATGCATGTAATATCTTTTTCATTGTAAGACTACATTAAAAATAATGAAGTATATTGAAGTTATGAAACACAAAATAAATAACAATTAAACAAAAATACATTTTACCAAAATCCTGTGAACTTTTACTTAAATGAATTCCTCGTTTAACATGCACAGCAACAATTCCTATGTAGAGGAAAACTTTATTGAATCTTTGAAATATATTTGACATATAGCTATTTCTGTCACCCTGTACTAGAATAAAATTAAACTACCACTTTCAGGGAACAGAGTACTAAAGTTCATATACGATAACATAGCTGTTTTTTAACAGCAATTCATTTGATGAAACATTTGATGAAAAGCAGGAAAAAAATCTAGTTTGAATTTATTTGTATAAGCTATTTTGTTATATTAGAAGAAGATATTCAATTGACACATTTAATCCATACAGCTAAAATTTTGGTCCACACTCTCTTTCTTGTCTTTGTGTTGATCTCGTCACTGTTGAAGAGGCCTGCCTGGCAGCTGTTAACTGTCAATGGACAATATGGTCTAATAAGCAAAGGGGATGTCAACTGTCAATGGACCATATGCAGATGATGAGCAAAGTGACAGATTGAAGAAAAGAGGCATTAACCTCTACACTGTACCCTCAGGTATGGTTTCAAGACAGGTTGCTAAGCATAACACAAGATGTTGAGCATCTAATTTAATGTCCATCAATCCACAATCAATTTTAAGAAAATAATAAGAGAAAGCTGTTAAAGATAATTTTTCAAAAGAGGTATATTTATCTTCCCATTTTAATCCAATTCATTCCAACTGGTAATTACCTTACTTCTACAACAGGGGAACAAAATACAAGCAGATCTACAAGTCATAATTTGTTGGAACTAGAAATAACTAACATGTATGGGAATCAGAAAAGGCATATTATTAGAGAAGGCATGTGAGGTGACATTTGAAGGAAGTTAGGGATTCTAAAAAGCAGAGGTGTGAAGGGAGTCAATTCCAAGAACGAGAGATCAGACCTGGCAAAGACACAGATGCTAAGAGGAGGTGGTAAACACACCCATCTGTGGGCTACATGTGCCAATGAGGCCTGAAAAATATCAAAATGTAATTGAGAAATATTTAACAAAACATATAAAAATACAATAAAACATGGATAGTATTGTATTTTAAAATTAACTCAACCCATGCAGTCTTTAGAGATTCTTATGTACAATTGGGTGGCCTCTGTTTCTGTCTGAGTTTGACATCCTTGATATGGAGCATGGAAGGCCAGATATTAGTAAGAAGAAGCCAGTTTGGGTGGAATATGGAGTTCTTGAAGGAAAGTCTTAAAGAATTGTATGATAATTATATCTCTTTAAAATCTCATCCATAAAATTTCTAGGAGTGGTGAAGCAATTATTTTTTTAAAATATGTGTTTTTTCAATAAATGAGAGTGTGGAAAAAAAATAAAACAAATTAGAACTATGAAGAAATTAACAGCTTGGCCAAATAGGTAAAAAGAAATACTGTAGAAGCAAGAAATTATCCAAAAATTAGAATGAAACATAAGAGAGACAGGGGACCATGGATATGTAATACTTCATACATTTTCAGGTTAGTTTTGGTGAACTACTTTCTCTCTCTATTTTTATAAAAAAAATGTGTAATAACAAATAGCTTGCTAGATATAGAAATGGAGAGAGATGTTTGAAAATGAATGTAATGTTAAAAAAAAGACATAAATGAAGATAAATTTATTTTTTTAAATGAGAAAAATGAAACTCCCAGGAATATATTAGTTAAAATCCAGATTTTCTAGGTCAAAGAAAAATACTGTAAGCAACTAAGAAGAAAGATTTCAAGTACTGAGGTACCACAGTCTCAGAACCATACTTGCTTGATTTAACAGCTACCACAGTATAAGGGCGGAAAACTTTGCCTACAATATTCCAGGATACAAATCTGTAAATTTACAGTAAAAAATCAGTTACCCAACTAAACTGAGTACAATCATACATGTGGAAAACTAGACGTAAAATGAAATAGTGGACTTCCAAGCATTCCTATTAAGATCTGAGCCCCCTAGCAACTTTGAAATTCGAACATTAGAGTTAAGAGAAACAAATAAACACAAATAAATATAAGGGAGTGAATAAGGATGAACTGCTTATATTCTGACATGTTAAAATGGTTCTTTTCACCTTCTTAATCCGATCATCATCAGGGATCATAGAGAAAGTTGAACTAGGCAGAAGTCTGACATCTTTCTATTATATAACTTGATGACTTTTATTATTCTTAGCATTTAATATTTCTCCAAATACAGGCAAAAACAATTTTCACTATATTAAAATTTAGTTTCAAATACTATTCTTCCCTCTCCACACCTGCTTATTGAGAAAGCAAACAATTTGATATAGCTTGCACATGTGTAGTCATGCAAATCGTATTTCCCTATTGGGGGCAGCTAGGTGGTGCAATGGATATAGCACCAGTGCAGGAGTCAGGAGTACCTGAATTCAAATCTCACCTCAGACACTTGACACTCACTAGCTGTGTGACCTTTGGCAAGTCACTTAACCCCAACTGCCTCATCCTGGGTCATCTCCAGTCATCCTGATGAACATCTGGTCACTGGATTCAGATGACTGGAGGAGAAGTGCGGCTGGTGACCTTGCACAGCTCTCTCTCACTCAAAACCAAGTCAAGTACAAGTCATGTCATCATTTCTCTGATGCTATGGTCTTCTTTGGCAGCGAAGAATGAGCACACACACACACACACACACATTTCCATATTGAACAAAATAAAAATCCATGAAAAATAAAGTAGAAAAAGTTTGTTCCAATATGCATTAAGATTCCATCAGTTCTTTCCCTGGTGAAGGATAGGCATTTCATCATAAGTCCTTTAGAGTTTTCTTGGACCAATGTATTACTGAGAATGGTTAGATCATTAACAACTAATCATCTTACCATTGAGCTGTTACCATATTCACTATTCTTCTGATTCTAACTCATTTCACTTTGCAAGAGTTCATGTAAGTCCTTGCAAGTTTTTCTGAAATCATCTATCTCATAATTTCTTATAACACAATGTTTCCATTACAATCATATTCCACAACTTGTTCAGATGCTACCTAATGGTGGGCATCACCTCAATTTCCCTTTTTTGCCATCAGGAAAGAGCTGCTAACATTGATAGACTTAGCTGTTCTCAGAAATACAATGATCCAAAACAGTTCCAAAATATTTTGGATAGAAAATGAGGATCATATCCAGAGAAAGAACTATGGAGTGTGAATGCAGAGTGAAGTATACTACTTTCACAATTTTCTTGATTCTTTCTCATAGTTTTTTTTTCGGATTCTTCTTTCATAACATGAGTAATGTGGAAATATGTTTAACAAGATGTATAATCTGTATCATATTGCTTGTTGTCTTGTGAAGGACAGACAAGGAATGGAAGGAGAAAAAACAGGACCTCAAAAATCTATGAAAAATGAATGTTGAAAACTATCTTTACATGTAATTGGAAAAAATAAGATACTATTAAAGGAAAAGAAATTAAAAGAGAAAAAGGAATCACCTACCCAGTAAAACTGAGTATAATTCATAAGGGGGAAAAAGAAGTCATTCAATGAGATAGAGAACTTCCAAACATTCTTGAGAAAACAACCAGAACTGAATAGAAAATATGACTTTCAAATACAAGACTCAAGAGAAGCATTAAAAGGTAAACAAAAAAACCCAACAGCCAGAGACAAAAGGAGAATCACATTTGAAGTTACTATAGACAGTATAAAATATTTGGAAGTCTACCTGCCAAAACAAACCCATGAACTATATGTACACAATTACAAAACACTTTTTATGCAAATAAATGAGTGGAAAAACACCGGTTCATCATGGGTAGGACAAGCTAATGTAATAAAAATGACCATTCTACCTAAATCAATTTAATTATTAGTGCCATACAAATCAAACTGTTAAAAATTTATATTATAGAGCTAGAAAAAAATAATATCAAAATTCATTTGGAAAAACAAAAGGCCCAGAATATCAAGCAAATTAATGCAAAGAAATGCTGATAGAGGTTATCCCAATCCCAGTTATACCAGATCTTAAATTGTATTATAAAGCAGCAATCATCAGTACTACTTGGTACTGGCTAAAAAATAGAGGGGCAGATTAGTGGAATAGGTTAGGTACATAAGACACAGTAGTCAATTTCTGCAACATTCTACTGTTTGACAAACCCAAGGACCCTAGTGTCTGAAATAAGAACTGACAGTCTGAAAAAAACTTCTGGGAAAATTGAAAAATAGTGTGGTAGAAACTGGGTATAGACCAATATATGTACCAGAATATACCATATAACATAATAAATTCCAAATGATTACATTATCTGGGTATAAAGACTGGCACTACAAACAAAGTAGAGGAGTAAAGAATAGTTTATTTGTCAGATTTATAGAGAATGGAAGAATTTATAACCAAATAAGAGACAAAATATTATGAAATGCAAAATTAATAACTTGGATTACATTAAATTGAAGAATTTTTTATACAAACAAAGCCAATATAAACAAGATTAGGAGGGAAATAATTTTTACAACTAGTGTCTGTAATAAAGGCCTCCTTTCTAAAATATATAGAAAGTAGAGCCAAATTACAAAAATACAAGCCATTCTCCAATTGATAAATGGTCAAAGAATATGAACAGGCAGTTTTCAGAGGAAGAAATTAAAGCTATCTATAGCCATATGAAAAAATACTCTAAATCCCTATTGATTAGAGAGATGCAAATCAAAAGAACTGAGGTACCTATCCTATCACATCTATCAGACTGGCTACCATGACAAAACAGGAAAACGATAAATTTTGGAAAAGATGTGGGAGAATTAAAACACTAATCCTATGCCTATGCAATGCAAAAATATTCCCTTAAGTATATGAATTTACTCTTTATTACTCCTATGCCTCCTTTATCCTCCAATTCACCCATAAGAAAATGATATTCTCTTCAAGTTATTATTAACAATGATGAGAATTGAAACAACAAGGAGAACTGTTACCACAATTACCTGAACATATCTATAAAATTTCCACTTTGATTTATTTGTGAAGACCTGGCTTCCAAAGGCTTCACTTATTTGTGTTGACTTTTAGTGACTGCTTGAAATTAAGAATCTCCCAATGGAGACATTCAAAATTTCAAAGAGCTTTGGGTAGGAAAGATGAAAAACTCTTTTAAAAACATGAACCACTTGAAGCACTTCAGTAATTTCAATTGTTCTGCAATGGGCAAGCAAAGGATCTCCATTGCTTTCACACTGAAACACTTCAACTCTTGGATAATTTGATACCCTTCTATGCAGTCATTTCCAAAGCCCCATCATTTCCCCACTGAAGTGGTTTTAAAAATACATGAAGTGCTTCAATAATTTTAAAGTGTCCTTTACAGTTCAAGCTCCAAACCCTTATCACCTCCAAATTTAAGAACTTATAAAATTTGAAGTGGTCCGATATTTCCAAATAGCTATACATTGTGATTTCAGTTGTGTGTTTCTATTTTGAAAGCCTAGAACAAATTGTAAAATAGCTTGAGAGGTATGATTTAAAACCTATAACATAATAAAAGATCATTTCACACAAAATCTTTGTGAAACAAGTGTTAAAAAGTATTCAAATGTTAGAAAATAAGTTATCCTTCTCTCTTCAAATTCCCAATGAACACCAACCCATGTGCAACTTAAGTTCCAAGATTTGGTTTAAAGAAAAAACATATTATGTTAAATTATATTATTTTAGAGTTCAATGATATAGTCAGAGATGGGATAGAGTTTTCTAAGATAACCTAGAAAGATAGAAATAGTCTGGTACATATTTGGAAATTGGTCACTTTGTACATAGGATATTTGGGGTATAGGGTGTGTTCAGGGAGGACCAGTACCTTTTCCTCCTTTGTTGTCTACCTGTTCCACCCAACTCTCACCTGTGGCTTCAAGAAGCTTCATCATGTGCAACAGCCACACTCCAGTGAACATTTTGGCAGATAGGTCAAACCAGGTTATGAGTAATCAAGGGATCTCACACCCATGGGTGAATTAGTGGGGGTGTTTACTTCAAGTATGTGAAGACTTACCCTAGTGAAATGGGCAGATGAAAACAATTTGTTCCAACAGCCATGAAGGCAGCTGAAGTAGGAAATGTGGAGTGCTTAGAGCTTGGTTAGACACCAAAGGTGCCAAAAGAGGACAAGCTTATATTTCTGGGTGACTTTAATGCTAGAGTATGCTCAGACTACCAGACTTGGTAGGAAGGCCTAGGGAGGAATGGAGTTGGATACAGAAACAGCAATGGTCATTTACTGCTGAAGACTTGTGCATCACATCACCTTCTCATCACCAACACTGTTTTCTGTTTACCAAAATGCAATAAAACTTCATGGATGCATCCTCACAGAAAATATTGGCATCAAATAGACTATGACTGTAAGGAGAAGAAACAGACAAGATGTGAGTGTGACAAAGGCCATGTGTGATCATAGACTTATCCTTTCCAAGATAAATATTTGCATTCATTGAAAATGCCACCCCCTCAAGGCACAATGAATGACTACTAGAAGAATTAAAGCCTGCAAATTAGAGCTCTTCTCTGAGCATGAACAGTTTGTTACTAACTTGGAGGGAATGTTGAGCCAACACACAGTTGGCAACTACGGAGCAGAAAGGAGTGGGCAGCTTTCAGAGATTTGGTGTAGAGCACTGAATTTGCTCATCTGGGTCAGAACATCTGCAAATACCAGCCCTGGTTTGATGAAAATGATGGGGAAATCCAAAAGCTGGTAAATGAAAATCAAAAACTCCACAGGATTTACCAGCAGGATAGTTCATCCACTTCTAAGAACGTAGCATTTAATTCCATCTAAAGTAAGTATAAGCAAAGTTTAGAGAGATGCAGGATTCTTGGCACAGGAAAAAGGCAGATGAAATTCAGTTTTATGCTGACAGTAACAATCCAAAGCACTTTTATGATTCCCTGAAAGCTATTTATGGACCAAAAACCTAAGATGCATCACAACTACTCAGTGCTGATGGAGTCACTTTGATCAATGATAAGGACATGATCCTAGAGAGATGGGGTGAACAACAGTCACCAAAGGAGTGAAACAGGGCTGTGTGCTTGCGTCCATGTTTTTTAGCATGATGTTTTCAGTTATGTTGTCAGATGCTTTCAATGAGGATGAACATGGCATCAAGTTCAACTACCATATCGATGGTAACTTCTTCAATTTGAAAAGGCTACAAACTTAGACCAAAGTGGAGGGAGTATTGGTGCATGATTTTCTGTTTGAAGATGATTGTGTACTCAAAGCAGCCTCTGAAGCTCGATGCAACAAAGTACGGATCAAATCTCTGCTGCCTGTGCTAATTTTGGCCTAATAATTAATACCAAGGAAACACAGACTGTGTCAGTCACCACCACACTATGCATATATGGAATAGTCCATTACAACAAATGGAGAAGTTTTGAATGCAGTGGATAAGTGAACTTACCTTGGTAGTGCACTTTCCAGGGATGTACACACATTGACAGTGAGCTTGATACACACATTTCCAGAGCTAGCTCAGTGTTTGGGATACTCTGAAGAAAAGTTTGGGAGAGAAGAGGTATTACACTGACTACCAAACTGAAGGTCTATAGAGCCATTGTGTTGACCTAATTATTAGTTACCTGTGAAACATAGTCTACCAGTGCCATGCCAGGAAACTGAATTGCTTCCATTTCAATTGCATTTGGAAGATTCTGAAGATCATCTGGTAGGATAAGGTATGAGACACTGGGGTCCTTGCTAGAACTAAACTTTCAAGTATTCAAACTGTGCTTCAGAGAGCTCAACTAAAATGCTGGCCACATTGTTCAAAGGCAAAATGTATGCTTGCCAAAAAGACTATTTTATGGAGAACTGTCATGGGGCAGGTGATCACATGGTGATCAGAAGAGGCAATACAAGGACACTCTCAAAGTCTCTCTCATGAATTTTGGATTTGATTGTGCAAAATGGGAGAAGCTGGCTCAAGACCATTCAATATGACATGCCCATATCAAAAAAGGTGTGCTCTGTGAGCAAAGCAGAATTGAAATAGTACAAAGGAAACATAGGATGCACAAATTTGGAGTAACCAACCCAAATGTTCACACAGACTATGTGCACCTAATCTGTGGTAGAACATTCCGAGCTTGTATTGGTCTGATCAGCCACAGCTGTATACGCTGAAACTTCACATTTTCATGGTGATATCGTTTTTGTCCTCCTCAAGCATGAAGGGCAACAACCAACCACACGGAATATTTAACATCCAGCCAAATAAAGAAAATTTTTGAAACTACGTGGACCATTAAATTAGAGTTCTTCATTTTGTCTTGCGAAGAAATTTTTTTTTTTTGCCAAGAGATACCAAGTTGTTTTTTTTTAATTTTATTTTTCATTTTCAACACAGTTTATAACAGATAAAACAATTCAAACTTTTGGTCAGATGATGCTTCTTTTTAAATCACTTACAATACGGACCACAAAAGAATATTTTTTTAAACATTAACCAACTGAGATACAAATAATTTTTGTGTTGGTAACTTCTCAAGCTCTTGACCTAATTGTCTCCACAGTACTACTAAGAATTAAAGGACCCTACCTTATTGTTGTTGGTCTAAAGTTCTATGCCTAATAGCTTAATTTTAGACTTAACATTGGATGTTCCCCTACCAATAATCTATAATTTAATAGATTTGATATTAAACTTACAAACCTGTTGACTATGGGAAATTGCCACCAAGAGTAAGGGCATTGCAGGGATACAATATCTCAGAAATTTGATGTCAATTCCAGGCAAAGCCACTTGCATTCAGTAAGGCTTAAAGTCTGCTAGATGTCAGTGGGGAAATTGAGTCAGGAGAATCCTACCTCAGCCCAGTCACTTTCCCACTCTTCCCATGAGATCACCTTTTGCAGTTCATGCCAGCATCTCACAGGCTTACTGGCATCATGGATTGGAGGCTCAGATTGCCTTTCTAGCTATCCATACCTGGAGTAACACTCAGAAGAACAGTCACTTAGTAGTCCCACGGCATCTAAAAATGGCAAGTTCCAGTAACCAGGTTTCAAATGTGATTATAATTTCATAATTATAAGGAATATCTTTTGAGGCAAGTCTTAAGTGGTTTACATACCTTTCTATACATGCTCCAGTTCCTGATTAAATAGCAATCACAAAATGAAATTTACCATTAAAACCTTAACTTTACATCAATGACAAATTTTACCTGAGGTATGCTTCCTCTAGGAAATTTAGACTAAAATTCTTTTTCCCAAACTAAAGATGTCATTGATTTATTCTTAGTAATTAATCCAGTCAATTGTTTTAATACTAATTGCTTTTACCTCACTTTGTAACATGTCCAATTTTTCTCCCCATCACTCCCCTCCCCCCACTTCCTAATAACTTGAAATCTGATTACTCCTTCCTTCAATATCCTCCCTTCTATCACACCCCACCTTTCCCTTATCCCCATCTTCTCTCTTTGCTTGTAGG
>CM053773.1:11415461-11434276 GCA_028658325.1 Potorous gilbertii | reverse complement strand
TGTTTGGCATTACAAATGTATTTTTAAACCTTCTGTTTCAAATTTTGACAACTTATAGTTTGGTTTGTGTCCAGTAAATGAAAGCATGCCTGAGGGTAGCAGATTTGTAAAAGTCCTATCCTTGCTTAGGAAGAACTGCAAAAAAGAATTTTACCATTGTAGTGTTTATAATTTCCTGCATGTGATTCCATTGTTTTGTTACTTCTGTCACTTTTCTCTACTATGCAAGGAAGCTCAATGATAATTTTTTTTCTGTGTTTTATTGTGACTTGTTATTGGTATAGAATGCATTTAGCAACTCATGCTGCTGTCTGATTTCTGGGTTCACTTTCAAGTCACCCTCTGCACATTCCTTCACCTTTCTCCTTGTTCCAGGTGGATTTACAGTTCTTTTGGCACACAGGTACTTGTTGTTAGGCTGAGCTACTTGAGGTCGACGTTGGTGGGGCTTATTTTGGGGTTCCTTTTTCTGTACCTGCCAACTTTTTTGAAATATTTTTGAAAGCACCATTTTAGTTTAAATGTATAGCTAGATTACATCACTAACGTATTTATTTAAAAAAAACACATATATGCTAATGTTCCATGAAATGCTTATTCAGTTTCTCCAAATAAGTTTTTATGAATTCTATTTTTAATTGTTTGTGAAGAAGGTGAAGAATTGTCAAGTAGTACAAGATTTAGCTGTTATGATTTCTTTCAATAGGATAATTTAAATTTTCCAATATAATCTTTTGAGAGTTCTTTAGACCACTTGATTTCAAAGTTACTAAATACTCTCTATAATTCTTATAGACATCAAAAGAATCTTTAAATATGGCTATATTATATTTCCCCGCTTATCTCATATCCTAATAGTTTGCTCACAGATACCTTTCATGCTATGGGATCTGGGCTCATATGGAGACTTCAATGAAAACATGCAGCAACATGTATGTATGTGAACACTGAAGGTTGTTGCATTTGAGGATGTTTGGACAGCTCCTACTCCAAAGACAGTGTCATATATTGTAATCAACATGATCACACTGTCAGAAATATTGGTGATATTGGTAAATGTCTGGTTATCCTCTGCTTCAGTCTAATCCCAGGTTCCTTTACTAGTTCTTTTACATACTTTACTGGTGAAAGGCTTGTTCTGTGACTAGGAGATAGAGATATAGGATCTCTAGGTGTTTCCTTTTTCAGGTGGGAAGTTCCTGAGTTAGGAACTTGTTTATTTTTCCCTTTTTATAGGCTGTCTCTATTCAACATTTAAATATATATCATTTTGTTCACATTAATGGAATACAGTAGAAATGAAGTTCCATATCAGCTTTCAAAATTTGCGTGAATTTTTGCCAATATGCAAATCCTTTTGAGTCAAAGACAATTTTTCATCATACAAAAATTTTCATTTGAATGCAAAACAGGAAAGCACAGATGTGTTTCAAACTGCTCTTAAAGAATCCCTTATGTGACTTTTCCCACAAAGAAAATTCTTAAATTTAACCCTTGGAACATAAGAAATAACAATGTTTTACCTCTAGAAGTCAGGGTAATATAGCACATTAGTGCATGAAACCATGTGGTCTTCCACTCTTATAAAGTGAAGAGACCTGAGTCTAGGAGTTGATATTGGGTTGTCAAGAGGTTGTGAATGAAGTGCAACCTTCAGACCATCTCTGGTTAGAATCAGGACAATAAACACTGGACTGATTATCATTGATTACATAATGACCAACATTCTACTTTGTGAGCATTTTAATTAATTATGTTGAAGGGAGGAATTTTCTCCCTTTGCTCAAAAGGACTTGCCCAGGCTTTATCTTTTCTCATTGGTGTCAGAGAACACATTAGAAATGATTAGCTGTAGGTATCCATGCCTGGTGATATCCAAGTAAAGTCCTTTTATACACACACACACACACACACACACACACTTCATCTTATAATTGTATTTGCAAGTTAATGTTTGAAGTGTCAGTCTTTGTGAAATTAGCTCATCTTGTTATGATTTCAAGCTTTGATGTGAGTGAAAGGCTTCAATTGCGATGCATAGTCACATCTGAGAGTAAACTGCATAGACAAAGAGACTTACAAGACTAGTAAATCAAATACTCCGAACTGTCTATGTGGATTATGAGATACTATTTGCATAACTTTGAAGTATTTATACTGATGAAATTACAATAATTAAAATCATTGCTGTGTCAATTGCTCGATGCCACAAGGCATAGCAATTACTAGCATGCAAATCAGACTTTGTGTAAGCATTTTAAAGAATAATTACCTTATTTGATTCAGATGTGCCTGAAAGGCATTAGAAATCATTTGAGCTATTTTGTCTTCAACAATTTTTAGTTTTGAAGGCAATATTCTTGTTGTTGTTTTTATCGATGATTTACTTTTGTGTATCAGTTTTCCAGGCTTAGAGATGAAGCTGAATCCTGTTAATTTAAAAACAAAGCAAGCAACCAAACCCAAAACAAACAAAATAAAAGAAAATATTTACTATGTGACTTGGAGTGATTTATAATAACACAGTTGAATCTCTTTCCAGGAAGTTTTTGCTACCATAATTTTTATTTGTTTGGGTTCTATTTTGCAAACTCATCAGTTTTATGCTAAGTGGAGAAGTCTGTACTTCACTTTCCATTTCCACAATTCAAGATCAGGGCTCTTGCACTACTGGCGTAAGAAAGGACAGAACATGAAGGATCATGAAATCTCTCCGTGCAAAATGCACCTGACACAAATAATCCATACCAGGTCACTGAGATACCTGGAAGATTTATTCTTGACGTATTTTGTTCTTGAACTTCACCACCAGCCTCCAAAAGCTTAACCTCTAATACCTTCTTAGGGCACATATTTTAGGAACAATTCAATATTTCACAGAAATTTTTAACTGATGTCATGGCTTAAACAGAGATTTTCTTTGCCAGATTATGTTACGTGAATAAGAACTTCAAATATTGATCCTTTTTTTCTTTTTGATCTAAGTTCCTGTACCATGCAAAGTAAATGAGTCAAGGACTTGTGATGCAAGGCATTATAATATTGAACCTTGGAATGACACAGGGAGCCTGATTTTAACAAGAGCCTAACACAGTAGGAAAAGCACAGACTTTTGAGTCAGAGTGCTTCAAGTTAAATCAGTTGTTTTATTTCATACCTGTGTGACCTTGAGCAAATCACTTAATTTTTCTGAATATAGTTTCTTTTCTGGGTATAATTCTCTTCATTGTTGTAATAAATGATCTGAGAAGGCTCTTCAACTCCACATCAATTATTGTAAGATTTTTGGAGCCCTTTCCATCTGTAAATATGTGTTCCTAAGAGTGCATGACCTGTAATTTCTTTCTTCTTTAGAGTTTTTGATCTGAATTTCTTGGTTTGTTCTTTTAATGAAACTATTTTCCTCCCAATCTGTATGTAATTTTGTTCTTAGCTTTCCACTGAGAAGCTACTTTTTCTGAAACAAATATCATCTTGTCAAATGACAAAGTATCATTCAGAGGTCATGAATAAAAATATATAAAGTCCTTAATGGCAATTAAATCCAACGACCTGCCCCTCTCATTTATAGTTGAGAAAATTGAGCCTTAGTGATATTAACTTATTTATCCATGGTCATACAATTTGGAAGTATTTGAGAATATATTTGGACTTAAGACTCCTTGATTCTAAGCTCAGTACAGTGTGTCTTTGAATCATGTCGAGCGTCAATTATGTTCACATTTTTAGTTTCAGTGAATTTTCTGAAGACATTGAAAGGGTACTGAGATGTCTTCTAAATTATATTAGATCATACTCTTAAAATATTAAATCTCATTAGCAATTAATCCTAATCATCAAATTTCTTTCAAAGTTTCAAAAAAATTGCTTTCATTTGGGTCATGGAATTTAATACAATCTTCAGTATATCCTTATTATTTTCAAAATATTTGTGAAAGAAATTCTTACTCTCAAGATATGTATATGTACATATATATTACATATGTATGTGTACATATATAATATATGTATACACAGATACATATGTATATGTCTAAATATATGTATTATATGCTATATGAAAATAATATGTGCTAATTAATGCAAATGATATATATTCTGAATGTTATCCCTTTTAGAAAGAACTCAATGTACCCTTATAAATGAATCACCTAAAATGACCTAAATTAATCAATTGTTTTACCTTTAAATTTTTGCCTGGAAAATATTTTCTTTGAAGGCTAAGAAAATGATAGGATCTTGGAAACTTAAAGGTACTAACCTAGGTTTTATTTCACTAATTCAATGATATAGGGTAAATTACTTTTTTTTCCTTTGGATTATTATACAAATAAAATATCTTTCCTTGGCTTCATAAGAATGCTATGACATATATAAACAAAAAAGAAAGGAATTATTTAGGTCATAGAATCATTGAGAAATGTTTCATGTCTTTAGGGAACATGAATATCTTTATTTTGGTGATTTTATTTCCATGGACTTTCAGATTACAAAGCTTTCACAACACATACCATGTAATCTTGTCAGTCCTATTCCATAAATCCCACATTGAAGATCCAACCAATGCTTCAGATGCCTTCCTTTTTCTAGTACTGTGTAAGTTTATAGAAACATGCATTAAGAGATGGGATAGACCTTAGAGGTCATGAAGATCAACCCCCTTATTTTACTGATTAAGGAAACTGAGACACACAAATGTGGAGTATGTTGCCAAAAATTCCAGTGGTAGAGGTGAGATTTGAATCTGGGTCCCCTGACTTTAAATTCAGTGCTTTCTATCTACCCCGACTAACTCTCAAATCAGACTTAGTACCTTTAGAAATAATGTACTAGTCAAATTGTCAATCTCTTTAAACTTTTATTCTAACTACTTAATCACCATACATCCTTTCTCGATTACATATATTATGCAAATAGCTTTTCACTTTCCTTCTCCCAGGTTGTTTCTCCACTTCTTAATACTTTGATGACTAACATCGTTATCTTGGAACAATGTTGCAGTTAGTTTTATTCCCCAATGTGTTGAATTCTGAATTAAGTACATATGGGCATGATTTTATGAAACAACAATATTTCCATAAGACTGTGGCAAATCTCAGCATCTGTAGGTAATAAGAAAAACTTATGGATGGTCTATTGCAATATATGCATAAGTGCAAACTTCAGTATTCTTTTCCCTTTTCTGGTAGGTGATAGAATTTGATTCTATTTTTTCCTTTCCCAAATTTTTATTTTAAGCAAAATTTTATACCATCATTATGCTTCCCACAACTCTTGTCTTCCTTGGAAAGATGGAAGATGGGTGAAAAATGGGCTATGCTAAGGGTTCTTAATTACTTTGGTTTATAGCAACAGTTTATGAGACTAGCTGCCTACAGGGCTGTTTAAACAGATAATAGCAAAAGTTATAGCCTTGTAGTAAAGTCAAAAGCATTCCTCTCTTTTTCCCCTTAGGCAAAGCACATTGATCATTAATTAGCCCCCTGGAGTTGGTAAGTCAGGCAACAGGAAAGTCCTCACCTTCCGAATGGGAATTTGATCATAATTGTAGTGCTGCTAAGTCATCTCTTTAATAAAGCATATTTGTCTTCTATCACAAATGAATTATTTTCTCTTCAGATTTTTAGATGACACTAATTAAACACATTTTCTTTGTTTCATAGAGATTGCCTGACATAACATCACACAACCACTTGCTTTTAAAAAATGGCTTGGTTCTTTACTTACTGTAAAATATAAATTGAGTATTGACAAAGCTTAAAATAATGATATCTGCAAACTATATTTGCCTAAAACTATTCATTTGATCTTTCATGTATATTAGTGGTGAGGAAGCATGACATAATGTATAAGGAAATAGTCTCAGAGTTATAAAGTCCTGGGTTCAAGGTACTATCTTGGAAACATAGCTGTTTTATGACTGATCAACTCAATTAACCTCTCAGTGCCCCCTTATAAGCCTCTAAAATTACAGAACACTTGCTGCACTGTGTTGGAGGGAATTTCTTCATTGGATATCCCTTATATATATGGTATCCTCCTCACTTCAACCTCTTATCTTCCTGAGAAAATATAAGATACATAAAGACAAGGCTTTTTCCTGTTTGTTTTCATATCCCCAATGTTTTGAATAATATCTGGTACCTATTAGACATTTAATAAATGCTTGTTAATTGATTGGTTCATCCACCAATGAAGTCTGGGCAAGCAACAACAAAAACATTTTACACCATATGCTAAATTTAACATGATATTCTGGTATTTGTGACAATTATATTAAATTGTCAATAAATATGACATAGAGTTCCCTTGTTTTGTGACTTTTGCTAAATATTTACTCTTAGAATACTTTTCACTTCCAGAAATTAAAATATTATATAAAATTAGCTTCTTTTTTTGTGATTGCGAAGTATGTCTGTGATAAGTAGATTCATTCTGAATCTTACCATGACCTTACTCTTCTGATTTGTATAAAAAAATAAATTGAAAGTGGGAAGGAAGAAATAAAGGAAGTAGGAGGAAAATTAGAAAAGTGCCTTTGACTTCCTTTCTCCAAGAGTTAGTGGATATAGGAGCTGTACTTGGAGCCAAAAAGACTACTGTTCATGTCTGACCCCTCCAACCTAATTGCTTGGTGATCCTAGGCAATTCACTTAGCGTCTTAACATACTAGGTACCTAAAATTATCAGTATGTGGAGAATATTTACTTGCATTGGCAGAGGACATTTCTTTCTCTGAAGTTCCCCATGTAAATGAATTTCAGGTCTAATTCCTATATCGATTCTCCTATTTTATAGTATTTTGTGATTAATGGAATCTTTGAAATTTGCATCTGCTCCTTCCAGAGTGGAATTTGTACCTCACACCCAGTTATTGATCCTGTCCATAGAAGGATGCAATGAATGCTGAAGGCTCAATTTCAACTAGTTGTTCTGATACTGAACTGTTTTATCTATAAAATGAGGAAGTTGCACAAAATGACCTTTCAAATTGTTTCCATCTCTAAATTCTCTGATATTTCTATGATTAATCAATCACTGGAGGTGAAGTGCTATATAGTGCATGAGGTCTTGATGAGGTCCAATTTTTGGAGCTACCTTATTTTCAGTGTCTGACACCAGCCAGTCAACAAAAATTTATTACATAGGTATTATGTGTGCAGAACTGTGCTACTGGTAATACAAATAAAAACTAAAACAAAACCAGTTTCTGCCTTTGAGAAATTTTTTTCATCCATTCCTAGAAGTATGAGTGAGAAAACCTATTAATCTCTTCAGCTTGAGAAACTGAAAGTTATACTGGCTCAAACAAAATGTTATATGTAAAGTGCTAACATTAATACTATTATCTCCCCCCTTATCATCACTCTCACTATTATTTTTAATCATTTTGTCATATTATTTTTATGCTTATAATTATTATAGGGATAGATGTATATTCTTAGACAACTCTGAATTGACCCTTTGAGTTCACCCCTAAGAGGTCTAAAGGTGTCTGAAATCAAATACCTGTGATAAGCTAAGTTCAACTTTTAGGAGCAAAGTGGGCACGCTCTTTTCTCAGAGCATCCTTCATGATGTAGAATTTGTAATGCTTTCACCTGCATCCTTAATTTAGATATTGTAAAAGAGCAGTGATCTGTAATACCGATCTCATAACATCTTCCTAATGCTATCTATCTATCTATCTATTTGTCTATCTATCTATCTATCTCATAAGCAATGTTAAAAATGAGGATTTCTTTAAAGATATAGTAAATACACTGTTAAAATATTGATGAAATTTTATATCTAATTGTGACCTCAAAAACTATCTACTCAAATCTTAAGTAAAAAAATGGAGAAAGCAAATCATTGGAAGTTTGAAAATCATACAGCAGTTGATGGGGAAGAAGTTGCTCCTGTCATTTTTCGCTAACATAGGAAATAGCAGGTGAGAGAATTCCTGGGTGGTAAAGTAGTTCTACATGATCTCTTATACTTATAATCTGAGATAGTTGCACTTCTTATAGGGTCATGAGTGGGAAATATTTAAGAAGTCCTCAATTACTGAGAGGATGAGTGATCAGCCCATCTTCTCAAAGCCAGTATATATGAGAGGCAAGATTTGAACTCTAGATCTTCTAACTTCTAGTCTGACTTTCTATCTACTTCATTAAATTGGTTATCTACTGGGACTGAATTAAAGAGAAAGATCAAGTCTATTCATCCCTAGGTCAGTGCTTTCAATTATTCCATAAAGTAGTTAGCAAATTAGGACAATCTTTGGTAGTTTTTCAAATAATAATATGGAAGACTTGGAAGAGACTTGTGGTCTGGTCTAGCCCATCCATATGTTATGAAAATCTACTACAATATGTCTGAAGAATGGTTATTCAAGCTTCAATGGAAGTTCTTAAGGGATAGAGAAACCATTTCCTTCAAAGATGAACCATTCCTCTTTTGGACAGTTCTCACTGGGAAGTTGTTGTTTTTTTCATATAACTTGTCAAAATCTTCAGTCTTTTTTACACAATATACCTACTTCCTTCTCAGGTCAAGAATAACAGGTTAATCCCTAGCAACCCTTGAAATACTTGTAGATATCTTTCATGAATCCTTTTAATACTTTATAGAGATTCAAGTAGAGTGAATTTAAGCTACTACTATTCATTTGTAAACATGACACATTTTGGTAGTGAAGAAATGGAATTGGAATTCACTTACAATGAAAGAGTATTACACTCATTTTATTCAATATAGAAGGTAATGGTTTCTTAGAAAATACAATGGAAAAGAACCAAGATGAACTATAGAATCAAAGAGCTGGTGCTTGCAGGGACTTTAGTAAGTCAGAGTCCAACTCCCTTATTTTATAGATGTGGGAAGTTAACACACCAGCCCAAGGTCAAATAGATAGAATGTGTCAAGGTGAGTTTTAACCCATCTTCCAGAGCTTCTATTCTTTCTGTTGCATAGTATTTTTTTCTTGTAAGAATTTAAAAAATAATCTCAGAAATACAATGTCAAGATAGTAGTTAAGGATTTAGTATATTTTCTTATATGTCTCAGTGTCACTGTAGCATCAGGAAATGAGTACCTTCTTTTTAAATACTCTTTCTTTATAAACATTGTGATAAGATATGGAGAAAAATATAAATCTCCCAGGAATCATTTAGTCCTTCCTCAGAAATCAGATTCTGCATTTTGGGGTCCCATGCATGTTTTTCAGTTGAAGGAAAGGCTGAGCTACTTGTTTGTTTGTTTGTTTTTCTCCCAAGAACATCACTAAGATAAGATGCTTCCACTCACCTACTGGGTTTCTTTGGCCCTAACTTGAGTCCTCTGCATCTCATTGGCCAAAGAGGCCAGAAAAAGGGCAAGGTCCTACCACCAGTCTTCAGCTTGCATGACCTCAGAGGTCTTCTCTAGTGTCAATTATCAAGATACCCCTACTTCTACTCCTTCATGGCCTTTTTTCAGTGTAGCAGATGTCCTAAACCTTCACATCTTCCCTGAACTCTCCCATGGTATCTACTTTCCCCACTTTCTCTACTGAGAGCATTGTCATCTTATACTACACTGGAAGAAATTTGCTGAAATCTCCCTTTTCTCCTTTCATCCTCATCTCATCTCATGTTGATCTCTGCCCCTAACACTTCCTTTACTTCAGTCTTAGATAAAGAGATGACTCCTTTCTCTCTGACAACACAAATCCTCTTTGTGAATCCCATATTCTATGCACTTTATCAGATTCTTCCCATCACCTCATCTATTTCTTCTTCTTCAGTTTTGCAGAAAAATCAGCAAGTTTTTGATAAAGAAGAGAAAAGAATTATTACTGCATGAAATTTTAAAAAAGCATAACCTATTAATGACTTCTGTGTCATTGATAATCTTCAGACACTTAAGACAGAAACAGAAAAAAGCTAAACCAAAATGAAACAAAATCTCTGTTTACTACATTACTTTGAAATGGAGATTAAAATGAGAATCATAGTTAAGCAAACAAAATCATATGGTCTGGTGCTAATTGACTAACTTCTTAATTTTTCTATGGATAAATTCAGTGATGAGGGCCTATTCTGATTCAACATGTCTCAGTTTCTAAAGCTAAAAGATATTAATGGCTTTTTCTTTCCTTGTTTAGGAGGAAAACTAATATGAATTCTTACATCCTTCAGAATTATGTTGAGAAAATGTAGAAATCATTTGAAAAATGCTTGTGCTTCATATCTGGCAAATATAAGTACAATAGATTATTATTTTTCTTATATAATATTAGTCATTCTACCAAACTTAAATGTATTTACTGTGCCTTCCTCAGGGTATACTATTTGTTATTCTATCCTTGGTGTACTGCCAGTCAAAAGAACATAAAAGCATAAAGTATTGTTTTCACATGAGTTTCCAAATGAATGACTAATATTTTGTGTCTTGACTGATGTTCTATAAATCTGGCCCAAAAAGGTAACTGTTGCCTCCTTCTATGAGTAGCAGATGAGTCGCATTTAAATCAGATAATGGAAAGTGACCAACAAATTGTTGACTGCACTATTTTAATAAAATGTAGTAGATACTTCTAAGTGTTTGTTCTTAAACATTGTTTAACATAGTATTCTTTAATATAAATTAAAACCAGTAAAAAAAAGATTGCCAATGATAAAAATTAAAATCTGTAAAAACATTGTATTAATTTTTATTATTGTTAATTAATGTTATATTTCCCTGTTTCATATAATTCATGATGTGAGAAAAGTAATGAAGACAATTGTTCTTATTTCAAACACTTTAAGGACGTCACATATTGAATGTAGTCATCTCTAAACAGCAAGAATATGAATAACATATATTTACTGGGTAGTTGTCAAAAAGCCTTAGAGTTCAAAGATTGAATTAAAGGGAAGAAACAGATAAACTTAAAGTCTCTATCTATCATGGGTGTAAAATATTGTCTAAGTAAGGGGTTGTCTTGGTCATGCAAAAATAGTGAGATTCCATTAGAGACTAAGAAGGATAGCAGTTTTGGGTTTTTTTTCCTTCACTTTTGAAAAAATATCCTGAAAGTCAAGAAGCTGAACTCAACTAAAAACCTAAACTTTAAAGGAAAAGAAAATTAAAACAAAGGCATCTCTGTATGTTTTAGTGATATCTTAATTGAAGTGATTGCAATTCCACAGAAAACAACAGGTTGTTTCTTTTTTTACTTTTAAATGAAAGTCAGGTAATTTTTTTTTTTTTGGTAAATCTGGTTCTATACGCCTCTCAATTGACTTAAATATCTAACATTGTCATGTTTCTAATATGAGCAAAAAGTTAATAGATGTGGGCATTTCCCTCTGTGACTTTATTAAATTGAATATTCCATGAATTTCCTATAATATTTCAACCTACATAGCACTCCAGAAAAATAAATTGAAAACTGTAGAAAGAGGCCTCTTTTTGTTCATTGTGTATATTTTTGACAACTTTAAATTTTTCAGTATGAAATGTAGGCTAAATCTATTTACTTCAAACAGGCCTTGAAATGCGCTCAGGAAGCTCCACAATTCAGGGGGCATGACTGAATGTGTCCATTGCAAGGAAAAAAAAAATAGAACAGCTTGACGGACTGAAAAATAAGTGAAATACATGCTTAAGTCTCATCATGCATAAGAAATAAGTGAATGAAAAATAAATCATAACTTTCTTTTCAGTTTCTTTTTTACTATGGACATAAACATCAACAAATATGAACATTTTCTTATACAAGGCACAGAAAAAATATATGAAACTGTAAAACTGTTATATACTGCTTTAAAAAATTAAAGTACATACGACATTTAATATATGATAGTACAAACATGACCATGCTTTTCTCTGTTCCCAGATGAATTTGTTTTTCTTCTTTTTTTTTTGAAATATTGCATTGGCATTCTTTTCAATTTTTTCTTTTTTAGCATTTATCTTTTTTTTAACCCTCTAATTTCCTTCTCATTTCCCCTATCCTCTATGCCCATCCTAAATAAATAAATAGATGAAATCCTTCCCTTTTCAACAGGGACTTTTTGAAAATGTATCTCATTTTATGTCTCTAGTCCATTATCTCTCTACTAAAATATAGTTAACCAGTTTCATTATCAGCATACCAGAGTGGTGAGTGGGCATGGCATTGATCATAGCACATAAGTTTTTCAGCTGTTTTCCTTTGCTTTATTGGAGCCATTGTATGTTGCTTCCCTAGTTTTGCTCACTTCACTCTGTATTAGTTCATATATCTTTCCAGGTTTCTCTGAATTGATCCCTTTGGACATTTCTTACAAAGCAAAAATATTCTATTACTTGTTTATATGGAGTATATGTGAAGAAACATTTATTAAACACCTACTATATTCCAGGCCCACTAAATATTATCTTATTTTATTCTCACAACACTCCTTGGAGGTAAATGATTTATTATCCCCCATTTTATAGTCAAGGAAGCTGAAACAGAAACAGGTTAAGTTACTTGCCCAGGATCATACAGATAGTAAAGATCTGAAGACAGATTTGAGCTGCGCTCTTTCTAATGTTTCCATGTTCAGTGTGTTCTTACCACTACTTCACTTTGCTGCCATTAATGTACCATTAGTTTGTTGAATTCTCAAATTCATAGGCTTTCATTTTCTTTCCAGTTCTTTACTACAATCCAAATTCTTTTGCAAAGTTTTTTTGTACATACAGATCTATTCCATTTTCTTTGTCCTCTTGAAGTTCAAGATGTCATAGTGAAATCCTTTTTCAAGGAGCATGTTAAAATTAGGAACTTTGGGGATATACTTCCAAACTCTTCCAAAATGGTTGGACTAATTCCGAACTCTACCACAAGGGAAATCCAACACCTGTCTTCTCAGATTACCTGAATAATTATTATTTTCTTATTTTTATCCTTTTTGGCAGTCTGATGGGTGTGAAAATGAAGTACAGTTAATTTGCATCTTCTTTATTTTTAGAGATTTGGGACATTTGTTTGCAAAATTATCCATTTTGTTTTTTATGATTTTGTTTTTCTTGTTCAAGAACTTCTCCCTTACAGTTGGGAATTATATCTTTTTGTCTTTTCCTTTAATTTGTTTTTAATATAATATTTTATATCTAGTTTATGTATCCATTTGGAGGAGTAGCTAGATGGTACGGTGGATATAGTGCCAGACCCAAAGTCAGGAAGATCTGAATTCAAACCTGGCCCTAGACACTTACTAGCTGGACATTTCCAGGCAAGTCATTTAATCCTGTTTACCTCCATTTCCTCATCTGTAAAATGAACCAAAGAAGGAAATAGCAAATCGCTCCAATATCTTTGTGAAGAAAGCCCACACAGGGTCTAGAAAAGTCAGATATCACTAAAATGACTGAACGCTAGCATCCTTTTGGATCTGATTGAGGTTTATGATGTGAACCACCGATCTAAATCTGATTTTGCTTTCACTGTTTTTTGTTTTTCTTAGCATTTTTTTGAATAGTGAATATTAATGTCAGTAATTGTCATTAGATTTGTACAACATGAAACTACTGCGTTAAATTTCTTATGAGGCTTAAGTGCCTAATTTGTTCCATTCTTCGCATTTTGTATGTTTAGTCACTATTAAATAATTTGAATGGTAATTGCTTTGTCCTACAGTTAAAGATCAGTTACTGTAAGCCACTCCACCATTTGTTCCCAATTTTTTCATTGCTTGTTTCCCCTGAGATTTTTTTATCTTTTGTTGCTTGCAATGCATTTTATTATTATTTTGTCTAGCTCTAGAAAGTAATCCTTTAGCAGTTTGATTGGTATGGCACTGAATCTGTAAACTAATTTAGGAAATATAGTCATTTTTATTATGTTAGCTTTGTACCACCATGAAAAATTTATATTTAGCTAACTATTGGTCTTCTTTCAGTGTGGTAAGGTGTATTTTATAATTATTTTTGTGTCTTGGTAAGTGGATCCAAGATATTTTATTCATTTTATAGATATTTTTATTTTCAATGGATTTTTTTCTTACACATCATACTGATTTTGTTAATAATATACAGAGATACTGATTACTTATGTGGGGTTTATGCTATATCCTTCAAATTTACTGAAATTATTCATTTTCCATTTTAGGTGGATGTGTAGATTTCCTGAAGTATCATTTAATTTGTAAAAATTATACTTTTGCTCCTTCTTTTACTATACTTATTCTTGCAATATGTTTAATTATCTTTTCACTATAACAAATACACCTAAAATGTGTCAAATAATAGTTGTAAAAATGGGCACTTTAACCTCTGATGTTATGGAGAGACTTGTACCATTTCCCTCTTGCATATAATGCTAGTACTTGCTTTTATATACATGGTAACATATTAAAAAATATTTTTTTAATTTTTGTTTTTGTAAAAAGATCTGTTTTTAGTAAACATGTGTATTACATTTTGCAAAAAAATCCAACCATTTTTATGTACCTTTCTTATAGAGTTTTTGTAAGTGTCAAGTGACACAAGTGATTACATTTGTAAAAAAAAAAAAAAAAGAAAAAGAAAATAAATTAGTACGGTGCATGTCATATAGTAGGTGGTAGATAAATGTTTATTCTCTTCCCTATCCTTACTCTCTCTGTCTGTGTCTGTGTCTGTGTCTGTCTGTCTGTCTGTCTGCCTGCCTGTCTGCCTCTCTCTCTCTCACTCACACACACACACACACACACACACACACACACACACACAAATTCTCTCCTTTGCCAACCAAGTTACCTCTTCCAAATGATATCCCACATCCTCACTTAACTCCTGAAAAAAAAGACAATTAGTGCAAGATTCCATTGCTTCCTATAGATATAGTCACAATATCCACATAGTTTGTGGAAGGGGCTAGTAAAACTCAAATGTGTTCTATGTCAGTTTTTATATTAAATATACCATTTTTGTAATAAATAATTCTAACTTTTTCTGCCTTTTGATTTTGTTTTAATATTTTCACTTGTTTTGTTGAATCATTTAATCCTGTTAGGTAAAGTTCCCTACCTTTTCTTATAGGCTATTTGTTTTCCTTCCATTTCTTTTTCTTCAATAGCTCTAGTTTGATTTTTTTTTATCTTTTGCTTAATTTTTTCCAGTCATTTTGGGGAATCTTATAGTCACATTAGACTTTTCTTCAAAAGGAAAGGATGAAATATTTATTAAATACCTACTATGTGCTAGACACTGTACTGATAACTTTACAAACATCTCATTTATTCCTCACAATAACCCTAGGAGACAGGAGTTACATCATCTCCATTTTACAGTTGAGGAAACTGAAGCAGATAATTTGTAATAATAATTTGTGCAGGGTCACACAACTAGGAAGTGTGTGAGGTAGTATTTGAACGCAGGTCTTTCTGAGGTAACCTGTTATTGGCAATAATGTATAAAGATCTGGATTTATCAGAACAATTTATCAGAATAATATACAATGAGTAAGAAAGATCATAAAGGTTAAACAGTCACATGAACACAGAACCTCAGTGTTAGAAGACATCTCAGGGAGTCACTTGGTCCAACACATACTGGAACAAAATTTCTTTTTGTGATTTGCATATCAGGTAGCTATATAGGCATTGCCTGAAAATCTCCAGCTCCCAACTGAAGCATTTCTTTTTAATTTGGGGCAACTTCATTTCTTCAAAATTTTTTCCCTCATTTTCTGTTACTATGCCACTTGCTCCTAATTCTGTCCTGTTAGAAAACACAGGATAAGATTAACCCCTCTTCCACATGCCATTCTTTCAACTAACCAAAAATAGTTAATGGGCTGCATGTCTTTTGTTCTCCCTGCAAAATATCCTGAGTTCTTATATTATCTATCTATCTATCTATCTATCTATCTATCTGTCTATCTCTCTATCTATCTATCTATATTTCTTACTGTCTTTAGTTTTGAAAGACTTTCCTTTATATCTCACATATATGACTCAAAAAGAAAGACTTGTCTATTTCCTATGTAAGTTTAGCAAATATTTATCACTGTGTCCCTCATCAGGGAGTAACCAATCAGTACGCATCAGATTGGAAAAGTAGCATGATTACAGTGACAAGAATTCTAGACTTGAAATCAAAGCACCTGAATTTGTTTGCAAGGCTTACCATATACTGTTATAACCACTCTTTTTCATATTTAAATTATGAAATTGGACTAGATCAATTCAATAATAACCTAAGTACCTACTATGCACATGATACTGTAGTTGGTTTGGGTACTAAGAGACAAAAGGAAAATCTGTCCACAACAATGAACTTGTATTAAAGTTTTCTTGAAAGGTGTTCTCTACTCTGATTTTATTTATGACCCCATGGCCTCTTCTACTTTGTATATTTTTGACTGATCACTCTCCTGGAATTCCAATGTATGGATTTGTAGATGGTGCAACATTAATGCTACAAAAAGCAAACTTTGGAACCTTGGCCCAGCAAGAGTTGATATGGGAACTATCTGGCAATAATTCCACCACTGGACCTGAACTTGGAGGGACTAACTGAATGCAAAAATTGAGATAAGTAGGTGTATACTCAGTATATAAAAATAGACTGTGTATGGATATTCATGTATGTATGCATATATATATATATATATATGTATTCATGTGGGTATATATATATTTATATGTATATACACACGAAAACATATGTGAAAATATGCATCTATCCATATATTTGTATATACACATGTGCCCATATGTGTTCATAAATATACAGTGCATGCACATGCATGCATACATATACACACATGAATACTATACTGCAAGTTCCTCAAGGGAGAGATTTTGCCTTATTTATGTTTCTGTTTCCCTTACATACCTAACTAACATGGTGACTTGCATGTTGTAGGCACTCTATAAAATAAATGTACATCCAATCAATTGGTATGTGAAGCTAATTATTAGCATAATTTAGTTGGCAGAAGCTAGATTTGATCTTCTCCTTGGAGAGGAAAATTGGAAGTTTTGCATCTCTTTTTTTGATGTAAGTGACTCAATTTTAGGCAGAGCAATCAGTTACATGTAATTCTATCTTTAATCCCACAGACTCTACTCCTTCCTCCTGAGTCCAGCAGTTTGCCCTGTTCCATTTGCAAGACTGACCACTGAGAGAAACAAGTTGCCCTGCCTCACTTGTAAGGCCAGTTAGAGACAATTTTGAAAATAAAAGTTGTTTTTCTCAGGATATAAAAAGCCTTCTACATCCTCAGTTCAGGAGAAATACACTTTTTACATTCTCCCGTAGCTACCTGTTCCTGAATCAATTTCTTTTGATTTCTACCCTAATTTGTGATCTGAGAATATTTTTCCATGAAAAACATTCTAAAATCATATATTTCTTATTCTCATGTAAATAAACAATGCCATATATATCGAATTTTCTATTAAAATACATACTTCAAGATGAAACCTGAGAAGGGGAAAAATTTGGTTTATTCATTAAATTAACAATATTGTTAAGAATCTGCTATTTACAAAGCAATATTTTAGATCTTGGGAGAGACACATTGATTTGTGTCACCTAATGTGCTTGAATGTAACACAAAAAATATTTCAAGTATTATGTAGTTTAATCATTTTGTTGGCTTAACTTTCTAAATTTCTAGAAATTGGAAATATATAACCAACAAACTAACAAGTTTTCTATATGTCTAATGGAACAAAAACTTATTTTTATACAAAACGCAAGGAGGACAATTTATAATAATATATTTTGTTGAGATAATTTTATCATATGGATTTTGAACCAATATGCCATAGATGCATCCATTGTTAATCAATAGACTAATTATCATTGTTGTTTTCATTACATGCATCATGATTATGTTTCTGGCTGACGTTAATTATGTGAACCAGTGTTTTCACTTGATATTTCTTTTCGCTATTCTCGGTATTTTTGAACATATGCATCTATTTAATAATGATATTTGATTACTAGTAGCCACATATTCTTATGATATGCTTTTTATATGTTGCATTTTCATGTAGAATAGATACTTATTGTATTTTGCTGCAAAAATAATTCTCTTGAAATAGTAAAACAGCAGGGGAATACTGACTGAGCTATTAATAAAACACACCAGCTTTTAGCTGGCAAAGCAGCCTTCTTTCCATCAAATATGTCTCAGCCTTTAATAAAGAAACTCAAGTGGAGTAGGTGAAAAATTACTTTTCTCACCCGGTCATCTGTCTGTCATGTATTATTCAGGTCACCAATGTTTGTCCTGAACTGTATCATTCTGTAGTTGTGTCAGGTATGAGATATGTTCAGTGTAATTCCATCAGACTTCACGAAGTTGATTAGAACAGATCACCTTTCGGCATGGGCACAAGTTATCTCAGCAGATTGAGTGAAAAAGACTTATTTATCTTTGCCTTATAATAAAGAAAGAGATGAGCAAATTTATCCATTAACTTGAATAGAGGCACATATTTGGTGTGAAAACAAACTGTAGTCTGTAATGCTATTGAAAATTCTATAGTACATGGATGTTTCTTTGGGGAAAAAAGCTTGCATTGAAGTCTTACATCTGAACACATAAAATATTAAACCAAAGCACACACATTTTATTATAGTCTTTAAAATGGTAAACATTTTTCCCTCCACTAAAATGATAGGAGGTAATAAAACATGCTATATGTTTGATAGTTTGCATTGATTTTTCCGTGAGATTTTTGCAAAATAATGCATAGGACTTGGGAGCACATTGAATTATTTTCGGATTGAAGGAATGGAGGCTCGAGAGAGCATCTAACCTTCTTTCTAAGATTTTTCCCTTTGTTCTAATTCAATGTTTTCAATAATTAATTCCTTAAAAATATTCATCTGTAGAT
>CM053773.1:11410045-11414961 GCA_028658325.1 Potorous gilbertii | reverse complement strand
GAAAAGCATGAACAACGGGTCAATACCTTAATAAAGGAGGCCCAAAAAAATGCTGAAGAAAATAGCACCTTGAAAAATAGGCTAACTCAATTGGCAAAAGAGGTTCAAAAAGCCAATGAGGAGAAGAATGCTTTCAAGTCATGTTCCTGAAAGATCTCAATAGGCTAGAATATTATGCAGAATCTAATAATATAAAATTTAATCAGCATAAATATTGTCTTACAATAGGTACAAAAATTAACTTCACAGGTATAGCATGTGGGAGATGAGGATAGAAAGCTATTGTTCTGACAAATGTCTGTCTTATTGTTATTCTTTTAGTAAACAGAAAGCTCCATATGAATGACCAATATTATCTGAAAAGCAAAAATAGCTAATGTGATCCTAAATTTTATTAAAGCAGCTTCCAGAAATATGGAGAAGATAATTTCTTTGTACTCTGCTCTCATTAGATGTCATCTGGACTATTCAATTCTAGGCACTATAGAACAAGAAAGCTATCAAACTGGAGAGCATACTGAAGAGAAAAACAAGATTGATGAAAGCATCACAGCATTCAAGGTTTAGAAAAAAGCTTCATTTTACAGATAAGGAAGCTGAGATTTCAGGAAGATGTGTTATTTGCCCAAGGTCATGTAAATAGATAGTAAGAGGTGGGACTTGAACCCAAATCTTCTAGCTCCAAAACAGGCAATTTTTCTGTTGCACTACACTAAATTAGAGTTTTAAATAATTATTTCCCCCTTATCTATTTCTTCAGATAATCTTTCTCTTTTTCTGTGCCATGATTTCTTGATGAGAACTTTCCATTTTTTAAAATATATTTTTGCTTTTATCATGGATGTTCTTTTACCTCAGCACATTATTATTTTAAGTGAACAATGGGACTTTGTTTCAACAAGAATACTATCTTATTACTTCTTCCAACTTAATTTTATTCTTTCAGACAGGTGACTATCACTCTACCTCTTAAAATTTTTTAAATGGAGTCCTGTTGCCTATTAAATAAAGTTCCAACTCTTTGGCCTGAAATTCAAAGGATTTCCATAGTATTTGTTGTTGTTTTGCTAACTTATGGTGATTATAACAGTGTTTCCCTTCACACACTCTATATTTGTATCACCAAGGCAATATTCACAGCACTGAGGGAGACTATGAAGATGCCAGCCTAGTTCTGAGTCACAAAATGCAAAACACTCTCCATATAGAAGACAAAAGAAAAGCATTTATTCAGATACCAAAAAGCAAAATCCCCAAACCAGAAAGGTAAATCAGTAATTGTAGCCAAGAAGTCAATACACATTAGCACTGATGGGGACAAAGGCATTCTCAAGCCTCCCTCCACCCCTCTGGGGGCCTTCCCACAAGCAAACACTGAGGAGCCTTGCTCTGTTGGCCAGACTTCATCTTCCACCCCAACTTCTCTCACTAACTTCTCTCCAGTTCTGCTCCACCCTTTCTGTTCCACCTATTCAGCAAGCTCCTCCTACCACATATGACTTAGGCTTCCAGGTAATTAAAGCAGGTCACATGGGCCTATTAATGAATGGAGAAGATCTTACCATTTAAATTGCCATTACCTTATTCCAAACCAATTTGACTACTCAATCATCAATGAGTAAAACACTTGCAGCACTTCAGACAAGAAGTCCTGGGTATGAGTGAGGATTCTTCTTTACAATTTATGTCACTTTGAGCATGTACCTTCATCTCTTTGGGCTTCACTTTTCTCATATAGAAAATGAAGGGTTTGAATTTGGCCTCTTCCATGCTCTATGTCTTATAATTTTGAGTTTATTGTACTCTAGATATTTTTGTTCATGTCATTTCCTACTTGTTGTGGAATGGTTTCTTACAATTTTATCTGTAGGAATCTGGAAAGACACAGTTCTGTTTTCACTTCTAAGAAACAACCACAAATACTGTTAGGTAGAAGGGCTGTTTCCTTCCTAAATTCTGGGTGGACCATTCCTATAGACTTACCACATGTTAATTTGTATTATAGTTACCTATTTACAAGATTGTATGTTTCTTGAAGACAAAATCCCCCACTTTCATGTTTATATTCCCAGTGTTTTACATTGCATATGTTTGAATAGACCAAAAATCTGATTTCATCAGCAGGAGGAACTTCTGGTGTGAAATCATCCTTTACAAAGAAAGATTGTGATCCATCAATGACTTAGCAAATAACTCTTTGGGAGTTGCCTGAGGCACACTTAGAATTTCAGAGATTTGCCTAGAGTCTTATAGCTATTATATGTCAGAGGTAGGATCTGGACACGTTTTACTTTAGCCTTTTAGAACTGATCACTCTATTATGTGATGCTTTTAATTTTTGCTTTAGTATATGCTTAATATGTGTTTGTTCTAGTGAATTTCTATTTTCTATTCATTAGAATAGCTTTTTAAAAACTTGTTTCACATCTCCCCCACCAGATCATTAAATCTTAAAGGGCAGGGACTTTACATTATTTATATGTATGTATTCCTCAATGCCTATCAAAATAGGTATATAATAAATGAGTTGCTTTATTCCTTTTACATAAGTTGCAAATTACCATGTTCCTTTGATATAGAATTAAGAAGTGCACTATCTTTCCTTAGGTATTCAGTTTGGAAAATTAGAATATTCCTTTCTGAATAGACTGTGTTATAGCATTTCAATTTAAGTAAATATACTAATACATATAACCTAAATATGCTTTCTCTAAGTTTTTACTACCTGCCTTCATCATAGAGGCAGTTCATATTGAAAGTATACTGGTAGTATAATCATACTTTTATGGAATTATTATTATATTTTGTAATTATATTTATGTAATGTATTATATATAGTCATATAATGCTGGCTAACCCTAAAAATGCATATTATCACTCAAATATTTTAAAATAAGTTTAAGATTCTAAAAGCCTTTTCACTTACCTTTTCGGGAATATTTTTGCAATTTTAAAATAAAGTTTATATGGATTGAAATATGAAGCTATGACTCACCTCATCATTTTGATTATATTGATTGATAGAGATTCCTGAATGATCAATTTAGCTACAGAAATCAATATCAGTTGTCAAGGCAACAAAATCACTATGATTTAGCCCTCTTTCTTACTTGTTCACTGAGAATGGAGAAGTTATGTTTCCATGATAGTGAGTTCCCGTGAAATTTCTCTCAGTGCCTTTACAGCCAGTTAATATTTATTTGAATTATATTTAAGAAAATAAACACTCTCATGTTGGATTATAAAATGACATAATACTAACACTAGATGTTAGGAGGGCTGGTAGATATTGAATGGCAGTTTCCTTCATATTATAGCTGGAGTTAGATACTGGCTTGATAGGGAAAAAATTCACATACTTGTTTCTAGGGAATATTCTGCTCATGTGCGCAGAAAAAAACCCCTTGGAAGGATTTTAAAATAAATTTTTTGAAAAAGAAAGCATGTTCAATACCACTAAGTGAACATTAGTATATTTCTTTGCCATGAATAAGATGCAACCTTTAGGCTCACATGTGACCACCCACTTCCCACCCAGTGTCCTTTTTAAAAGCCCATTACATCATTAGAATATCATGTTTACAAAAGAAAAGTATGACTGGTTAACGAACTTTACCTTAAATTCTATGAACTCCTATTACATTCCCATAAAAACTGAGAAGGAAAAGGATGCTAAAAACAATTCCATTTGTACTCCAGCAGTAGGTCAAAAGCAATAGCAACTGGTGTTTTGTGTTTATTCAATGTGAAATATACAGAAGCAAGTGGTGGTTTTGTGCAAGGCTAGGTTGCCATTCATTTTTCTCTCAAAATTATTCAGTGCTGTTGATGTCAGAATTGCCAGTTGGAATCATGTCCTCACATAGATATGAGTTGATATTTCATCCTCATAAAGAGAAGAGAAACATACGAATACCTTAGGTAATAGATAGAACTAATCATTCTAACCACAAGTTTTGAAGATTGTGAACCCCTTCAACAGTAAGACTAATCTCTCTCAAATAAGAAACAGTTCTTTTTCTGTGTTTTATATACAGATTTTCACTGATTCAATGCCATAAAAAAGTGGAAAAATGATTTTTAGATGGCTATTTAACTACAAACTATGATACTGTACCTACTTTTTATCTCCCATTTGATACTTGCCTGTTGATTCCACTTTCCGCAGAGCTGGAGAACTTGACCCATACTAGTTACTTGACATTAGGTAGTTTGAATGAGAGTTTATGTACCCACTTCACACTTAAGAACCATTTTTCCCTTCCATTGATCTTCTTTTAACTCCTCTCCTCATGTTCCTAGATACTCTTCTCCAATGTTTCCTCCTAAGGTTGTGGTTCAGAATTCTGATGAGGCAATCTTTGGTGAAACTGGAAAAATAAAACCAACACACTGCTTACAATTTCCTTTGAATAGCAGATCCCCAACCTTGTAAACTTTTGAGCAGTCAGTACAAAAGATTACTAGGAATCATTTGAGAGTTCAGACATATAAATAATATTAGAATGGACATATCTGTGCAGTATGTTTTATTTGTTAACCCTATGATACAGCATGATGATACAGTACGTTGTAATGCTTTAAGGAAATTTATTTTGAAAAATATTTTTATAGCTGGATATAGCTGCAAATTCATGATGCTTTGCTTTCTCAGGAATTGTCACAGGAATTGTTGTTGTGTGACCACATTGCAGAGAATGTATAATTTTAGGAAAATAGCAAAGGATTCCCTATTCTTTTGTTAAGTTGTGAACATTTGTCAAGAATATGTAGTGGGGAAAAAAGCCTGCCTATACTAATTTTCAATAAAAACTTTTCTAAAGAAAACATTATATAAACATTTATGCATATTTTCAAGTTTCTTAAATGCTGAATCTCATAATGAATAGGCTGTTCTTTATCTGGTACAGGTTATA
>CM053773.1:11387545-11405045 GCA_028658325.1 Potorous gilbertii | reverse complement strand
TTTCTACCAGAATTAAAGTAAAACATACTTCTATGACAGCTGTGCAGAGAGAAGCCTTGGTTCAAGTTAGGATTTTGTTGTTCTATTTATCTTTACCTTCCCTTCTTTTCTCACTCTCCCCCCTGCTCCCCTCCAGTCCCACAAAAAAAAATCTCGTTACAATAAGAGAAGACCTTTAAATGGTCTAAGTATTGTATGAGAAAAAATAAAGTGTAGCACTGTATTTGGTGGCTAGATTTTATATACATGAAGTTAATATTGAATTTTCTTGAAGGGTACTAATTGCAAAATATTTAATCAATTACATTTAAAAATTGCATTTATGCACAGAATCTATGTGACTCAAAATTGAAGGTGTTTTGAGTTCTCTGTTTGGATAACCAATGAACCAATATGAAATGATTTGGAACGTACTCAATTCGGTATGTTAGATTTCTGGTTCTTACATGGTAGAGACTTTTATTATTCATTTTTCCTTCTCCAGACTATCCTTAGATTTTTCTCAGAATGAACTTTTCCTACTTTTCAATCTAAAAATGAAAAAAATAAATTTGGTATAATTCAGCTCAATGAGTAATCTGTTGGAGGGATTCAGAGGATGAAGCGAGCACACACAGAATTCGCTCTCATCCTCACATTGGAGCTTCTTTCTCAGATCAGAGTTATTGTGACTGATAGAGGGGTATACAGAAGTTCACTTTACCAAATCCTTGCATAAGTACAGTATAATGAAAAAGTACAAAGTTAAATCAGAATTTTTATTTAAATTTATTCCTGTGACCTCTTCAACTATGCCATATTGTGCTAATTTATTTTATATATTCATATTATACAGTTTGTATTTGTTAATGAGGTTCATCAGCAATGCTCTTAGAAACTATAAAAGTGAAATCAATTACTAGATAATTATTATAACTGACACTTTCATGATTATTCTTTGTTAATTGCTACAACAATATGTTTATATTCTGTTATTAAAACTGGTAATATATAATGTATATTTTTCAATATATTTTCACATATGTACTTTCAGAGATAATTTTCACATTTCTGAACTGAAAATGCAAATATAAATTTAACAAAAATGAAACAAAAATTGCAAATGGACTTTTTAATCTTATGAAAGCCATTCTCAGATGATTTTCCCCCTATGTTTAGTAAATAAAGCCAGTTTAGAAGTGTAAAGCTTAGATGACTTTACTATAGTTTCCTCCATTTAAAAAGCCACACTAGCATCTTACAACATAATGACAGCTAGAAAATAAGCAATAAATCTGTAATATAATAAAAGAATTAAAATATGGCTCATCACCACCCCATTTCAAATAGATTTTATCCAATACTAACCAAAAGCTGTTTCTAGGTCAAAAATTTGCTTTGTAACTGGCATAATGCATATTATAATAAGATTGAAAAATTTGCTCTACATGGTCACAGTCTCTCTGGGACCTACTTAATTCTATATAAAATGCATTCTTACTTTTTGCTCTCTTTCTTTAATACAGAAAGGTCATTTCTAATTTATTTGTACTTTTAAAAATAATCTTCAAAAACATGTAATCATGTAAACATAATTCTACATTTAGGATGATTTTGTAACATATTTTTAAAGCTAATAGTTTTGTCTATAACCTTTTTTATCGAGGTGTACTCTTTGGGAAAAGCTAATGCTTTATATCCATATGTTTAAAATAGTACTTTTTTCTATACAATTTAAAATAGCAAAATGGTTTTCTTAATTTAAACATTAAAAATCATAGGATTTTGAAAGAGTGAATAGTTTGGTTAATGGAAGTTATTTTTTTCCATTTTTTACATAATAGTCATCCTCACAAGTAATATGCTTTTAGTAGGACCCTGTAAAGTTCTTTTTATACCCTGATGTACTGTATAAAATATTTCTTAACTCATTAATGTCAAATATAAATTAGTTTTATATTGGAATTTTAACAGTCCAGCCTCTGTAGGCAACATAAAAATCTAGCCCATTGTCAGACGTGGTGTAAGACTGAATGCAAATTTAAATCAGGTATCATTTATCATCGAAGAAAAAACACAAAATATATTAAACCTCCTTTGCCCTTAACATAATCCAAATACTGCATATTATTTTGGCTCATTTGTACTTTTAAAAAATCAACAGTTTTAGATGAACTCATGCAGAACAGTTTCAAGCACATTTTAATATGTTTCTTGGATTTAACAAGTCACAAGTATGACTAATATGCAATGCTCCAATATCTAGAATACAATTTTTTCATACATATACCCTGAATATCTGAACAAGCATGTTGTATTGTATTAATATCATAATTCAAAGGGAAATTTATTAACCCTCCAGTATTCCCATCATTGCTAAAAGTTGCAAATTCTAGATGGCAGAGCCTAGACAGTAATATCAAATTTTAATAACAATTTCTCTTCCTCAGTCAGTGCTATACTCAGGAAAAGCATAAATTTCTGTGACTGACCGTTAGTTGTTAGAGAAGCAATCTGACTTCTCCACACCCTTATTTCAGTGTATCTCCTCTGTCCCTCAGCTGTATTAATGATAGCATGAAAGGTCACATGATAAACGAGTGACAAAAATATCAAAACATATTAGCCTGTAGCTTTGTTATCAGTGTATGACAGAGATGACAGAAAATTGTATTTTTCCCCTGAATAATTTTGTGTTACATTTTGCTGGCTAGGCAGAGTGAATTAGGGAGAAATTTCTGCCTCTGACTGTTTGTCTCTTTTTCTGACATACTTGAAGTAATAATATACATTAATAATAGGGAGTATGCACAGAGAAGAAGTAAGTATCAAGAGCAAACTGTCGGCTTCAATTCTGTAAGGTGCTACCCTTGTTTTCTCTCGCAACAACAAATTTTCTTGAAAAATATGCAGAGCTCTGAACATTATTAATGCTGGCAATAATGAGCTGCCATGCATTATCTATATAATATATGGAAGAAACCCCCACCCCCACATAAGCTAATTGTTAGAACAACTTTAAAGTGTTGTGAGAGGATTTTTTTTAGCTATAGTACTATTAGTTCTAGAGATGCATGTGTTCTCTAATTAAATAAAAGTAGACCTAATAATACTTGATCTATCTTGTTATGATGTAGTCCTAGTAATTACAAATTAGAAGCTGAATTTATACCCGCTGGTTTACAGGCTGGTAGGGATCAAAAACCCTGGGGAGATGAGGTTTGCAATCTTTGAGAAGAGAAAATAGAAATTGGCGGGAGCTTAATGTCTTGTGGAGGTAAGGTGTACAGTCTCCAGGGGTAGGGTTAAGTCATGTCTTGTCTTAGCTACCCTTTCCTGCTGCTGAAGAACAACATTGTCAACTCAGTCAAATGTTCCTTGTAACCATCTTAAAAGTGAGTGATACTAATCAGTACATAAAAATGTAAAATATTAACATAATTAAGTCCTTCAAAAAGTACCATATACATAAAAATGTAAAATATTAACATAATTAAGTCCTTCAAAAAGTACCATATACATATGTGTAATCTGGTTAATTATACCTTCGCTTCCAACAAAAAAAATGTCTTTTTCCCTTAATTAATTATACATACTGAAGGAACTAACAGATGTAATTGTTGAATCACTATCAGTGGTGTTTGAAAGATCATGAAGAGTAGGAAATGTACCATGTGATTCGAAAAGAGAAACATATCCCAATTTTAAAAAAAAGTGTTTGGGAGAGAGGAGAAACAGACTGGATTTTACAAACTATAGGCCAGTAAGCTAAATTTAGAATTCCTAGGAGAAAATACAGAATTCATTATTAAAAGTAAATATATAGAAAACGCAACAGTTGATCACAAATAGCATGACTTCCTCAACAACTAGTTGTGCCATTTTAACCTAATTCCTTTTTTTGTTAACCAGGATTACTCTCCTGAAAAATCAGGGGAATACTATAGAGAGAATCACAGAAATCTAGAGTATAAAGAGACCTTGGAAATTACTGAGTCCAATTTAAAGCACAAAATAAATTCCAATATAATATATTTGACACTTGCAATTCAGAAGGGAACTAGCTGGCTCTTTGGATAGGGTGCTGAGCCTGGAGTCAGGAAGACCTGAATTCAAATCTGGCCCCTCATGTTTACTAATTTTCACCTCGGGCAAAATTGCCTCTTTTCTTCAACTGTAAAATGTAGATAATTAAAGCATCAACCTCTCAGGGCTGTTGTGAGGATACAATGAGATGCTATTTGTAAAGCATTTGGCACAATGCCTGGCAAGCAGTAAGCACTATATAAATGATAGCCATTTTTGTTACTATCACTATTAATATTATTATTCAGCATCTGCTTGAGGAACTCCAAAGAGGAGGAACTTCTCTACTCTCAAGGCAGTCAATTTCTACTTTTAAACAGCTCTATTAAGATTTTTCCCCTGTAATCAAACACAAATTTGCCTCTTTCCAATTTTTATGCATTGTTTCTTTTTTTTTTTTTGGATTTTGGGAGGTAAAGAAAAGAGGTCTAATCCATCTTCTATCTTGCTGACCTTAAAATATTCAAAGATAGCTATCCTGTCTCTGAGACTTCTCTTCTTCAAGGTTAATATCCATTGTTCCTTCAGTTGGTCCTCCTATATCCTGAACTCAAAATACTTCCCCACTTTGGTCTTCCTCCTTTAGATGTTCTCAATCTTACCTATGTCCTTAAATGGTGATACTCAGAACCAAACATGTTATATGTTAAGAGGGATTATCATTCCTTAATTACTAGACACTATTTTCCTGTTAATCCATTCTCTGGTTAGATTAGTTCTTTTTTGCTTGTTTGTTTTTGGTTACCACACCGTATTCTGACTCACATTGAGATTATAGGCCGCTATAAATCTCTATGCCTCTTTTGTGGAAGAAGTATTGACCAATCATACACCCTTTGTTTGATACTTGGAAAGTTGCTTTCTATTTGTACCCAAGTGTTAAACTTGGCCCTATTGAATTTCATTTTGTTATATTCAGCCTAAGTTTCTAAGGTAGTTTTAGATACTGAATGTTATCTACTATGTTAGCTATCTCTCTCAATTTTCAGTTATCTGTAAGTTTATATATAAATATAAATATATATATATGCACACATACATGCACAAACACATGCATGCACACACACACACACATATATATGTATATCCTTTTGTCCAACTCTGATGTTAAACAGAATAGAAACAAAGCACAAATCCCCAGGGCCCTCTAACCAAGTTTATATTAAATCATTAATCACTGACATTTGAATCTATCCACTCAGTGTTCTTTGAATCCTTTTTATTTTATTTTATCATTTAATCTAGACCATTGCATATTATCTATAAGGGCATTCTGAAGTAGTTTATTAAGTCCTATGATAAATATAGATTTATTGTCTGTATATTATTTCCTTGATCTTCCAGTTAAATTACTGTCAAAAAAAGAAAAAAAAAGGTTAATGGCGTGATTTGTTCTTTTTTTTTTGTACTTTATTTTCCCCCAATAACATGTAAAAACAAACTTTTTCAAAGTTTGAGTTTCAAATTCTCTCCTTTTCCTCTCTCTGAGATGTAAAACAATTTGATATAGTTTATACATGTGCAACTATATCAAATATATTTTCAAATTAGTCACATGAAAGAAAACATGGACAAAAAAAGAGAAAGGAAGAAAGTGAAAAATAGTATTCTTTGTCTGTATTCAGACTTTATCAGTTCTTTCTCTGGAGGCAGATAGCATTTTTCATCATGAGTCCTTTGGAATTGTCTTGGATTGTTCACTGCATTGCTGAGAGTGTCTAAGTCATGCACAGCTATTCATTGTGCAATATTGCTGTTCATCATTCTCCTGGTTCTGCTCTCTTTACTCTGCATCTGTTCACATTAAGTCTTTCCATGTTTTTTTCAAATCATTCTGTTTATCATTTCTTATAGCATGATAATATTCCATTACAACCGTATATCACAGCTTATTCAGTCATTCCCCAGGTGATAGGCATCTCTTCAATTTCTAATTCTTCACCAGTACAAAATGAGCTACTATAAATAACTTACTGCAAATAGATCATTTTCCTTTTCTTTTAACTCTCTTTGAGATACAAACCCAGAAATGGTATTTCTAGGTAAAAAGGTATACACAGTTTGATTGTCTTTTGGGCATGGTTCCAAATGATTCTCCAGAATGGTTGCATTAATTCACAACTCCAGCAATAGTGAATTAATGTCCAAATTTTCCCACATCCTCTCTCCTATTTATTATTTTCCTTTTCTTTCATATTAGCCAACAAATAGTAATTTAGAATGTTACATTTTTCATATGACAATGAATAGGTTTGATTTCTTTGTCTATAAAGTGACCATTCACACTTATCAATTGAGGAATGATGTATTCTTATAAATTTGATTCAGTTCTCTATAACCTGAGAAATTAGGTCTTTATCAGAGATATTTGCTATAAAAATAATTCCCCAGTCCTTTTTGGCCCCTATTCTAATCTTACCTTCATTGGTTTTGTTTGTGTAAAACCTTTTTAATATAATCAAACTCATCCATTTTACATGTTGTAATTCTCATTCTCATATTTGATCCTAAATTCTTTCTTTATATATCTAAGAGGTAAACTATTTCATACTCCCCTAATTTACTTATAATATCACCATCTATGTGTAAGTCATGTATCCATTTTGACATTATCTTAGTATTTACCATGAGATGTGAGTCAATAACTAATTACTGGCATACTGTTTTACAGTTTTCCTAGAAGCTTTTGTTCAATAATGAGTTTTTTGTCCCCAAAGCTTGGATCTTTTGTTTTACCAAACACTGGTTTACTACAGTCATTTGCTGCCCTGTCTATTCTAGTGTTCCACCACTCTGTTTCTTAGCCAGTGTCAGACTGTTTTGATGATAATCATTTTATAATACAATTTGACATCTGGTATTGCCAGGACACCTTCCTTCACGTTTATTTCATCAATTCCCTTAATATTCTTGACTTTTTATTCTTCTAGATGAATTTTTTCTAGCTCTATAAAATAATTTTTTTGTAGTTTGAATGGTTTGGCATCGAATAAGCAGATTAATTTAGGTAGAATTGTCATTTTTTTAAAATTTTGGCATGTCCTCCCCATGAGCAATTTATGGATTTTCAATTGTTTAGATATGACTTTATTTGTATGAAAAGTATTTTGTAATTGTGTTCATATAATTACTGGATTTGTCTTATCAAGTAGACTCCCAAGTATTTTATTTTTTCTAAAATTATTTTAAATGGGATTTCTCTTTCTGTATTTCTATTGCTGAGTTTTATTGTTTATGTACAGAAATGTGGATAATATATGTGAGTTCATTTTATATTGTACACTTTTGTCAAAGCTGTTAATTGTTTCAAGTAGTTTTTAAATTGATTCTCTATAATTCATCATATCTGCAAAGTGATAGTTTTGTTGCTTCATTACCTACTGTAAATTCTTCAATTTCCTTTTGTTTTATTGTTAAAGTTAGCATTTCTAGTACAATGTTGTGATAATGAGCATTCTTCCTTCACCACTGATCTTGTTGGAAAAACTTCTATCTTGTTCTCATTACAGAAAATGTTTGTTGATGGTTTTGATTAGATATTACTTATCAGTTTAAGGAAAACTGAATTAATCCTATATTCCATAGCATTTAAACAGGAATGCATATTATATTTTGTCAAAGGCTTTTTCTGCATTTATTGATGCAATCATAATATTTCTGTTGGTTTTGTTATTGATATGGTCAATTATGTAGATAGCGTTCCTAATATTGCACCAGCCTTGCATTTCTGATATAAATCTTGCCTAGTCATAGTTTATGATCCTTGTGATATAGTGCTGTAATCTCCTTGTTAGTGTTTTCTTTAAAATTTTTGCATCAATATCCCTTAGGAAAATTGGCCTATAGATTTCTTTCTCTATTTTTGCTATTCCTGACTTTGGTATCAGCAAAGCATTTGTGTCATAAAGGAACTTTGGAATGATATTTTTGACCTCTTTTTCCAAATATTTTATGTCTATTGGGATTAATTGTTGTTTTTTAAATATTTGGTAGAATTCATTTGTGAATGCATCTGACTTCGCAGATTTTTTACTTTGGGTGTTCATTGATGAAGTGTTCAAATTCTTTTAAATTATTTATTTTTATTAATAATTTAGATTCCTTAAGTGTTCTATTTCCCCTTCTGCTAATCTGGGCAATTTACAGTTTTGCAAATATCCATTGCTTTTACTTAGATTGTCATATTTATTGGCATATAATTCGGTCAAATAGCAATAAATGTTTTAATTTCTTCTTCGTTGGTGGTGAATTCACCTTTTTCATTTTTGATACGACTAATTTGGTTTTCTGTTTTCCTTTTTTTAAAATCAAATTCACCAATGATCTAGCTATTCTATTGTTTTCTTTTTCATAAGATTGGCTTCTAGCTTTTTGTTAATCAATGTTTTTCTTACTTTCACTTTTATTATACTCTTCTTTGATTTTCAGGATTTTGAATTTGGTGCTTAATTGGGGGGTTTGATTTATTCTTTTTCCAGCTTTTTTAATTGCATGCTCAATTCGTTGATTTGTTCTTTCCATCTTTTCTTGATATAAGTGTTAGAGACATGCATTTTCTCATAAGTACTTTTGACTGCATCCAATAAATTTTGGTTTGTTGTCTCATTATCGTCATTCTCTTTAATTCAATTACTAGTTCTTTCTCTGATTTTCTTTGACAAACTTTTCTTTAGAATTATATTATTTAGTTCCCAAAGAATTTTAAACCTATGTCTCCACTGTTGTTTATTGAATGCAATTTTATTGCATAGCAATCTGAAAAAGGATGAATTTAACATTTCTGCTTTTCTACATTTTGTTGTGACGTTTTTATGCCCAAATATATGATTTTTTTTTGTGGATGTCATGTAACTCTTCTCTTTCAATTTCATCCAGAGCATTATCACATCCAACTTTGGAAACTTCTATTCTGCTCCTTAACATCTTTCTTGTTTATTTTTGTTGGCTATTTAGATCTGAGATGGTAAATTGAGGTCCATGATTAATATAGTTTTATAGTCTATATTCTCCTCTAATTCATTTAATTTCCTTTACAATGTAGATACTATGCTATTTTGGTGTGAATATGTTTACTATTGATATTATTTCATTGTCTGTGGTATCTTTTAGTAAGTTATAGATTCTTTCTTTGTCTTTTAATTGGATGTTATTGTGTTTGCTTTGTCTGAGATCATAATTACTACCTCTTTTTATTTTTAATTCAGCAAAATAGATTTAATTCAGCTCCTTACTCGTGTGTGTTTCTGTGTTTCAAATGTGTTTCTTGAAAACAGAATATTGTAAAATTCTGGTTTTTAATCTGTTTTGCTATCAAATTCTGTTGTATAGGTGAGTTCATCCTATTCACGTTATGGTTGTGATAAAAAGCCATGTCTTTCCCTCCACCTTACTTTTCCCTTTTGTATCCTTTTTTTCTCTCTCCCTTTTACCCTGTCCCTCCTCACAAGTGTTTTACTTTTGACCATTTCCTCCTCCAATCTACCCTAGCTTTAATTAGCCTGCACCCCTTTTCTCTTATTTTTGTCCCTTTTTTGCTTTCCTCTAGGGTAAGATTGATTTCTATACCCAATTAAATGTGTCTGTTATTTCCTCTTTGAGACAATTCCTATGAGACTAAGGTTCCAATGCTGCTTACCACACCCTCTCCATCTTCCCTTCAATTATAATAGCTCTTTTGTGCCTCTTTTTTTGTGAGATAATTTACCCCATTCTGTTTTTCCCTTCCTTCTCTCAGTGCAATCTTTTTTTCTCATCTTTTAATTTTTTATTATCATCCCATCATCGTCAACTCACTTTCACACCCTCTGTCTATCAACATTTCTTCTAATTGCTCTACTAGTGATTAAGATCTTAAAAGTTACAAGTGTCATCTTCCCATTTAGGATTATAAACAGTTTAACCTTTTTGAATTCCTTCTATTTTCTCTTTCCTGTTTACCTTTTAATGCTTCTCTTGAGTCTTTATTTGAAAGTATTTTTTTTTTGTTCCAGCTCTGGTCTTTTCATTAGGAATGCTTGAAAACTCTCTACTTCACTAAATGTTCATTATTGCCCCTGTAGGATTATACTGTTTGGTTGGATACATGATTTTGGGTGTAATCGTAGCTCCTTTGCCTTCCAGAATATATTCCAAGCCCTCTGATTCTTTAGTGTAGAAGCTGATAAATCCTGAGTATGACTCTGCAATATTTGAATTGTTTCTTTCAGGCTTTTACAGTAGTTTCTCAGAGTTCTCTTATTATGTTCCTTTATATCTTGAATATCATTGAACGTTACCCTGTTTCACAGACTTTCTGTTCCAGCAAAACTTGCCCAATTACTCTTCTCCTAAACAAAACATTCCATTCCTATACCTTTATACAGTTGTAGCATCAAGCACCTCAACATACATAGAGGACCTGCTATACAAGTTCTTAGATATGCTTTTCTAAATGGAAAGAAACTTTTGAGGGATCAGCAATTTTTTTTCATTACATACTAACAGAGAAAATACAAGCAGAGAAATAAAGACCTACAAATGGGGATTCAAACTGCCTGACCATAAGCAATACACACATCACAGATCAACAGACAGATCCAACTGTCTGGCCATTACATACATACATACATAGTTACCAGAGAAAAAAGCACTAACATCTGGGTTTTCAAAGCCAGGGGTAGGGGGGCTTATTAATAGCTACCCAGAGTCTCATCTAGTACATGAACCTTCTTCTAAGCCGACAAAGCAAAACCTCACTTCAGACTATATATACATTTTTCAGAGCCCCAGGGCATCGTGACCTTCAGGACCTCATTGAAATTAACAAAAAAGCTTCCCTTAATGGGCTTCAGGTGAAGTCTGTTAATTGGTGGGGAAAGATCTTTAATTCTAATTAACATTACAACAATTTGTGCCCCTGATTTTCAATTTATTCCCTCTTACCTCCACATTCTAGCATCTTTAAATTCCTTCAAGGATCAACTCAAATGTTGATTATTCAAGCAGGAGAAGTGTACTAAGTACCTTATATGTGCCAAGCACTATGGAGTGGAGAATACAAAAAAAATGCAAGACTTTCCTGGCCCTCAAGGAACTCACAGTCTTATGGAGCACACAACATGCAACTATGTACAATTTTGATACAAAGGGGATGAATTTGAAATAATCAAAATAAGGAAGGTACTAGAATTAAAAGGGGTTAGAAAAGGCTTATAGTAGTATAGTGTGGGCCTCACCATTTCATCCCTCTGGAAGATAGGATTTAATTGGGCCAGGAGACAAAGATGAGGAGGGATAGCATTCTAGGAAGGGAAGCAGACAACATTTCAGGCATCTGGGACTCAGTAAAAATGCTCAGAACTTGGAGATGAAATGTTTTTTTCAAGTAACAACAAAGAGATCAACATCACTGAATTACAGAATACATGGGGGTTTGGGGTGTAAAGTATAAGGAAAGAGTAAAGTTTCAAGGGGAGGCAAGTTAAGAAGGGTTTTGAATTCTAAACACATAAATTTATGTTTTAATCTAAAGATGAAAGGGAGCCACTGGAGTTTATTAAGCAGGATGAGAGGGGTTATATAATCTGACCTGAGTTTAGTAAGATTATTTTAACAGTTAAGTAGATGACAGACTATAGAGAAATATTGCAATAGTCTAGAGGTAAGGTGATGGGAACCTCTACCACACTGGAGACAGTATTACAGGAGAGAAAGGCATGTTATAAAAGTAAAATTGACAGGCCTTGGAAACAGTTTGGATATGGGAGAGTGAGGAATTGAGGATGATGCCTGCCTATGAACTTGTGTAAGTGGGGTGATAGTGGTACCCAGAATGGTAATAGAAGTTGGGAACAGGAAGGGGATTTGGAGAATGAGTTCAATTTGGGAAAGATGGAATTTATATATACACAGGGCAACTGGTTCAAAATGCTTTTTAGAAAGACAGTTAGAAATACAAGAATAGAGGTCAACATAGAGGTTAGAACTTGATAAGTAGATTTGAGAGTCATCAGCACATAGATGGTAATTTAATCCATGAGAATTTATGAGATTAACAAGTGAAATAGTATGAAGGGAGAAGATAAGAGAATATACCCCATCAGATGCCCATGGTTAGCAGGTCTGACCTAGATGAAGATCCTGCAAAGGAGAGAAGGAGCAGTCAGACATATAGGAGGAAAACTAGGAGAAAGCACTGTTGTGAAAATATAGAGCAGAGAGAGTATCAAAGAGGGTTATTTACAGTATCAAAATTTGTGGAGAGTTCAATAAGAATGAGAATTGAGGAAAGAACTTTAGATTTCATGATTAAGAGATCCTTAGTAACTTTGGAGGGAGCAGTTTTGGTTGAATGATAAGTGGGAATCCACACACAGTTAATAAGAAAGTGATAAATGAAATGAAGGCACTGATTGTAGATAGATTTCTCAAGGGTTATAGCTGCAAAAACGAAGAAGAGATATGGAATGAAAGCTAGTGGGAGTGGATGGATCAAAGGAGGTTTGTTCAAGGATAGGATCAGAGTGAAAATGTAGACGTGCATAGAAAAGCATGATAGAGAAGCAATCAGTAGACAAGAAGAGATTGAAGATGAGGAAGTAGGGATGATGGAGGGGGCAAGAAGAGAGAAAATCAGCTCCAGGATGGGTGCTGTTTTGTTTAACTTTATCTTTAAATCCTCATTGCCTCGTATAGTACCTGATGTATAATAAATACTTGACAAATGCTTGTTGAATGAATGGGACAAAAAACGATAATTTTATTTTGGTCCTTAGCTTTCATCAGTATCTACCATTCAGTATAAGCTCTAGCACTGTTCATATTCTTATAGGACCATGCCAAGACATTTTCATTTTAATTCATATTTAGTGATCTTCCTTTTTTTCTACCTGCTAACCACCCTTTTAAGCTATAGGTTAGTTGATGAAATCCCTTATGCATCCACATTCCCCTTTTGCTGACTCAAAATTTTATTTTTTTTTAGAATTTTCCATCTTCAATCTCTCCTATGTATCCCATAACATCTTAGTCCTTTATTTTCCTCTAAATCCTGTTCTCTAAAATTTGTGCTTCCATATATGTGATGCAAGTCAATCTGTCTCTGGATTTTCCCTTCTCTATGACCAATTCATACTATCCTGGAATTTCAGAATTGGAAGAGATCTCAGTAATCATTAATCTAACCTATAGTAAAAATGTATCCTAACTAAATTGTTAATAATAAGAAAATGTAAAAAAAGTTTGTGATTTTTCCAATACAAATTTGTGATTTCTTAATTATAATAGGCCTTAGAACACTTGAATGATCATATTCAGTATAAAGGAAGAGTCTGCTCAGGGAAAAAAATTTACTTCAACAAATTTGCTCAGCAGATTTTTGCACATCATGCCTAACCTACTTTAATAATCACACTTTACTTTCACCTAATAGAAGTTTCATAGTATACTACATATTTTCTAATAATAAAATTGCACTGAAGTCTGAAAATAAAGTTCAACATCAAAGTTCTATGAAACCAAAATATAGAAATATTTCACCATTGAAATACATATATGAAAGAAAGAGACAGAGAGAAAGAGAGAGAGAGAGAGAGAGAGAGAGAGAGAGATGTAATAGGTCCTTAGTATTTGCCAAGTACCGTGATAAGTGTTAGGGATAAAAATAGAAGCATACAAGACAGTACCTATGCTCAAAGACTTCACATTCTAATGGGGGAAGATTCCATCAAAAGGAGAGCTATACAGCAGGAAGTGGATGGTGAGATATGTAGCTCCTTCACTTGCAATAAGTCAAACAGTGACTGCCCTGAGTTCAAATAGTGCACCACTTCAAAAACAGCATCAGGGATTTCACAATGCCCAGAAATGATCTTCCCAAGCCACATGAATGAACGTATCTTCTTTGGGCTAGATTGACAAAAATGCTAAAAGAAAGTCCTTACTCCAAAGGACTAACTTGCTTTGCCTTCAAATTTATTTTACTTTTTCTTAGGCACCTTGTTTTTTTTTATTTTCCTTCTGCTTAAGTCAATCTTCCTTAGACCTTTTCTTGATGTCTCTATTCCGAATTTCTCCTTAGTTTTCTAAGTTCTTCAGCCTCATAAGAAGACATAAATAAGTTTTTTTTTTAATTTCTGCAAAAACATTTTTCTCTTCTATTACTATGTTAATTGTTTAATTTATTAGCTGTTTAAATTTTAAGTTGTTTTTCACTGAAATAAATATTAAAAATAACATGCTAATACACATGAATGAGAAAATAAAAGGATACTAAGGTATGAATTTATATTATAGGTAGTTTTATACATTGCATATTGAAATATTTATGTAGTAATAAAACTGCCTTGTATGTGTCCTCTTTTGAATGTTCTTCCTCTTTTTTGTAAATTTAAATGTTTCATTGATATTTTCTTTCTTTCCTTTTTTTTGCTGTATCGTTCTCATTTCATATAAATTCTCATTACCCCTCAATAGTAACTTTCTTTTATATCAAATAAGTATAGACAAACAATACAAATCCGTAAATTGTTTGTTTCTGAAAATACATGTCTGAGTTTGTAGCTCCCTGTATAGCATCTGTGCCAAGAAAGAGGTGGAAAACATGCTTTGAGATAAAGCTTTTGAAGTCTTGATTGTTCTTAAGTCTTTCAAAGATTTTTTTTGTTTGTTTTTGGTTTCTACTATAGATACTGTATGGATTATTCTCCTGGCTCTGCCACACTACATTATGTGATGCCATTCTTCCAAGAACTGCAATTTTCTGAATCTGTTCCTTTTGACATTTCTCATAGCTTGATAATATTTGATTACATTCGTAGACTATAATTTATTGAGCTTTTCCCTGCTAGTAGATAGCTATGCTGTTTCCATTTCTTTGCCACAACCAAAGAAGATGCCTATATATCTATCTCATCTATATCAAAAAAATTTCTCTCTCTCTCTCTCTCTCTCTCTCTCTCTCTCTCTCTCTCTTCTATCTATCTATCTCTTTGTTTTTAACCTCTGGGATCTATATTGGTTTCTCTAGTTTAAAAGTTATATACAATTTAGTTATATTTTAACTACAGTTCCAAATTACTTTCCAAAATAGTCGACCATTTTACGTACATGCAACATTATAGGGGATCAAATTTATCCATCTTACATATGTGAACTCTGAACTGTTTTATAGTACATTTATGGTATAATTTCATAGGGCTATAAATACCTGACATGTTTTTAAAAAAAACTGTCCATGCACAAATAAAGTCACATGTAAGTAACAGAAAAAATGTTAATTGCTGATGGGTAGTCCAAACCAATATAAGAAAAATGACAATTCACCTAAGCTAATTTACTTATTCAGTACCATACCAAAAAAAACTATCAGAAAATTATTTTCCAGAGCTAGAAAAATAATATCAAAATTCTGGAAGAATAAAAGATCCAGAATATCAAGGGAATTAACAAAAAAAAATGCTACAGAAGCTGGCCTAACCATTCCAGATCTTTAATTGTTTTATAAAGCATCAATCATCAAAATGACTTGGTGCTGATTAAGAAATGAGGGAGCGATATATTAGTGCAGTGAATGAAATGTTCAAGAATACAAGTCATTTCCCAGTTAATAAATGGTCAAGTGATATGAACAGGCAGTTTTCACAGGAAGAAATTAGAGCTATCTATGGTCATATAAAAATGCTCTAAATCACTACTGGTTAGAACGATGCAAATCAAAACAACTTTGAGGTATCACATCACACCTCTCAGGTAGACTAACATGACAAAATAGGAAGATGACAAATGTTGAAGAAGATGTGGGAGAGTTCGAAGAATAATTCATTGCTGGTGGAGCTGCGAAGTGATCCAACCATTCTGGAGAGCGATTTGGAAATATGCCCAAAGGGCTACAAAATTTTGCTCACTCTTTGACCCAGTATTATCACCTCTAGAACTGCATGCCAAAGATATCATCAAAATGAAAGAAGGTCCCACATGTACAAAAATATTTATAACAGATCTTTTTTGAGGTGTTTAAGAAGCAAAAATCAGGGGAATACCCATCAATTGGGGCATGGCTGAAAAAGCTGTGACATATGAATGTAATGGAATACTATTTTCCTGGAAGAAATGACAGGCATACTTAAGAAAAACCTGGAAAGACTTATATGAACTGATGCTAAGTGAAATGAGCACAACCAGCACAATATGAAAAAAAGTAACAGCCACAGTGTATGAGAAATGTTTCTCATAGACTTAGCTTTCACAGCAGTGCAAGGACCTAAAACATTCACAAAGAACTCTGGAAGCAAAATGCGATCCACATCCAGAGAAAGAACTATAGACTAGAACACGGAATGAATCTGACTATTTTTTCATGTCATGTTTTCTTTGGTTTGTTTTTTTCTCATAGTTTCTCCTACTTGTTTTAATTCACTAATGTGAAGATGTGTTTAATAAGAATGTATGTGTAGAACCCATGTAAGATTGCATGCCATTTTTGGCATGGAGTGGGGAGGGACAAAAAATTTAAAACTCATGCTAAGGGTTGTTAAAAATTGAAAATGAGGGAGGAGCCAAAATGGTGGAGTAGAAAGATTCACATATGCTAGCTCCAAACCCACAGCCCATAAATTACCTATAAAAAGGAACTCCCAAAATATTCTGGAGCAATGGAAGGTGTGCAGCAATACAGTGGAGGAGATTTCTGTTCCAGAGAGCCATGAAAAACCAGCAGCAAAGGTCTGTGCACACTGGACACAGAGTGGAGCCCAGCCCTGCCTTGGCCATGTGGCCCTGAGAGGAACACATCAGAGCAGGAACAGAATATCCAGCAGCCACAAAGGTCCCTCCACCTGCAGGCACTACAGGTTAGTGAGAGAGACTGTGTGATGGGCTGAGAGGGTCGCGGGGTGTCGCCATAACTCAGGACCCCTCAGGAGGCAGCAGCAGGGGAAGCAGCATACAGGGGCTCCCAGAGTAGGCAGGAGCTTGGGTCCATTACTGAAGGTATCCACATAAACCCCCTGAGGGAGGTGCTGCAGCACTGCCCCTACCTGAGAACCTGAACTTAATCACACTGAATAGCAGCCATGCCCCACACTGAAAGCCCTGAGGTTGGGGAGCAGCATTTGTATCTCAGACCCCAAGCACTAGCTGGGCAGGTATGGGCCAGGAGGTGGAGAGGAATCTCAGAAGTCAAGTACCTGGCTGAGAATATACCCAGAAAAGGGAAAAAAAATAAGTCCATAGAAGGTTATTTTCTTGGGGAACAGAAGATTCCTCCCTTCCTTTCTGACGAGGAAGAACAATGCTTACCATCATGGAAAGACACAGAAGTCAAGGCCTCTGTATCCCAAACATTTGAAATAGAGATCCAATGGGCTCAGGCCATTGAAGAGCTCAAAAAGGATTTTGAAAATCAAGTTAGACAGGTGGAGGAAAAACTGGGAAGAGAAATGAGAGAGATGCAAGAAAA
>CM053773.1:11368157-11387045 GCA_028658325.1 Potorous gilbertii | reverse complement strand
TGCCTGCCTTCCCAAAGGGAATGGGTGGGGAGGGAAGGATGGGGAGAAATTGGAACTTAGAGTTTTAGAAACAACTGTTGAGTATTGTTCTTGCTACTAGAAAATAAGAAATACAGGTAATGGGGAATAAAAAGTTATCTGGCCCTACAGGACAAAAGAGAAGATGGGGATAAGAGAAGGGACAGATGATAGAAGAGAGGGCAGGTTGGTGATAGGGGAAATTAGAATGCTTAGTGTACTGGAGTGGGGGGATGGGACAAATGGGGAGAAAATTTTGGAACCCAAAATTTTGTTAAAATGAATATAAAAATTTAAATAAATTTATATTAAAAAAATAAAATAAAATAAAATCCTATCAAAATAGTACAGTCACTCACCTAAGAAATCATTCATTATGACCAAAACTGACTTTCCATCATGGATGCAAAGATTATTCAGCATTAGGAAAACAACCAGATAATTAATCATATTGAGAACAAAAGTAACACAAAAGACAAAATTATCTCAATAGATGAATTAAAAGCCTTTGAGGAAGTACAAAATTCATTTGTAATTAAAAATACAACAAAAGATAAGCATAGAAGAATTTTAATATATCCAACAAAATATATATATGAGATTCTATTTTACCTAGTATTTATCTGAAATCAAATATCATAGGCAAGGAAATTTAAAATACCCAAATAAATACAGGAGTAAAGCAAGGGTGGTCACTCTCCTCACTATTGTTTGACGTAATTTTAAAAATGTTTTTGAACTATAGGAAAAGAGAAATAAAAATTATATACAGATGTTTAATAAAATATATTCATTTGAAACATATCTGCAAGTTAAAATTTAAAAAATAGAAAAGACATGATCTGTTGATTCATTTTGCAACTACTTCAAGCAACAGAAATATAAAGTAGAGGAAACATAATCATCCTTTTTTTTTCTTTTAAATTTATTTATTTAACTTTTTATATTCATTTTCACAAAATTTTGGGTTCCAAATTTTCTCCCCATTGCTCCCCTCCCCCACCCCAAAAAACCAAGCATTGTAAATGTCCCTATCACCAATTTGCCCTCTCTCCTATCATCCCTCCCTTCCCTTGTTCCCATCTTCTCTTTTGTCCTGTAGGGCCACCTAATTTTCTACACCCCATTACCTGTATTTCTTATTTCCTAATAGCAAGAACAGTACTTGACATTTGTTCCTAAAACTTTGAGTTCCAACTTCCAACTATTTTTGTAACACAAATTCAAGTTTATGTCTCAAAAGTTATTATTTTTAAAAAAGTCGACAACCATTTAAATAATGTTTTCAAAAATCACTAATAACCAAAGAAATACAAAATAAATGTGGTACAACCTTGTATTAAGCACAATGGCAAAGGTGATAAAATATGACAAATCTTAAACTTGGTAAGGATGTGGAGAAACAAGCATGCTAATTCACTACTGGTAAAGGTGTAAATTCATTCTTCCAAAGGAATATAAAATAGGACAACATTTGAATATTGGTTGAATTTCAAAAGTGGAGGAACGCATTTAGGGTGTCAATAAAAGTTAACTTCAAAGATTTTTTTTAACTATAAGTAACTAAAATGATGTTGTGATTAACAGAAAGCCCATAGTAATATAGTGGGCTACCTTGTGAAATGTCAAAAAGAATTGTACATCTCCAAACATACTCAGTACCTGTTCTAAAATATTTAACAGCACAGACGTTTTAGAGTGTTCCCACCAAGCCCAGCGAAATACCTATAAAAAATGACTCTAAACAAATTCTAGAGCTAAAGAACCCCCAGAGTGATGGAGTGAAGCAAATCTTCAGGTCACCACAGCCTAAAAAGTCATTAGGAAGTATCTACTCTGTCACACTAGGAGCAGAGCGTAGTCTGGTGTGGGCCATGAATACAACGAGGGGACTTGAACAGGCTGTGGGGGTCCTAAATCTCTCATACATGTTGTGGTTTTCAGATTTCATGACCCCAAAACACTGAGGATAAATTGAAAGGTCAATGGAAAAAGCCTGTGGGAGCAGAGCAGGAGAGAGGAGTGATCTGTTGCAGCCCCAAGGGAGTAGAGGAAGGATGGGGCTGAGGAACTCCTGGCAGTCACAGCAGCAGCAGGGGAAGCTATAGCCAATGTTTCTGGAGCTCTAGGTCCACAGAATGTGGGGTATCAAGTACAGTACCTCCACTGGAAGCAGAGAACTACCTTGACAAAGAGCTCAAAAGTCAAGTAAATGGCTGGGGAAATAAGGGAAAAGTAGAAAAAAAATTAGAATATAAAACCTCACTTTGATGACAAGGAAAATCAAAGCATGCAAACAGAAGAAAACAAGGTCAAAGTTCCTTCAAGAAAAATATGAGTTGGTCTCAGGTCATGGAACAGCTGAATAAGAATTTTGAAAATCAAGAGAAGTAGAGCAAAAATTGGGAAGAGAAATGAGTGATGCAAGAATATCATGAAAAATGAGGCAACTCCTCACTAAAGGAGACCTCAAAAATGCTGAAAAAAATAACACTTTAAAAAATAGACTAACCAAAATGGCAAAAGAGATCCAAAAAGCCAATGAGAAAAAGAATGTCCTAAAAAGCAGAACTGGCCAGATGGAAAAGGAAATCAAATAGGTCACTGAAAAAAAAATTCCTTAAAGATTAGAATGAGGCAGATGGAAGTTAATGACTTTATGAAATGTCAAGAAATCACAAAACAAAACCAAAGGAATGAAAAAAATAGAAGAAAATATGAAAATATCTCACTGGAAAAACAATTGACCTGGAAAATAGATATGGGGGGGCAATTTAAAAATTATGGGACTACCTGAAAGCCATGATCAAAAAAAGAACCTAGACATCATCTTTCCAGAAATTATCAAGGAAAATTGCCCTGATATTCTAGAACCAGAGGGTAAAATAAATATTGAAAGAATGCACTGATCTCCTCCTGAAAGAGATCCAAAAAGAAAAACGCCTAGGAATATTGTAAGTAGATTCCAGAATTCCCAGGTCAAGGAGAAAATATTGCAAGCAGTCAGAAAGAAATAATTCGAATATTGTGGAAATACAATCAAGATAACACAAAATCTAGCAGCTTCTATATGAAGGGATGGAAGGGCTTGGAATATGATTTTCCAGAAGCCAAAGTAGCTAGGATTAAAACCAAGAATCACCTGTTCAACAAAGTTTAGTATAATACTTCAGGGGGAAAAATGGTCATTCAATGAATTAGAGGACTTTCGAATATTCTTGATGAAAAGACCAGAACCGAATAGAAAATCTTACTTTTAAACACAAGAATCAAGAGAAGCATGAAAAGGTAAACAGGAAAGAGAATTCATAAGGGACTTACTAAAGTTGAACTGTTTACATTCCTACATGGAAAAGTAATATTTGTAACCCTTGAAACTTTTCTCAGTACTAGGGTAGTTGGACAGATTATACACATATAGACAGAGGGCACAGGATGAGTTCAATAGGAAGAGATGATATCTAAAACAATAAAATTAAAGGATGAGAGAGGAACAGATTGAGAGGAGAAAGGGAGAAATGGAAAAAAATTGTGGGGAAGGAGGAAGAAAGAGAAGTTGGAACTCAAAGTTTTAAAAACAAATGTTAAAAAAAAATTTTTACAAGCAACTGGGAAATAAGAAAGATAGGTAATCGTATAAAGAAATCTGTCTTGCCATACAAGAAAATAGAGGAGATGGGGACAAGGGAAGGGAGGGGTGTGATAGAAGGGAGGGCAGATTGGGGAAAGGAGTAATCAGAATACAAGGTGTTGTGGGGTAGGGGGAGGGTAGAGATGGGGAGGAAATTTGGAACTCAGAATCTTGTGGAAATGAATGTTGAAAATTAAAAATAAATAAATAAATGAAAATAGATGAGTAAATAAATAAATGAGAGGGTACACTGGTGGTGAGGGTTCAAGGTAAAGACAATGAAAAGTAATACCCACAAAACCTGCTAGGTGTTTTGATGCAGGAGATGTAACAGACTTATCCTGGAGAGAGTGGGGCCAGAGTGCACAAATTATATGCAAAATATTTACTGAAGACAAAAATGTATATTATATAAATAAAAAATAATCTCTGTGAAAATAAAATAAAATAAAACATATTCTCAGTACCCATTCTAAAATAATCTGGTTTTTGGAAATAATTTATTTTAGGAAAGCAATAATTTTATTTCATTAGACTCCTCAAAGCAAAAGCAATGTTGATACTTTTTAAGTATTATCTATAAGAGGATAAAAGAGAAATCTATTTATATTGGACATACTCTCTGAAAGTACTGGAAACCATTGCACCACTTGTTACCCAAAACCTTTCCTCATCTGAGATGTTAGTGTCTCCCACCCAAAAAAAGAAAACTATATATATATATATACATATATATATGTATATATATATATATACGTATATATATACATATATATATATATGTATACACACACACACATACATCTATGTATGTATGTATAGATGTATGTATTGGTATATATGTGTACAAGGTTGAATTTATTTCATTTGTACTTATATATGCATTTTCTCCTAGCAGAATGTAACTTCCTTGAAGGCGGGAACTATTTCATTTCTTTAATTCATAGTACATAGAAGGTATTTAATAAAGTTTGTTGAAAAAGAAAATTAGCAAACAGGCTGATTCTATCATAGAAATATCAGTTGGAGGTATCTAATATTATTAGCTTTTATTTCCAAATCACCTATTTCATCTTTGGGAAAATATAGTACAAGATCAAACCCATATAGTTATTATTTTTGCCCCTTTCCTCTTTTTAAAATTCAGTATAACAAAAAGGAAAACATCCAATCCATTTTACATTAGACTTCTAATATGAATGCATACTCTATTTTATTATATACTGGTTCAAGAATATAGTAGGCATTCAATGTGTACAAAATTAGTCTACCAATAATTATAATTTCAATATAACTCTCTCCATCTTAAAGGGAAGCTATCATTCCTGAATACATCATCTTAATGGTTAAAGCTCTCTTTCTGTATGCAAGGCCAAGTCTCTCCCTCCGACCCCTCCCACCTCTTTCTTTCAGTCAAATTCAAGGCTAATTCACCAGAAGAGATCACAGATTACTTTGGCCAAAATTTCTTTTGAAAAGGTTTTAAAAATTCTATTTCAACATTTTATTTGCAGGTTTCTCTCTATATGTAGATTTTACACATATGGTCATATGCTTTTATACACATACTTCACATATATTTGTCAAAGGAATGAGGACAAATCAGGTTTATCTTTTCCACTGTTATTTCAGAACTATGATATTATTTGCTAACAAAAATAAGGGGGAAAAAAGGTTTATATTTCCACAAACTCAGTGAAAAGCCCTAGAAGCTCACCAAAGAGTAAGATTCCAGTCACCGTTTGTAGCAAGAAAAACAGTGAAAGAACAGAGCTTCTCTAGTTTGTGAAGGAAGATACAGCTTCAGGATGTAGGATCTCCTGATTTTAGGCACTTCTGTAAATAGGTTTTGACAATCTTGATTGAGGACTATTATTAAATCCACTGCGAAGACCTCAGTTTGCCCAGAAGTATTAGTTGTGATATCCTCTTCAATGGATCCAAGTTGGGATGAAAATACTGCACCTAAGTTGCAGTGTAGTAGCTAATAAAATATTTCAGCAAAGTTTAGCCAGATAGAATAGCTCTCAATTTCTGGACATCTTCTAAAGCAGCTGTCAGGCTTATAAGCAAACCTTCAGTGTTAATAGTTTCATTCCAGGACTCTGATATTGCTGTTAAACTCCCCATGTCACTATTCTAGGTGTCACTTAATAAACAGTCTTGTGAATTCTGATCAACTCAAATGCCCTATGATGCTGACTTTAGGTTCTACTTGGTCATTGAAAATGTGGTCTTAAGTTAGTTCCTAATGAAGGATGAGTTCTTCACATATAAGACTTCTTTAACTTTTCATAACTGAAGAATGAAAATGCATAATGTTTCTCCAAAGTAGTTGTTACAAATAAATAAGGTATCTTTGAAGATAATAGATGCACAGAGAGTTGTAGTGTACATAGAAAATAGAATTACTCAAATTTACAGGTTGGGTATTATGCTTTCATGCTCAACCTCCATCAAAAGACTGTTTACATGGAGATCAACAACACTAGTGATTTTTTATTTTTTAATATTGACATTCTGATTGCCGCACTATTCACCTACATCTATTTCCATACGTATTCCTGTAGATGAGTTCTCATAAGATGCTGAGAGTGGAATATTTTCCTCCTGCACATAGTAGGGCTCCCATCTGCAGTTCATTCCCTTTCTCTGCAATGTATTTTTTATTTTACTGTTGTATTTTTTTTTGTTGGACTGCAGAAAGGCTCTGCCATGTTCCAGCAGAAATTTCCAAGTTCATTGTTACTATTTTACTGTGGGTCACCTGGCTCATTCTATTATTTGATCTTGGGTTGCACATTTATTCATGCTGGTGAAGGCCTTCTGCTTCAATTCAAATTCTGATATTCTGAACAGAATACCTTTTCACCTAGAAATATTTGTAAATTGTACAGCTGGAAAGGAGCAACAAATTAACTTACTGTTTTTTAATGAGATATACTTTGATGTCACGGGTATTCTCTTTAGCAGTAAATATTTTAGATTATATGCAACTTTCTTTTTCTTTCCTCCCAATGAATTACACAAGATGAGAGCACAAAACTTGGACAGGTTACTGTCTGGTCTGACAGGGCTCTCTGGCCTGACAGGGCTCTCTAGCAGAAGTGTGAGTATAAAGGTCCAGAAAAGGAAGGGTGCATTTTCTCTTTTCACATATTATCTGAATGTAGTTGAAGTTTGAAAAATCTTCACGGTATTAGCTTCAACAATTTCTTATAGGCTGACTTGTATGAGCAGGCTAAAGCTGTAACAGAGACACAAGGTGATAAAGATGAGCAGTTTTGCTGATCTCAGAACAGTCTGAAAGAATGGGCTAAATTGCTAGAACCACCTTAAGTTAATAATGACAACACTGCCTGTGAGGTCATTTCTTTATCATTCTTCTCTGTTCTAAGACCACTCCAAATGCAACACACATACACTATATGCATGGAGGCTTCTGACAGTCTAAATCTTCTAAACCTTTTGGTAGAGCTTCTGCTCTAATCGAAGGTCATCTTGCCCTGGATCGCATACCAACCTTGCACATTCTGGAAGTTCCCTCTCTGGAAGAAAGGTTGTATGTGTGCCTGTTGTACCGATGACCAGTACATTCTTCTTGAGGTCAATGTTACACTGATGTCGCTTGAGCATATCCAGTCCCAGAAGCATATCCATGGGTTGCTCCTCTATTATAGAAAATGAACAGGCCAGAAAATCTCCTTCAATCTGAACCTGAGCTAGATGCACCCTACCGATAATCTTCTGGGTTCCCACACCTTTAGCGATCCCTGCCCACCGCTGGTCCACAAGTCTCAATATATTACACCGCACTGCGCAAGCCTGGCTCATAATGGTCATCTGGGCGCCTGTATCCACAAAGGCTTTCACAGGATGTCCATTCACTTTGCAGTTTATGTATAACATCACTACCTGGCCAAAGCTCTCAGGAGCCTCTTCCATTGCTATGGACATGTTTTCCTCAATGTTCTGCTGCCTGATGGCTTCTTCTATCTTGGCCTGGGCTTCAAGATTAAAGGGGTCGGCTACAAAGAGATGGAACCTCTCTTCATCGGTCAGAGCTTGGTCTTCTTGCTGTTCTATCAACACCCGGGTGAATTCCTCGAGATCCCCGCCGAGCAGGGCCTCGGCCAGGGATGGGTTGCGCTCCTTGAGCAGAGCCAGGCCGTGGGGATTGGAAAGCAGCCAGTCTCGGAGCGCCACGGGGCTGTCCGTGCCCTGCGGGGCGGCAGCCATTCCGGGGAAGCTCTCTGACGGCTGGGCAGCCGGCGGGCGCGCAGGGGCCGAGGGGCCCGGCACGGCGATGCTGCGGAAGTCTATCCCCGGGAAACCCCCGGGAGAGCCTGGCTCCTCGCGCCTCGCCTGCCTAAGGATCACCACATCGCCATCCCTCAGGCCGTAGGACGCCAGCGATCTGTGGTTGTCCTCCAGGGGGCTCTCTGCAAACACAATCTGCGCCTCCTCCGCCGGGATGCCGCTCTCTACTTCACAGAGCACCCGGAAGTTGTAGAGCTCAAAGTCCCGGTCGACCTGGATGGAGAAGGTCACCTCGGAGGAGTCCCTCCGCACGCAGTACACGGTGAGCTGCATGGCCGAGGCCCCGCCTGGCCTCAAGGGGAGGCCGGGTCCTGGGGCGCCGCGGGCCCTCGCGGCCCCAGCACCGACCCCTCGCCGTGGTCCGTTGAGCATTCAAAGAGCAACTGTCATTGCCGGGGCGGGGCCAGCGCCACCTGGGAGGCCCGGCGCTTTCCACCCTCAGGGGCCTGGATCCCTGCCTGGGGCTGCGGCAAAGCGGCCCTAGAGGAAAGGGACCAGGCAAGGACCTTCCCCCGGACTTCCCAGCCTGCCTTGCGTCAGGAACCAGACCTTGGTGGGAGAATGAGGACAAGAGTGGCCAGCAAGTTTTAATTCTATTCCTTCTCGTACCTTGAGTTTGGTCCCAAACAAGTTCGCCCATCCCTAGTGAGAGAAAGAAAGCCCTTCCAGGCTGACCCTTCCCACGCCCTCTGTGTAACAGGAGTGGGGACCGAGGCCCTGAGGGGTCACCTGGCCTTGTACCTGTTCAGATCCCGCCTTACTCACGTGGCCACTCCCGTAGTCAATGTCTTTCAAGCAGCTCTGGGCTCATCTGCATGACCTTAGTCATGTCTCACAGTTAAAATGCAAAGCTCTTGAGGGCAGCTACTGTACTGGTTTATAACTCTTCTGGATTTCTCACATTTTGCTCTGTGGCTGTCACATGTTTTAATAACTTAACTGTAAATGATTGATTGTAACTTTGTTCACAACCCCACAGCAACTAAGTATTTCAGGCTGGTTTTGAAAGCAGGTAATAGGAAGCAGCAACTAAGTATCTCAGGCTGGTTTTGAAAGCAGGTAATAGGAAGGAGCAACTAAGTATCTCAGGCTGGCTTTGAAGCAAGTCATAGGAAGCTCTAGAGCTGGAAGGGAACCTGGAGGTCAGCTAACCCAGATCCTTGATTTTGTAGATGAGGAAACTGAACTTCACTGAGGGTCATGGATTTATGAATCAAAATCTCAGTGGTGGAATTTGAATCCCTTTTCCCAGATTCTAAGATCAGTCCCTTTTCTCCTTTTCCACAGTCCACCTTTATCCACTGTCATAGACTGCCTTTTAGTGTATTTAATCTAATTCCTGCATTTTAATGTTGGTTAAATTGAAATCTCAATCTTTACACTTGTAATTTTTTGAAGAACGCGAATGATAACCCTTTGGGGAGTAGGCTCTATGACACAGAGTTGTCCAGGGGGGTCTGGGAAAGACATCTATGCATCGCAGTATTACAGAGAATATTTAAATTACTAAGGGACAATATTAAAGTCTGTCACAGCTTTGTGGCAGCTGTTCTAGATGTTATGCAGTCTTGGGTTTTAAGATTTCAAATGAGAGTTTAAGGGCAGTTGTCAAGGTAATTCCTCTGCCAAGTATTTATGTGGGCAATTTCATTACTCCAGCCACTAAACCTAAGATTTCTTTCTTACACTGAGTATAATTTCTTTCAAATTTAGTCAGAGTGTGTGACACAAACAGAGTGGCACTTCCCTGGCATCTGGAAATCTATGTGAGATCAAAGACTTAGCTCAAGCAGAAGGAGGATCACAAATCAAGATTTAAGGTAAAAGGGGGTCAAATGCACTAACACCTGTGTACATAATAATGTTAGCCTTGAAGCTCAGCGTCTCTGGCCTTCACCAGACCTCTTAGTAGTATAGCATATCTTTGTTACTTGTCTCATCAATCCCACTTTCTACTTGCTGACCATTATTAAGTATTTCTGGCAAAAACTTTAGCATGTTTGTGTGCATGTGCACTTCTGGAAGATTCATTGCTTTTAAGAAAAAACAATTTTGGGAAAAAAAGTGTTTAACAGTTTTTTCAACAATATTTTTAATCACTGTAGAAATATTTTTATGGTGTAAACAGGAATGTAAGCTGAGTGTTAATATGTGTTTTTTTATTCAAAAATTGAATGCCTTTTGAGTTTTTCATGATGGTCATTTCCTACTATTACCCTACCAAATATAAAAGTGAGTAAGTGTGCCCAAGCAGCACACATTGAACTTTCCTTTTTGATAAAGAGAAATAGTTAAGGATGCCTGATCAACAAAACAACCAAGTGTGACAAGATATGCTACAGCCTACACCTGTGGTACTCCATCCCTCTTCCCTAAAACCAAGATCTGTTAAAAGAAGGGCATAGACTAGGTGATTTCTAAGATTCCTTTCAGCTTTAAGTGCTGTATAAGAAATGATGAGAATGCTTTCATCATAAAATATATGCCTCATAAAACCTAAACAGTGAAAGTGATGAAGATGAAGAAAGTAGAGCAATTAAAGGATGAATAAAGCAGCTTTGTTAAAATTGAAAGACAACTTTACAATGAATATATTTTAACGTGGCAAATTTTCTAGGATTATTTTTCAATTTATATTATTTTCCTTGCAAAGATATCTCATTCTAGGAGTGCAAACTATGTTTATACAGCCTTTGTTGAGACCAGTATAATAGCTAGAATGCTGAAGGAATGGTATTTACTGGTTAATTGAATTTTATGGTGAATTCAGGGTTGATCAGACACCTTTCTGTTTTGACCTTTTTAAATGAAAATCATTTTAAAGTGTATTAACCAACTTTCCTACCTTAGTAAATGAAATTTAGCAAACATATTTCAGTATTTCTTTATGGAATGAATGTTTGTAGTGCATTAGGTAATCATTTTAAGTAGCACCTTTTTATTTTTTCTCCTTTTTTCATTTATTTTTTTAAAGGATGAAACAGAGAAAATATGTTTCCCCTCCATGACAGTCTTCCAAAGAGGTAGAATAACTGCTTGCCAGGTTTATCATTGTGGGGTTTGGGTGTGGTTGTAGAGGTCCCTTCCAACTCTCAAAACCTCTGATTCTTTAAAAGATTTTCACTATGAATTGTTCTCTCTAGATATGTTATCTCAATATCATCTAATCTATTCAGATTTCATTGCCAGGTTTTTTTCTGATATTATAAGTTCAAGGGAAAGGCATTCAGGGACTCATGAACTCTTTTATACAATGCCTTATGGGCTCACATTCACCTGTTTTGTTTTGTTTTGTTTTATCTCCTATGCTGTATATATCTAGTGTATATTCATGTTTCTGTCATCTCCAATGCCTTGTTTTTAGTAAGTTATGAATTGATATTTTTTTGTTTTTAATAATGAGTTTTTTCTATTAAGTAAATTCCTCATGCCAGTTTATTTCATCTCCTCTTACTGCCTAAAAGTCAAGTCCTATGAAAAATGTCCATTTAGTTGTTTCTTTTCTATTAGGTTCTAGTTAGTTGAAATTTAGTGTATTCTGAATTTTTCCTGCTTGATAAAAATTGTAAAACCAACTAATGGAGATACTAAGATCACAATAATAGAATTTCAAACAAAGGAAAGAATGTTTCATATTGAAAATAATTGTTTTCAAGTGTATTTTCCCCTTATTTCACCTATTCCATTACAAACTGAAGAGATGAAGTATTTGAAAGGCCCTGAAAGAAGGTAAAGCTGCTTTTAGTGTTTTCCTATTGAAAATACAGGATTATAGAATTTTAGAGCTAGAAAGATGATCTATATCCTCCAGGTTATTTAGCTCAAAAACTGAGGTTCAGTGAAGTCAAGTGAAGTACTTTAGGTTCTTACAGATAACGAAGGACATTGTCAGACTTGAAACCCAGATCTGTCCAGTGTTTTGTTTTTGAAAAAAAAGTTATTTATTAATAACTTTGTTTTATATTGCATTTACTTTTGAAAGCATCTTTTTTCTGACTCTGATCCAGTGAGGCATTGGTTCTAAAAAGCACATCATCTAAGCAAGTCTACAGCCATATTCATTAGCTCATCTTTTCAAAGAGAGGAACAAGATCCATTTTCTCAATTTTGATCATGGGTTTGTTCAACATAATTACACAATCATTCTTCTTTCTATTAAAATAGAATATTAGAGTTGGAAAAGACTTCATTGACCCTCTAGTTCAACCAATAACTCTGTAAGCATATTTTCTTCAACATTCTCAAGTGTCCAGCCAGCCTTTTCTTTGAAAGATCAAGGGTTGTAGAGTAGAAGAAGCCTTGACTTCTCTTCTCCTCTTTATTGCCTATGTAATCCGGGTTATTTCACTTGACGTCTCTGAGCCCCAATTTCCTATTTGTAAAACGAAGGAGTAGGACTAGTCAATAGATATTCAGAGAAAGTTAATCTGTTATATCCTAAAGGAGCATATTCCATTTTTGTATAGCTGTTATTAATAGTTTTCCCTTACATCATGCATAATAAACCTGTCTACTTCCATCTGTTGCTTCTGATACTCTTGGGCCAAGTAAAGCCAGACTAATCCTTTTGCCACATGATAATCCTTCATATGCTTAGAGATATCTTGTCCCTTCTCCTTCTTCCCAATCTTCCCCAGTCTAAAAATTCCGAGTTTCATCAACTAATACTGATGACCTCCTGTCCCAATTCTTTACCAACCTAGTAGTTCTCCTCTGGATATTCTGTAGCTAATTTTTTTCTTTCCTCATGTAGGGCACCCGGAACTATACTCTAGCTATTGTCTGGCATCTTTGTCTCATAAGTATTTTAATTTTTCTTTTAGTACTCTTGCTTTTTTTGGCCTTCTATTATATGTGACAGAATGTCTGTTACCTTTTTGTTTCACTTTGATCTTTTTATCTGAGTGCTTCATTTATTGTCTAACATAGAATTGATACTTAGTAAATATATTAGTTGTTTGATTAATTGAAACACAATATATCTGTAAATAAGGTGGATTTTAGTGTAAGGTAAATATTAGCATGAAGTGAATTTTAGTTTGTGTAAAGTGGATTTTTGTTATTTCTTGGAATTCAGTTTTCTAGGATCCATAACCATAACAATCCCTTGTCCCAAGGTATTAGATAGGAGTTTTCTTAATTACGGTTCAAGACGTCTCCCCTATGATTGTGCAGCGTTATATAATGATAATGATTATATCGTGATATATATCTTGATTATATATCTTACATATATATCTTGATATATCTTGATTATATATCTTATATATATATATCGTGATATATCTTGATTATATATCTTATATATATATCGATATATCTTGATTATATATCTTATATATATATCTTGATATATATCTTGATTATATATCTTTTATATATATATATATATATCTTGATATGTACCATTATATAATGATAAATAATATAAACATTTATCCTTAAATTCTAAACACCCACTGTGATGGGAGATACAGGGATGAGGTGATAGAAACTTGTGAGGCTACATTGCTGGCAATATGCCTTCTTTGTCTGATTCCCTATAAAGCAGGTGGGTGCTGCTCAGTGAGTGGGAACGCTTAGGGTTGAATACATAACCTAGAAATCTGTGTGCCTTGACTGCTCCCCATCAAGAATCTGTGTTAGCCTCAACTGGCCCCCATTGAGGCTTGAGGGGATTGAGTAGAGTGCCCAAGCTGTGCCTGTCTCGATTGACCATTGAGATGTAGGGGTAGCTGCCCCCCATCTTCTCTCTGGCCCCTGTGAGAAGGGTGATTAGGGAACACAGGAGGCGATAATGCTCCCATTATTAGCAATCCTCCTGTGTGAAGACTAGACTAGAATAAAGTAAGATACTAACCCCTTTGAAGGTGTTTTAGTGCTTTTCCTGTCTGACCAGATCAACACTGAACCTGTGCTAGCAGCCCTCCTGTGTGCTACTGTTATTTGTCTTACAGTATCTAATATCTATGATTTGTCGGGTTTGGGGATAAAAAAATTAATGACCAGCATTTGAAATGATGCATAAGCCTGGCAACTGCAAAGTTGATTTTGAATTGAAACAGAAAGATTTCACTTGAAAAGAGTAATTTCTTTCTTATATGCCCTTCTTACTGAGAGCCAAGATCTTTAGGATTGGAAGAGACCTCTGAGAATATCCTGTGCAACCCTTCACTGGTGCATGAATCCCTTTTCCTATTTATCTTTTTTCAAATGCAGTTGTGGCTGATGCAGAAAAAGCATTAGCAGCAGAAAAGAGCTATCAGCAGGTGAAACACAAAGTTATAGGGAAAGCTAACTAAGGCACAAAGGCCACATACTTACGGAAGTCAGTGAACAGTCCAGTGTCCTGGACATTTTCTTGCCTCTGGGCCTTGCCTCCGTGATATCTGGTATTTTTTTCCTACATCTAGCTTCCTGTCAGTGAATCCATATACCTCATTACTTACCCTTCTCCTCCCCAAAATACTAGTGTTTTAATATGAATTAAATTTTCTGACCAGGCCTCTTCCTAGCCCCACCAATGAATGATACAAGAATATCCATTACATTGTGGACTTCTTGAAACCTTCAGTGCAGGTGAATTTATCTCATCCTGACAGTATTTTTCACTTTCATACATCTGAAGATGTTATAACATTATTTCTTATATGGAATAGAATTTCTCCCTGCCATTTGGACAGCTTTAATTGATTAAGAGATCTTCAAGCAACTTGTATGTGAATAATAAAATCCCTGTGATTGGTGTCTGAGGGTCCAGCTTTGCTCTGTTTTGCTTTCTACCTGATCTCTGTTAATTTAATAAAATAGAAAGAGACTAATACTTGGTGAAAATATAGTTGGAATTAATAAACTGCATTTGCTAGGGTAGAGATACATTGTGAGTAATTTAAACTCATTTTAAACAACTTTCCACATAACATTCACTGGGAAAGATCAAAATTAAATTGATTAAAATGAATAATATCAATCTTCTTCTTTGTTACTGCGAAAATAACTATTTTACTTATTTATTTAAAAAGCAACAAATACGATCTACAGTGGAAAGATTATCATGTTAAAAAAAATTTGGGTACCGCTTTAAAGTACAGATTGCATAAGGAGAAATTGGACTTACTAAAAATCATATTGAAACCTTAAGAAAGCATAAAAAAGGATGGTGTTTCAGCTGACCTGTAGCAGCAAAGTTAAAATGATTATACAAAGTCTTAAATGGTCTGAGCCAACATTGCTGGAAGAGAATCACGGAAAGCCAAGAGCAGTGATAAACAAGCAATCTTGTTTGGAAAGATAGAGTCATAGTAAGAGGCCTTAATGGTTCCTGCTTTTTTTTTATTTAAGAAGTTTTTGTTGATCTAAAAAACACTGAGATTATTAGAAAGAATTCAAAAATCAGCAAATCAATCCAGATAAAAGTAGAATTGTTATGCCTGGAAAGGGAAAAGAAAGTTTTCCTTTACAGCTTGGTAAGATCTTACAGAGTTTATATCCATAGTCTTTGAGAACCTAAGGTCATCCTCACAGTACAGGGAGACATCAGAATAATACATTAGCATTTTTGTTTTTATTTAGTTATTTCAGTTATAACTGACTCTTTGTGAACCCCATCCTCTCTTTATTTTTTCAAGATATTGGAATGATATGCCATTTCCTTCTCCAGCTCATTTTATAGATGAGGAAACAAGCAAACAAGGTTAAGTGACTTGCCCACAGTCACACAGCTTGTAAACATCTGAGGCCAGATTTGAATTCAAGAAGAGACTTTCTGACTCCAGGCCTGGAACTCTATCAGCTCTGCCACTTTACCACCTTAGAACATTAGTATTGACATTTTCCATTTGTCCAGTTCTAATTTTCAGGGATTTTCTTTTTCCTCAGTAAATTTTTGTTCATTATTTTTCCCATTTTTTATGCTTCCTTTATCAAGCTATTGTTTCTTTTTTTCATGATGCTCTTGCATCATTTTTGTTTCTTTTCCCAATTTTTCTTCTACCTCTTTGATTTTAAAAGTTTTTTTTGAGTTCTTCCAGTAGTTTTTTGGGGGGGGCTGAGACCTTATTTTTCTTTGAGGCTTTGCATGTAGGTGTTTTGACTTGAGTTTGTATCTTGATCTTTCCTGTCAACATAATAACTATCTGTGGTCATTTTTTTTGGTTGTTGTTGCTGATTTTTGCTCATCTTTTTCAGCCTATTTTGTGACTTTTAAAGTAAAGTTCTGCTCCGGGTTGGAAGAAACACTGCTCCTTGGCATTTTTTTCCAGGGGCTACAGGCCCTGGTCACTTGCTTGGTGCTGTGCTTGGCCATAGGGTACCTGGCTGTTCACCTTGTACTGAGCTGAGGTCCATGGAAGAGGGGAACTGTGTTACAGCAGGGCTGTAAGGGGGTCTGGTTGTGTGCCTGGTGCTTCTCTGGGGCCCAGGATGATCCTGGTGTGACTGTGTCCATACGGTGGTGGGAAGCCTGGTTGCCTGCCTAGTGCTGTTCTGGGAAGGGAGTAGGGGACTGGTGCTGTGCTGTGATACAAAACAGACATTTTTATTCAACCTTCTAAGTCATCTTGGCTCAGAAAATTTATTTTATTCTCTCTTTTTGATGGTTTGATGGTTCTGCCATTCCAGAGTTCATTTTGAGGCACTACTTTATAGTTATTTGGAGATGAATATAGGAGAGTTCAGACAGTTTCCTCTTTGCTCTGCCATCTTGATTCCCTGAAATCCTACTTCAGCCATTTTGGAGAAAAGTTTGAAACCCATATTAGCAGCTCTTTTAGGGGATGCCCATAAATTAGAAATGGCTAAACAAGTTATGGTACATGAATGAGATGGAATACTATTGTACTATAAGAAATGAAGGGAATAGTTTCTGGAAAACCTGAGAAGACTTGTATAAACTGATGAATACTAAAGTGGTCAAAACCAGGAGAATAATCTGCACAATAATAGCAATCTTGTAAAGATATTCAGCTATGAGAGGCTTAGTTACTCTGATCAATACAATGAACCAGCAGAACCCCAAAGGATTCATGCTATAAAATACTATCTGCTTCCAGAGGGAAAACAGATGAATGCTGAGCACAGAATGAAACATTTTCTTTTTACTTTTTTTTTGATTTTCTGGAATGTGACTAATTTGCAAATATGTTTTGCATGACTTTATATATATATGTATATATATATATATATACATATATATACATATATATATATAATAGGCATCATATGTCTTACTTTATCAATTTGAAATTGAAAATAAAATTAAAAGATACTTCCTAAGTCCTTTCTAGGACCCAAGATATATTAGTAAATTGTACTTTTATCAGTATTTCTGATTGGGTTAGCATCCTGCATAACATCATACAGCTGTTTCTCAAAAATTTAAAAATAAAAATAAAAGATGACATGACATATGCATAAATTCTAGCTCTACCCAAAACTGTCATGTGGTAGACTTGTTGTGACCAATGATAATACTACTTTGTATTCTAGTACCACAAGAAGGAATGATAAACTAACTACCTGCCAGAATGGTTTAAAGCATATGGTGCTGACCACTAAAGTTGGTGAAACATAAATCCTCATGAAATAGACTGAAGACATTGAAAACTTTTATCATGTAATAATGCTTTACTATAATGTCAAGCACCTACTAAAGTCTGAGGAAGGAAATTAAAGAACTTTAAGTAGTTGAAAAAAAAACTTGATAAGTTATACCTAATAACATACAGAAGGAACATGATGTCATAAAGGATTTTTTAAAAAGGAGATGAGCATACTTAAGAGTGGAATTCTGAAAAAAAGAGCACTTTTTGAGCTTGATGACAAACTAGCAAAATAATTATGCCAAAACAATAATTCCAAAATAAAAAAGCTAGTTAACTGCTTTAATCATCATGCATGAAAGCTTTATCGCACAGGATTTAACAAAAAATATAAAAATTTTTCAGTCCCTGTACTTATCAGAATATGTAGGGATAGTTAAAGTAAAAACAAAATGCTGAAATTATCAAGTAATATCCCTAAGGATAGATGATGAACCCCATGATTGCAGAAGTAAATTGAGAGAGCTATTGAAAATCTACAGAAAGGCAGTGAAAAATTCCATCTCAGGGGCAAAGCCAAGATGGCGGAGTAGAAAGACTCAGCTATGCTAGCTCCGAATCCATAGCACATGGATTTCCTCTAAAAAGAACTCCTGACAAATTCTGGAACAGTGGAAGCTGCGCAGCAACACAGTGAAGGAGATTTCTGTTCCAGAGAGCCGTGAAAAACCAATCCCAAAGGTCCATCACGCCCCGAGCAGGAGGGGAGCCCTCCTCTGCCCTGGCTGGTTGCACTGAGAGGAGTGAGCAGATCCGAGCAGGCTTCAGGGACAGAATCTCCAGAGAATGCGAAGATCCCTCCACCCACAGATGCAAAGGTCAGTGAGAGAGACAGGCTAAGAGGGGAGTGGGGTGTCTCTGGGACTCAGACCCCCTCATGAGGCAGTGGCAGAGGCAGCAGGCAGCCAGAGGCTCCCAGAGCAGGCAGGAGCTCAGTAGCAGCTCCATTACAAAAGGTCTCTGCATAAACCCCTTGAGGGAACAGAGCCTGGGAGGTGGCCCGGCTCCCACTTGAGCACCAGGAATTAAGCTCCCATTGAATAGCAGCCAGGCCTGCTGCCAAAAGCCCTGAGGCTGGGGAGCAGCATTTGAATCTCAGACCCCAAGCACTAGCTGGGCAGACCTAGGCTAGGGGTGGAGAGGACTCTCAGAAGTCAAGCAACTGGCTGGGAAAATGCCCAGAAAAGGGAAAAAATATAAGACCATAGAAGGTTATTTTCTTGATAAGATGATTCCGCCATTCCTCTCTGATGAAGAAGACCAATGCTTACCATCAGGTAAAGACATAGGAGTCAAGGCCTCTGTATCCCAAACATCTGA
>CM053773.1:11349699-11367657 GCA_028658325.1 Potorous gilbertii | reverse complement strand
GCGGAAATCTCCTTCACTATGTTTCTGCGCGGCTTCCACTGCTCCAGAATTTGTCAGGAGTTCTTTTTACAGGAAATCTATGGGCTGTGGGTTCGGACCTAGCATAGGTGAGTCTTTCTACTCCGCCATCTTGGCTCCGCCCCGATACCTCATATTTTTAAAATGAAGGCAATAACACTTGTAATACTTACCTACCAGGGTTTTTATGAGAAAGAAGCATGAGAAAATATGTGCAATATGCATTAAAACTACAAAATACTATATACATATTTGTTGTTCAGTTATTTTTCAGTTGTGTTCAACTCTTCATGAACCCATTTGGAGTTTTCTTTGTACATACCAGAATGGTTTGCCATTTCCTTCTCCAAGCTCATTTTATGGATTAGGAAACTGAGGCAAATCATGTTAAGGGTCACACAACTAGTACAGTGTCTGAGGCCAGATTTGAGCTTAAGAAGGTGGATCTCCCAGAATTCAGGCCTATCACTCTATCTGCTGTGCCACCTAGTCGCCCTATACTGTGCACATATAAGGTATTACTATGAACAAGTATAATGAAAATAGCCATACTCAACTTTATAACTAGATATATTTTGACAAAGACATTTATTTTATTTTTGGTAAGGCAATTGGGATTAAGTGACTTGCCCTGGGTCACACAGCTAATAAATCAAGGATCTGAAGCCAAATTTGAAATTAGATCCTCTGGACTCCAGATTCAGTGCTCTGCCCAATATGCCATCTTGCTGCTCCTGAGACATTTGTTTTAACATCAAATCTTTTAATGAAGAAAAAAGACAGAAAAAATTTTAAAATACTAAACTTGAAGTCAAGAAATACCATCAATCTCTAATTTTTCCATTAATCTACTAAATTGTCTTTAGAGTGAAAATATGTAGTGCCTTCAGTCTATGTACAATTAATATTTATAAAATATTTTTGGTATTCTTTGAAGGAAATCTATTACTTATGTAAATAGAAAGCATAATTTGTATTAAATTTTATGTGACTGAAAATCCTTAAGTGGTTATTGGAAATGTCCATGGAATTCCAAATATATACCATGTTAATGTTCTATTTTGGTATAGAACTTTATACTTTTAAAAATATTTTCACATTGATTACTTGACAACAGCCTGTGAAGCATATGAGGTAGGTTTTTACTATTAGTCCCAGTATCAGTGTCTCAGGTGTTTATGAATAAATACAGGAGAAAGAATTTACCAAGTGCTCATAATGTGTTAGGTGGTCTGCTAAATTCTAGAATATGAATACAAGAAATAAAACATTTCCTGCCCTCAAGGAAACTATATTCATTTACATTCTAATAGAGATAGAGTTGAAAAGATGTCAGCAAGGGCTCATGACATGGAAATGAGTTGGAAATGTGTGGAGGGACAGAAACCAGGCCAGATAAGGTGAAATGAGAGCACATGGTCACATTTGTGGAATCTTCAAATATGGAGGGGAGGTATAGACTGAAAAGACAAACAGTAGCACTATCAGATGAATGATCAATACTGTGGGCCTGGGTCCTCCCAATTGGCTCTATGAAGCAAGTGGTAGGAGCCTCATCAAAGACACTAACAAATCACATACTGCGTTAAGGTGTACGCATCTTTGTTTAAACTAGACCCTTGATTTTATAGCTCAATTGCTTTTAATATATATATATATATATGTGCATACATTTATTTAGTTATTTTTCATTACATTTTGGATTCCAATTTGTCTGTATCCCATCTTCCCAAACCCACATTAAATAAGGCCAACATTTGTTATAGATATAAATGTGGAACCATGCAATACATATTTTCAAGTATCAGTTTTTCTCTGGAAGTAGATAGCATTTTCCTTCATAAGTGCTTAATAGTTCATTTGGATATTCATATTACTCAGAATAGCTTGGCCATTCACAGTTACCATTTGAATGATGTTGCTGTATCTAATATTCTTTTGGTTCTTTTCATTTCACTTTGCTTTATTTCCTGCAAGCCTTTCCATGTTTTTCTAAAAATCAACCAGCTCATCATTTCCTATAGCTTAGTAGCATTCCATCACAATCATATACCACAATTTATAAAGCCATTTCCCAATTGATTAGCATTTCCTTAATTTCTAATTCTTTGCCACCATAAAAAGAACTACTATAGATATATAGATATCTATATATAGAGATATATATTCTATATTTAGAATATATAGATTATTTCCCTGTTTGCCTGATCACCTTGGGAAACAATATCTAATAGTAATATTAGCGAGCCAAAGGGTAGCTCTTTGGATATAATTCTAGATTGCTCTCCAAAACAGATCAGTATCACAGTTCTGCCAGTGGTGTATTAGTGTCCCATTTTTCACATGTCTTTTAACATTCCCTTCTTTCATTTTAGTCAATCTGATTTGTATGACAAGGTACCTCAAGGTTGTTATGATTTATCTTTCTCTAATAAATAATAATTTAGAGCATTTTTCATATGCCTACAGATAGTTTTGATTTTTTCATCTGAAAACTGCCTGTCCATATCCTTTGACCATTTATTAATTGGGGAATGACTCATATTCTTATTAATTTGACCTAGTTTTCTATATATTTAAGCTATGAGGCTTTTACTTGAGAAACTCTAACTTTGCACTAATTTTCTGATTTCCTTTTAATTGTAGTCATATTTGTACAAACTCTTTTAAATTTAATCTAAGCAAATTATCCATTATAATTATCCAAAATTTTCCATTATCTTTCTATCTCTTGTTTATTCATAAGCTCTTCTATCCATAAATCGCATAGGTAATATGTTCCAGATTTCTGTACTTTACTTATGTCTCTCCTTAGGTCTAGCTAATGTATCCTTTTTGATCTTTGTAAAAGGTGTAAGAAATTGATCTATACCTAGTTTCTACCAGACTGCTTTCTAGTTTTCCCCATTCATTCATTCATTCATTTATTTGTCTGCTCATTTATTTATCTATCTATCTATTTATTTATTTAGTCAAATACTGGGTTCTTACACCAAAAGCTTAAATCTTTATGCTAATCAAACCCTATAATCAGATACTACTGTATGTTTTATACTTACATTATTCTGCTGACTAACCATTCTGTTTATTAGCTAGTACTCAATAGTTTTTTCCTAAAATTTGTTAAATTACTTATTTTCAGTTTTCAATAATCACTTTTGTAAGTTCCATATTTTTTCCCCTTTCCTCCTCAAGACAGCATGCAATCTTATATGAGTTCTACACATGAATTCCTTTTAAACACATTTTCAAAGAAGAATTAAAACTAATGGGAGCAAGCATGAGAAAAAATAAAACATAACAAAGGAGAAAATAGTCTGCTTCATTCTGCGTTCTGACTCCATAGTTCTTTCTCTGGATGTGGATGGCATTTAGCATTATGAATCCTTTGGAAATGTTTTAGTTCATTGCATTGCTGTGAAGGCCTAAGTTAATCAAAAATAGTGTTTGCACACTGTGACTGTTACTGTTTATTATGTTCTCCTGGCTCTGCTCACTTCACTCAGCATTAGTTCATTCATATATATGTCTTTCCAGGTTTTTCTGAATTCTACCTATTCATCATTTCTTATAGCACAATAGTATTAAATTACATTCAAATACCACAACTTGTTCAGCCATTTGCCAATTGATGTGCATCCCCTTGATTTCTAGTTCTTGGCAACCATTATAAATAATTTTGTACATGTGAGTCTTTTTCCCATTTTAATAATTTCTTTGGGACGCAACCTTAGAAGTAGTATTGCTGGGTCAAAGGGTATGCACATTTTTATAGCCCTTTGGCCATAGTTCTAAACTGCTTTCCAGAAAAGTAGGACCAGTGCACAACTCCACCAACAATGAATTAGTGTTCCAATCATTTTCCTCTTTTGTCATGTGAGTCAATTTGGTAGGTGTGATATGGTACCTCAGAATTATTTTGATTTGCATCTCTCTAATCAATAGTGATTTAGAGCATTTTATATGACTATAGATAGCTTTAATTTCTTCCTCTAAAAACTGCCTGTTCATATCCTTTGACCATTCATTTGGGGAATGACTTGCCTCTTGCAAATTTGACTCCATTCTCTATTTATTTTAGAAATGAGGTCTTCATCATGGACACTAGTTGTAAGAATTCTTTCCCAGTTCTCTGCTTGCCTCCTAATCTTGATTGTATTGTCTTTATTTGTGCAAAACCTTTTAAATGTAAAATAAACAAAATTAACCATTTTGCATTTCATAATGTTCTCAGTCTCTTGTTTGGTAATAAATTCCTCCATTTTCCATATCTGACCTATAAACTCTTTCTTGCTCCCCTAATTTGCTTGCAGTATCAGCCTTCATATCTTAATAACGTACCCATTTGGACTTTATGTTCATATATAGTATCAGGCGTTGGTCTATGTGCAGTTTCTGCCATACTACTTTCCAGTTTTCCATCAGTTTTTGTCAAACAGTGAATTATCACAAAAGCATAAATTATTATCACAAGGAACAAAAGGTTCCTTGGATTTATAAAGCAGTAGATTTCTCTAGTCATTGACAACTGTGTCTTGAGTACCTAACCTACTCCACTGGTCTATCCCTCTATTTCTTAGCTAGTGCCAAGTGGTTTTGATGATTGCTGCTTTATAATACAATTTAAGATCTGATATGGCTAGGCCACATTCCCTACCATTTGTTTTCATTAATTCCCTTGATGTTCTGAAACTTGTGTACTTCCAGATGAATTTTGATGATATTTTTTCTAGCTCTATAAAATAATTTTTGGTAGTTTTATTGGCATGACATTGAATAAGTAAATAATTTAAGTGGAATCATCATTTTTATTATATTAGCTCAGCCTACCCATGAGAAACTGATATCTTCCCAGTTATTTAGATTTGACTTTGTTTGTGTGAAAATATTTTGTAATTGTGTTCATATAGTCTCTAGGTTTACTTTGGCAGGTAGACTCCCAAATATCTCATAGTGTCTACAGTAACTTTAAATGGGACTTCTCTTTTTATCTTTTGCTCTTGGGTTGGGATAGTAATATATAAAAATGCAGATGATTTATGTGGGTATATTTTGTATCTTGCAACTTTGTCAAAGTTGATTATTATTTCAATTAGTGTTTTACTTGATTCTCTGGGATTCTCTAAGTATATCATTATATTGTCTGCAAAGAGTGATAAGAGTTTCTTCTTTGCCTATTCTAATTCCTTCCCTTTCTTTTTTCCTCTTATTGCTAAAGCTAACATTTCTATTACCATGTTGAATAACATTGGTGATAATGGACATCCTTATTTACCTCCTAATCTTAGTGGAAATGCATCTAGCTTATTCCCATTAGCTATGATGCTTGATGATTGTTTTAGGTAGATACTACTAATTATTTAATGAAGCCTCCATTTACTTCTATGCTCTCCAGTGTTTTCAATAGGAATGGGTTTTGTATTTTGCTAAAACTTTTTCTGCAGCTATTGAGATAGTCATATGGTTTCTGTTCATGTTGTTGCTGATATGATCAGTAATGTTGATAGTTTTCTTAATATTGAACTAGCCCTGCATTGGTAGTATAAATCCTACCTGATCAAAATGTATTATTTTCATGATAAGTTGTGGTAATCTTTTTGCTAATAGCGTTTTTAAAATTTCTGCATCTATATTCATTAGGGAAATTGGTCTATAATTTTCTTTTTCTGTTTTGGCTCTTCTCAGTTTAGGTATCAGCACCATATTTCTATCAGAAGACTAATTGCGTAGGAGTTCATCAATTTTTCCAAATCATCTATGTAGTACTGGAATTAATTGTTCTTTAAATGTTTGATGGATTTCACTTGTAAATTCATCTGACCCTGGATATTTTTTCCTAGGGTGTTCATTGCTGGTTTGTTCAATTTTTTTTTCTCAGATGGGGTTATTTAAGTACTTTACTTCCTCTTGGGTTACTCTGGACAATTTATATTTTTGTAAATATTCATCCGTTTCACTAAGACTGACAAATTTATTGGCATATAGTTGGGCAAAATAATTTCTAATTTTACTTTAAATTTTAATTTACTTTTATTGGAGGTGAATTCACCCTTTTCATTTTTTATACTGGTAATTTAGTTTTCTTTCTATTTTTTAAATTGAATTAATCAAAGGTTTATCTTTTTATTGTTTTTTTCCATAAAACCAACTCTTAGTTTTATTTATTAGTTTGATAGTTTTGTTAGTTTCAATTTTATTAATCTATCTTTTGGTTATCAGTATTTCTAATTTGCTATTTAATTGGAAATTTTCAATTAGTTTTTTTCTAGATTTTTCAGTTGCATATCCAATTCATTGATCACCTCTTTCTCTATTTTATTCATGTAAGCATTCAGAGATATAAAACTTCCCCTTAGAATTGCTTTTGCAACATCCTATAAGTTTTGGTAGATTTTCTCATTATTGTTATTTTCTCAAATGAAGTTTTTGATTGTTTCTATGATTTGTTATTTGACCCACATGTTCTTTAGGATTAGATAGTTTCCTATTAATTTTTAGTCTATCTTTTCATGGCCCTTTATTACATATAAATTTTATTGTAACATGATCTGAAAGGATGCATTGACTATCTCTTCCTTTCTGCATTGGATTGTGAGGGTTTTATACCCTAGTACATCATCAGGTTTTGTCTATGTGTCATATACTGGTGAGAAAAAAAGTATATTCCTTTCTATCCCCATTCAGTTTTCTCCAGAGGTGTATCATCTGTCCCTTTTCTAGAATTCTATTTGACTCCTTAACATCTTTCTTGTTTATTTTGAGATTAGATTTTGCTACTTATTTCTTCCTGTAACTCCCTTAACTTTTCCTCTAAGAATTTGGATGCTATACCTCTTGGTGCATATATGTTTAGTAATGAAATGCTTCATTGTCTATGGTGCTTGCAGCAGGATATTGTTTCCTTCTTTATCTCATTTGATTAGATCTATTTTTGCTTTTGCTTTTGCTTGAGATTATTTCTTTTTTTAACTTTAGCTAAAACATAATATATTCTACTCCAGCCTTTTACCTTTACCCTGTGTGAGTCCCCTTGTTTCAAATGTGTTTCTGGGAAACAGCACATTTTTGGATTATGGTTTTTAATCCATTCTGCTATCTGCCTCCATTTTATGGGGGAGTTCATCCCTTTCACATTCATAGTTATGATTAGTATCTGTGTCTTTCTCTTCATCCTATCCACCCTGCCCCTTTTGTGCTTTTATTTCTGCCTTCTCCATTTCCCTTCTCAAAAGTTTCTTTTTGACCCCCTCTTCTCTCAGTCTTCCCTCCCTTATATCTACCCCTCTTCCTTTTCTTTCCTTTTACCCTTACTACTTCTTCCCTTCCTTGTAACCACTTCCTCACTTTTCTTTTCCCTTTCCCCTCTTACTGCCTCTAAGGCAAGTTAGATTTCTATAATTAACTGAATATGTTATTCTGTCCTTGAGCTAAATTAGATGAGAGTAAAGTTCAAATAATATTCATCTTCCTCCTTTCTTTCCCTCTACTGTAACATGTTTTTATGCCTCTTCATGTGTTGTAATTTACCTTTTCTACCTCCTCTTTTCCTCTTCTACTTTCACGTCCCTTAATTAGTTTTTTTATCATTACATCAGTTAATTTATACCCATACCCTCTATTTATATGTATCTCTTACAAATTTCATAATAAATATAAAATTTTCAAAATTAACAAGTATCATCCTTCTATATAGGAATGTAAACAATTTGCCCATATTAAATAACAAGTTTTTTTCCCTCTTTTTTACCTGTTAACTTTTTTATGCCTCTCTTGAGTCTTGTATTTGAACATCAAATTTTCTGTTCAGCTCTGGCCTTTTCATCAGGAAGGTCTGGAAATTCCTTATTTCATTGAATATCCATCTCCTTGCCTGAAAAATTATGCTACATTTTGCTGGGTAATTGATCCTTGGTTGTAGTCCAAGCTCTTTTGCCATATGGAATACCGTACTCTAGTCCCTCCAGTCTTTTAATGTAGAAGTTTCAAGGTCCTGTGTGATCCTGACAATACTTCCTCAAAAATTAAATTGTTTCTTTGTGGCTTCTTTGCAGTATGTTCTCCTTGACTTGATACTTCTGGAATTTGGCACTAATATTTCTTATTGTTTTCAATTCGGGATCTTTTTCAGGAGATGATAGCTTGATTCTTCTGATGAATGTTTTGCCCTATGGTTCTAGTACCTCAGGGAAGTTTTCCTTGATATTTTTCTTGGAAGATACTGTCCAGGCCATTTTTTTTCATCATGGCTTTCCTGTAGACCAATAATTCTTAGATTTTCTCTCCTAGATCTGTTTTCCAGATCAGTTGTTTTTCCAGTGAGATATTTTACATTTTCTTATATTTTTGTTCATTCTTTAGATTTTATTTGATTGATTCTTGATGTTTCATTGAGTCATTAGCTTCTATTTGCCAAATTCTAATTTTTTTAGCAAATCATTTTCTTCTTTTAGCTTTTCTATCTCCTTTTCCATTTCTCCAGTTGTTCCTTTCAAGGACTTATTTTCTCCAGATAGATTTTGTACCTCTTTGTTCATTTGGCTAATTTTACTTTTTAAGGAGCTGTTCTCTTCAGTGAATTCTTTATTTTTTTCCATTTTGTCAATTGTATTTTTAAAATCATTGGTCAATTTTTCTTCTACCTCTATAATTTGGCTTTTAAAATTTTTCTTAAGCTCTCCCAAGAATACTTTTTGGGCTTGAGAGCAATTCACATTATGCCTTGATGTTTTAGATGTGGGTATAGTGTCAATCCTATCCTTTTCTCAATTTGTATTTTGAGTTTCAATGTCCCTATAATAAGATTCTGTGGTCTTTGCTTTTCTAATTTACTTCTTGCTCATGATGATTGCCTTTCTCTTGGCTTTTAAAGTGGCTCTTTTCTTTTTTGACACAGTGGGTTCTGTCCTACATTTCTTGTACTGGGAGCTGGGGGACTGGTTACTGGCTTTGTGTGCTATGCCCTCTGGTTCTTTCAGCAAGGAGCTGTATAATGCTGCAGCTTACCTGGTACTGAGCTGGATGCTGTGTGCCAAAGCCAAGATCAGGTGAAATCTGAGTTTATCCAAGGTTTCACTGAAGTTCATGGCATGAGGTTTGGTGACTGGGTGGTCTGGCCACTGGAGGTCTCCTTCCCTAGTACTATGCTAGAGCACAGGCAGGCTCAGTGACTGGTGGACCCTCATCTGCACTGGTGTCTGCCCAATTCCCCTACTTGTGTTAAGGCACACCAGGGGTCCTGCTGTTGCCTCTTACTGGCTCTACCCCGCTGTGGCTCAGGATCACTTGCTGGTCTACTAAGATGGGCCTTGCTGGGACACCTCTGTTCCTGTACTGGTCCTCTTCAGCCACAGCAAGAAGAACCCTTCCTTTTGATTTCAGTAGCCTGCTGAGCTAACAAACTGCTGTACCCCTTCTGCTGGCCTCACTATTCCCTGGTTTTTCCTGGGGCAGTATTCTTTGGGGTTCTCAAGGTCAACAGGGGAGAGTGACAGTACTTACAATTTACTCCACCATCCTGCCTCCTGGAAGTTCAAGTAGGTGACTTTCAAACATTCTGTCTGTGAGCTGACAACCCCATGAGCAGCCTCTATTACTGCCACAGCTTCACTCTCATCCAACTCTGTGCAACTCTAGTCCTGTTCTGAGAACTTTGGGTATCACAGCTGGTGACTCAGAGCACCTGTGCTGTTCCCTCTCTACTGTGGTCTAGTTTGTGCTGGTGCAACCCCAGTATTCTGTGCTCCCCCAACCCAGTATAACAGCTCCTTGCCATCAACATTTCAGGGGGTCCTGGGCTGGAAATCTGCCACACACTGCCTTCTAGTGGATTCTGCCACTCTCAAATTGCTTTCTCAATAAAGAAATTTTTTGGTAGTTTAGTTGGGATGACACTGAACAAGTAGATTAGGTGGAATTATCATTCTTATCATATTAGCTTGGCCTAACCATAAATAATTAATATTTCTCCAGCTATTTAAATCTGACTTTATTTGTTCAAAAAGCATTTTGTAATTATGTTTGTCTTGCAGGTTTGACTTCACTTTTTTTCTTAATTAATCATACTAATTCTTTGCACTATACTATGGTGCCTTACAGAAGTTCTCTTGCTTTTTCTTAGTGTAGTGTGGAGATAATTCTGCATTCTCAAAGACAGTACCAACATATGAGAGATTCTATCAAGCTGTAAACACTTTAGGTAGAGTCCTAGAGGAAGCCTATGCTTTGTCTCTGAGGACCATCTTACACCTTTTCTGGGAACTAGCCTAGCTGGATATGGAGAGGATTGTTTTCAACTGGTTGGCTCCTTGGTGATTAGTCTTTTATCTATAATGACTCATGGGACACGTGAAAACAGACACACACAAATACTAACAAAAACCAAAAACCTTTCAGTCCCGTACACTTCCCCTCTATCAAAATGATTGCAGTAATCTGCTTTTCTTTAAGATTGTTTCCAATTTATCCTGTCTGTATTTGTTTTTATGTAGTTCATTACATACTGTCTTCTGATTAGACTGTGGCCTCTTTGAAAGCAAGACTTTGTTTATTTTCTTGTTTTTTGTCTTTCTTTGTATCCATAATGCTTAGCACTATGCCTGGCACATAATAGGAGCTTAATAAATGCTTCTTGATTTGACTTGGCTTGTGTTAGAATGGTGGAAAAGAGACAGGATGCCAAATAGTCTATGGTCTACAAATACACATTTAGTTGTTGGTATTGTAAAGGTGAGATATTTATTCAAGGGTTTCATATGTGACTGGAGGAATTAAAACACAACTATATCTATACTGACATACTTACACAAAAGATTGCAATTGAGATAAAGATGTGACAGTACATGGAAGAACAGATCACTGGTTCTCCATGAAGGAAAAAATAAGAGAGTTGGCAAAATCATTCTAGAAGTTGCACTTTTTAACACTGTATTAAATTTTGGTAACAAAGATCTTACTTGACTTAAATTCTGTTGTGATCCAGAAAATGAAATACCCCCTTGGGAGTCAACTGTTTGCCCAAGTGAGATAAATTATCTTAGGCAGCTAGAGTAAATTGCAGAATTCCCTAGAGAAGTACCACAACTGAATCAATAGCTTTTGCATTGGGGGTGTTTTTCTTACACTAGTGAACCCCTGCAGAGCTTTCTGCCCTTTATTTGGAACACATGCCTACTCTGTGAGCATCCACAACTCATATCTATATCTCTAAGTCTGTCACTCTTTTTATTTCCATTTGCCTATGGGCATCTTTAGTTAACTATCCTACCATGTCATAATAGTAAATTATTGTAAAATAAAATGTTACAACCAAGTTTCTTTCCTTTTGTACTTTCCCATCACTGTGAATGCCATCATTCTATTCACAGTTCTTTGGAATCAGTCGGATCTTGGACTTGTCATAATGCTCTTTTCTCATTGATTTCCTGTGGTAGACAGAATAGCGTAGTGGGAAGAGTACTGTGTTTGGATGACAGAAAACATGGGTTCTAATAATGGCCTTCCCAGAGCTAACTAGAGTTAGGAACTAAGGGAGGTCACTTCCCTTTATAGTTCCTCAGTTTCAGTAGCAGCAAGAGAGGCTGAAATAGATAACCTCCCACTTCACTTCCAGCTTTATATTCTTATTTTTATGGATGTAGGTTAAAATGCAAATTATGCACTTAGGTTCTTCCAGACCTCTGGTTAGCTTTGCCTACTGCTCAAGGCTCTTGACACTAGGTAGCAGCTTTCCTTGTCTGGGTAACTGATCCACTGTAACTAGCAAAAGCCACTTTAAATATAGTCAACTTTTTTCTTTTCTTTTATTATTTCTTAGAAGGAGAAGGAAATATACCTTTTTAATATATAACTATATAGCTCTTTTCCTTTTCCTAGAAGAACTCAAAGACAGAGAAGGATGAAAATAAGCAGAAGACTAAAGGAAGCCTTTGACATTTGTATACACTTAAAAATTTTCAATGCATTTTACACACATTATCTCATTTATCCCTTTCACTATCTATGAGATATATATTATAAATAATATTATTCTTATTTGGTAGATGAAGAAACTGAGAAATAGAGAGCTGATGTTACAAAATATTACAGTGGGTGAAAGAATACTCGATTCAGAATTCAGAGTATTTGGGTTTGAATCATGTCCTTCATCCAAAGATTTATTAAGTAACTCCTATGTGCTAGGCTCTGTGCTAAGCATTATGGATACAAATAAATGCAAAAGTCATTCCCTGTTCTCAAGTAACTTGCAATCTTATGGGGGATACAACCTGTAAATTGCTACATACAAATAAGCTATATCCAGGATAAATTGGAAATAAATCAACTGAGAGAAGTCACTAGTATCAAGGGGATCAAGAAAGCCTTCCTGCAGAAAGTGAGATTTTAGCTGGGATTTCAAGGAAACTAGAGAAGTGAACAGCCTGAAATAAGTAGAGAAAACATTACAGAAATGAGGGAACACCAGAGGTGGGAGATGTAATATCTTGTTTGAGGAACAGCAAGAAAGTCAGAGTAACTAGAGCAAAAAGTATGAGTAAGAGGTAGAATAAGCCTGGAAAGCTGGGAGAGGTAAAAGATGTTTCCTAATAATAATAATATTCATGAATATTGAAAAATTTTAAATGCCAAATTGAGGATTTTATATTCGATCCTGGATGTGATAGGGAGTCATTAAGTTTACTGAGTAGGGGTGGTGGTGTGTGTGCCATAATCAGATCTCTGCTATAGGAACATCACTTAGATAGCTGAGTGAGGATGAACTGGAGTTGGGAGAAAATCTGCTGCTTATTGTCTTCTTGACTTTGGAAGATCATTTAATCTCTTTTAGGCTCAGTTTCCTGATCTGTGAAATGACCAAGATATATTAGGTGACGTCTTAGGTCTATTCTAAAGTTTAAATTCCATGATACATTTAGAGTAACATAAACAGTAAGTGCCACAGTTGTGATTCAAATTCAGTTCTCTATCCGTTGTACTATACTGCCTCAATATTTAGAAGAAAAACTTTTTGGGGGCCAGAATCTTCAGAATATATGTATATTTGCGGTATAGAATCATGTAACTAAATAGGTCAACTTATAGTGCTGAGTAAGTGTCTGAAGTTGAAGGCTTTTAATGACATGTCCAGGGTCACATAGATAGTATTAAGTGCCAGAGGTGAGATTTCAACCCAGATCTTCCTGTCTAGAAATCTAGCTTTCTACCTCTTATGTCACTGCCTCTTTTAGAGGCATATAATGTCACTTAATGACTTTCTGTGGATTTAAGTTGATTGAGGAGGCTATTCAGAGTTAGAACTTTACATTGATTCCAGTAATATTTCTATAACTTATACATGCAAGCTACAACTAAATATTATTCTTTATGCCAAACAGAGTCTAACTAGTAAATATGCTTTTTGTTAGCTCCTATCCTAGTCCCAAACTGAACTGGCTTCCAAGGAAGAAGATGCCAGTCTTCCAACCTCTCTTTCCTGTGTTTCCTTAGTCCTGTGATACAGTCATTTGATAAATATTTTTGAACACTGCTACACCAAGCAGTTCTTTTGTGGTTATTGTTGCATTCAAGTTTCATAAAATCTCCCACATTTATTCTTTTCTTTTTACTCACTCAAACACTGATATGGTTCAAACCATAGCCTAGTAGTCTAGATTTGCCTACAATAATAGCTCATGAATATTCTCACAGATTCTCTTCCTTACATTCTCCAATCAGTTCTCCATACCACTGTCAAAATATTCTTCTTTTTGACCTTGATTTATCCCCTGCCCTTTCTCAGTTCACAATACTTGAGTGTGATACCCTGCCTGTAGGATATGACATAAATATCTTAATGGGATAATTAAGGTTCTCCATAGTCTGGATCCAACTTGCAAAACTGGACTACTGGCTGTTCCCTAAAATCCATCCTACGCTTACCATCTTTAGGCATTTGTACAGACACTTCCCAATGCCCAGAATGCATTATACATCTGCCATTTTAGAATCCATTTCTTCTTTCCTGGATCCATTTCAGAATTACTTCCATCATTGTGAAGCCTTCTTAAAGCCTTTGTCAAAAGTTTTTTCTGCATCTCTTTGTGTGATTATTGTTTTATTTTTGAATTTATTTGATCAGTTATGCTCACAGTTTTCTTACTGCTGAACCAGCCCTGCATTCCTATTATAAATTCAACCTGGTAATAGTTTATGATCTTTGTGATACATTGATGTAATTTCCTTGCTAGTACTTTTTTTTGCATCAATATTATTATTTATTACTGTTGTCCATGGTTTGTATGTTTTTCCCCCTCTGTTTTTGTTCTCCCTAGTTTAAGTATCAAAACCATGTGTGTGTCATAAAAATTATTTGGTATGAAAGTAGTCTAATTTTGGCTGAAGCATAAATGCATGAAAGAAGTAGCAGAAGAAAAGACTGGAAAGGGGGGACGGAGCCAAGATGGCGGAGTAGAAAGACTCACCTATGCTAGGTCCGAACCCACAGCCCATGGATTCCCTCTAAAAAGAACTCCTGACAAATTCTGAACAGTGGAAGCTGCGCAGAAACGCAGTGAAGGAGATTTCCGTTGCAGAGAGCCCTGAAAAACCGACCGCAAAGGTACCCCGGACACGGGAGCGGAGTACTGCCTTGCAGAGCGCTCCCCTCCCCCGCCCCGGCCACGCGGCACTGAGAGGAGCAAGCAGAGCCCAGCAGGCGTCAGGGACCTGATTCTCCCGCGGCTGCGAAGGTCCCTCCACCCACAGACGCACAGGTCAGTGAGAGAGATGGGCTGAGAGGGGAGCGGGGTATCTCCGGGACTCGGAACCCCTCGGGAGGCGGTGGCCGTGGCAGAGGCGGAGGCAGCTCAGCCAAAGACTCCCGAGGCGGGAAGGGGCTCCGCTGTGGCTCCATTGCAAGAGATCTCGGCATAAACCCCCTGAGGGAACTGAGCCTGAGAGGCGGCCCTGCCCCCACCTGAGCACTAGCAGATAAGCTCCCATTGAAGAGCAGTCAGGCCTGCTGCCAAAAGCCCTGAGGCCGGGGAGCAGCATTTGAATCTCAGACCCCAAGCACTAACTGGGCGGATCTGGGCCAGGGGGTGGAGAGGACTCTCAAAAGTAACTGGCTGGGAAAATGCCCAGAAAAGGGAAAAAATATAAGACCATAGAAGGTTATTTTCTTGGGCAGCAGATGATTGCACCTTTCCTCGCTGAGGACGAAGAGATCTGCTTACCATCAGGTAAAGACATAGGAGTCAAAGCCTCTGTATCCCAAATATCTGAAATAGATACCCCATGGGCTCAGGCCATGGAGGAGCTCAAAAAGGATTTTGAGAAAAGACTGGAAAGGTAAGTTGGGGTCAAATTATGAAGGATGTTTCATATTCTAGAGTCTGAACTTTGCTCAATAGAACATAAGGGACCAATGAAAGATATTGACCAATTAGTGAAGATCAGACCTATACATTATAGAGCAAGATGGCAGAGATTAGGCTTCCATTGTGGGCATATTCTGGGGGAAAAGGAGAAAGTCTCTGTAGACCATTTCAGACAGAAAACATTCAGATGAATGTGAAAGCGCTTGACTCATCCTGTTTCCTCAGTCTCTACCATTGCCTTTTAGAACCCTAGGGAGACAAGATAACTAGCACCCTGGAAGCCCCTTTCCTTAGGAAAGACAAGCATGCCAAACTCTAGGCACCTTCTTGAAATGAGCAAAACCATCAGAAGACAGAGGCCCCAGAGAATGTGACTTTAAGAATGCCCCCAAACCCCTTATCATCAGCTTCTTATGTAATAGTTCTCAACTCTCATTTCCACTACTGAGGTACCTTGTTTTCAGCTGCTACAAAAGGACCTTATTCTGTTTCCTCTTCTCCAGCGGCATTCCACCACTCAAAATCCTGGTTTAAAATATTCTGTGGTTAATCTCAAGTTGGTCATTGTCCTTCTTTCTCAAAGAGGATTCAAGTGACATCAGTATGCTAAAGTCAAGTTTCATTGTCTGACTATGACTGATCAGACCAATACAAGACTGAATGTGATTGAATGTACAAGTGGGACAAAACAGTCCATGTGAAGATTCGGGGTGAATTTTCTAAATTAACTCATCTTGGATTTCTTTTAAGTTATTTTGCTTCTTCTTTGCTCATAGAGCACAACTCTGATGCAGGCATGCCATGCTGAGCTGTCCTGTGCCAGTGTCTTCCATGTCATACAATCTAATACTATTTAAAGAGGAAGGCTAAGTTTTGCATCCTGAATGCTTCCTCTCTCTGCCTGCTGCTGACAGAAGGAAGAGTTGCTTGGGGGAGGGGTAGGATCAGAATTGGGAGGGGAGAAAAGGGCAGAGAGTAGAGGCAAGGGTTCGGTTAAGACGTTCTACTTCTTTGATTCCCCATAAATTGTCTTGGGTATCACTGCGCACATTATAAGTGTTCAGTAAATAATTGTTGAGAATTGAGGAGCCAAGATGGCAGAGTAGAAAGATTCACATACGCTAGCTCCGAACCCACAGCTCATGGATTTCCTGTAAAAAGAACTCCCAATAAATTTTGGAGCAGTGGAAGCTGCACAGCAGCGGAGTGAAGGAGATTTCCATTCCAGAGAGCACTGAAAAACCAATCCCAAAGGTCTGTCATGCACCGGACAGGAGTGGAGCCTAGCCCTTCCCTGGCCGTGCAGCACCAATAGGAACAGATTGGAGCAGGCTTTAGGGACAGAATCTCTGGTGGCTGCGAAGGTCAATCCACCCACAGGCACTACTGGTCAGTGAGAGAGACTTATGGGCTGGCCAAGAGGGGGACGAGGTGTCTCCATGACTCAGGCCCCCCTGGGAGGCAGCAGCAGAGGCAGCGGCAGCCAGGGGCTCCTGCAGCATACAGGAGCTAGGCAGGAGCTCCATTACTGAAGGTCTCCACAAAAACCCCCTGAGGGAACTGAGCCTGGGAGGTGGCCCTGCCCCCACCTGAGAACCTGAATTTAATCTTACCCTGAATAGCAGCAGGGCCCAGCACTGAAAGCCCTGAGGCTGGGGAGCAGCATTTGAATCTCAGACCTCAAGCACTAGCTGGGCGGATCTAAACCGGGGGTACAGAGGAACCTCAGAAGTCAAGTAACTGGCTGGGAAAATGCCCAGAAAAGGGAAAAAAATAAGACCATAGAAGGTTACTTTCTTGGAAACCAGATGTTTCCTCCCTTCCTTTCTGATGAGGAAGAATAATGCTTACCATCAGGTAAAGATATAGGAGCCAAGGCCTCTGTATCCCAAACATCTGAAATAAATATCCAATGGTCTCAGGCCATGGAAGAGCTTTAAAAGGATTTTGAAAATCAAGTTAGGTACAAGAAAAACTGGGAAGAGAAATGAGAGAGATGCAAGAAAAGCATGAAAAACGGGTCAATAACTTAATAAAGCAGACCCAAAAAATGCTGAAGAAAATAACACCCTGGAAAATAGGCTAACTCAATTGGAAAAAGAGGTTAAAAAAGCCAATGAGGAGAAGAATGCTTTCAAAAGCAAAATTAACCAAGTGGAAAAAGGTACAAAAGCTCACTGAAGAAAATCGTTCTCTCAAAATTAGAAAGGAACAGATGGAGGCTAATGACTTTCCGAGAAACCAAGAAATCACAAAACAAAACCAAAAGAATGACAAAATGGAAGAGAATGTGAAATATCTCACTGGAAAAACAACTGACCTGGAAAATAGATCCAGGAGAGACAATTTAAAAATTATGGGACTACCTGAAAGCCATGATCAAGAAAAGAGCCTAGACATCATCCTTCATGAAATTATCAAGGAAAACAGCCCTGATATTCTAGAACCAGAGGGCAAAATAGGAATTCAAGGAGTCTATCGATCACCGCCTGAAAGAGATCCAAAAAGAGAAACTCCTAGGAACATTGTGGCCAAATTCCAGAGTTCCCAGGTCAAGGAGAAAATATTGCAAGCAGCTAGAAAGAAA
>CM053773.1:11327092-11349199 GCA_028658325.1 Potorous gilbertii | reverse complement strand
AGAAGCATGAAAAAGTAAACAGCAAAGAGAAGTCATAAGGGACTTACCAAAGTTGAACTGTTCACATTCCTACAGTGTCCGGGTAGTTGGTGGGATCATACACACACACACACACACACACACACACACAGACATATGCATGCACACACAGACAGAGAGCACAAAGTGAATTGAGTAGGATAGGATCGTATCTTAAAACAGTGAATTTAAGCAGTGGGAGAGAAATGTATTCGGAAGAAAGAGGGTGAAATGGAATGGGATAAATTATCTCTCATAGAAGAGGCAGGTAGGAGACTCTTTAGTGGAGAGAAAACGAGGGGAGCTGAGAGAAAAACAAGAAGTTTACTCTCATCACATTCGACTAAAGGAAGGAATAAAATGCACACTCATTTTGGTATGAAAACCTATCTTACAATACAGGAAAGTGGGGGACAAGGGGATAAGCAGGGTGTGGGAGATGATGGAAGGGAGGGCAATGGGAGGAGGGAGCAATTTGAAGTCAACACTCTTGGGGAGGTACAGAATCAAAAGAAAGAATAGAAACAATCGGGTCAGGATAGGATGGAGGGAAAAATATAGTCAGTCTTACACAACACGACTATTATGGAAGTCATTTGCAAAACTTCACAGATATGGCCTATGTTGAATTGACTGCCTTCCCAAGGGAATGAGTGGGGAGGGAGGAATGGGGAGAAGTTGGAACTCAAAGTTTTAGGAACAACTGTTGAGTATTGTTCTTGCTACTAGGAAATAAGAAATACAGGTAATGGGGAATAGAAAGTTGTCTGGCCCTACAGGACAAAAGAGAAGAGGGGGTAAGGGAAGGGAGGGATGATATAAGAGAGAGCAGATTGATGATAGGGGTAATTAGAATGCTCAGTGTATTGGAGTGGGGGGTGGGGACAAATGGGGAGAAAATTTGGAACCCAAAATTTTGTGAACATGAATGTAAAAAGTGAAATAAATAAATTTATTTTTTAAAAAAAGAAATTCTAGAGTAGCAGGAACCATGGAAAAACAGAGTGAAAAACAGTTCAAGGTAGCCTGGAAGGCCTACAGGAAAAGTCTATCATACCAGGCATGGAGCAGAGTGTAGCCCAACTTGAGACATGCAGTGGGAGAAGGAGAGAACTGGAACAGGCTTCAGGGCATGGAATCACAGGCAGCAGCTGTGGATATCAGATTCCTTGAATCACAAATCCCAAAGACAGCTTCAGAGATCAGTGAGAAAGCTCTTTAAACTTGGTGAGAAGGAAGCAGGGTCCAGCCCTAGTCCTTGGCCCAGGACAGCAGCATCCACTGTGGCAGATGTCCATTTTTTGAAAACCTTAGCCTACAGATCCTGGGGGAACTGAACAGTCAATCTGGGTCTCAGTCTTGAATTGGGTCCTGGGGTAAGGAGCAGTGTTAATGTCGTGGAGCTGGTGAAGGCTCTGGAGAGGGAATTCTACTTGCAAATTCTGGGCAGAAAAGCTTGTGGTTGCTTCTAGACAAGAGCACCAGCCATGAGAGTAGTAGACTCCTCTCTCTTGAATGTATACCACCTTGCAGGAAGTGAGAAAGTACGAGTCCCTAAAGTATACTCTCCACATGACAAAGGATTCAAAAGTCAAGTAAGAAACTGGGAAAATGCCCAAAAAAAGAGAAAAAAGAAGACTAAAATAAGGTGAACAGGTATTTTCTTCCATCCTTTATAATGAGGAAAAACAATGCATACCATCAGAGGAAGACATAAAAGTCAAGACTTCTGCATCCAAAACCTCCAAACAAAATATTCAATGGTCTCAGGCCATGGAAGAGCTCAAATAGGATTTTGATAGTCAAGTAAGATGTGGAGGAAAAATTGGGAAGAGGAATGAGAGCAATGTAAGAAAATCATGAAATGCAAGTCAACAGCTTGCTAACGGAGATCCAAAAAATGCTGAAGAAAATAACACTTTTAAAAATAGACTAACCCAGATGCCAAAAGAAGTCCAAAAAGCCAGTGAAGAGGGGAATACTTTAAAAAGTCAGATTAATCGAATGTAAAAGGAGGTTCAAAAGCTCACTGAAGAAAATTTTTCTTTAAAAATTAGAATGAAACAGTTGGAAGCTTATGACTTTATGAGAAACCAAGAAATTACAAGAAAAAACCAAAACAATGAAAAAATAGAATACAGTGTGAAATATCTCATTGGAAAAACAACTGACCTGCAAAATAGATCCAGGAGAGACATTTTAAAATTTATGGGGCAGCCTGAAAGTCATGATCAAAAAAAAAAGTCTGGATATCATCTTTCATGAAATTGTCAAGGAAAAAAATGCCCTGACATTTTAGAACTAGAGGGTAAAATAAATATTTAAAGAACTCATTAGTCACCTGAAAGAGATCCAAAAAGAAAAACTCCTAAGAATATTGTAGCCAAATTCCAGAGTAAAATATTGGAAGGAACCAGAAAGAACCAGTTGGAGTGTTGTGGAAATAAAATCAGGATAACACAAGAAATAGCAGCGTCTATGTTGAGGGATTGAAAGGCTTGGAATATGATATTCCAGAAATCTAAGGAACTAGGATTAAAACCCCAAATTCATCTACTCTGCAAAACTGAGCATAATGTTTCAGGGAAAAAATGGTCATTCAACGAAATAGAGGACTTTCCAACATTCTTGATGAAAAGACCAGAGCTGAGTAGAAAATTTGACTTTGAAACACAAGAATGAAGAGAAATAGGAAAAGATAAATAGGAAAGAGAAATCCTAAGGGATCTACTAAAGTTGAACTATTTACATTCCTACATGAAAAGATAATATTTGTAACTCTTGAAAATTTTCTCAATATTTGGGTAGTTGGAGGGAATATATATATATATATATATATATATATATATATATATATGTGTGTGTGTGTGTGTGTGTGTGTGTGTGTGTGTGTGTGTGTGTGTGTGTAGAGAGAGAGAGAGAGACAGAGAGAGACAGAGAGACAAAAACAGAGACAGAGAGATAAGGCACAGGGTGATTTGAATCAGAAAGGATGATATCTAAAAAAATAAAATTAGAGTGTGATAGAGGAATGTATTGGGAGGAGAAAGAGAGAAATGGAATGGGGCAAATTATCTCTCATAAAAGAGGCAAGAAAAAGCTTTTTCAATGGAAGGGAGGAGGAAAGAGGGAAAAAATGAAGCTTACTCTTACCACATTTGACTTAAGGAGAGGATAACATGCACACTCAATTTGGTGTAAAAATCTATGTTATACTACCGGAAAGTAGGGGAGAAGGGGATAAGTGGAGTGTGTTGAGATGATAGAAGGGAAGGCAAATGGGAGGAGGGTGTACACATTTGGAGAGGGACAAGGTCAAAAGAGGGAACAGAATAAATGGGGGAGCAGGATAGGATGGTGGGAAATAGTCCTTTACAACATGATTATTATGAAAGTCTTTTGCATACATATGTATAGCCTATGTTGAATTCCTTGCCTTCTCGGTGAGAGTAGGTGGGGAGGGAGGAAGGGAGAAAAGTTGGAACTCAAATTTTTAAGAAATGTTGATAATTGTTTTCGCATGCAGCTGGGAAATAATAAATGCAGGTAATGGGGTATAGAAATCTATCTTGCCATACAAGAAAAGAGAGGAGATGGGGATAAGGGAAGGGAAAAAGAGGGGTGTGATAAAGTGGAGGGCAGATTGGGGAAAGGGTTAATCAGACAACAGATTCTTGGGGTGGAGAGAGGGGAGAGATAGGGAGATAATTTGAAACTCAAAATCTTGTGGAAATGAATGTTGAAAACTAAAAATAAATTAATTATAAAAAAAAATATTTTCCTGACTGTGCATTAATTTCTACCCTAATCACATCAGGAAGATTCATATAGACATGGACATGCCATGGAGGTAATGTAGCTATATCCTCTTATTAATTCAGATAATCAGCTGCAGTAAGCTGTCTATTATCTGGTATTATCAGGAAATGGTGTATCAGGTTAGTCAAATCGTCTTTCTTTGTTTCTTTCTTTCTTTTTTTGATATTTTATTTATTTATTTTTCAGTTTCAACATTCACATGCACCTGAATTTGAATTCAAAATTTTCTCCCCATCTCTCCCCACCCCAGGACAGCATGCACCCCATCCACCCTTTCCTCCTGTCTGTCCTCCCTTCTCTTACCCTCCCCTTCTTCCATTCCCTGTCACTCTATTTTCCTGTAGGGCAAAATAGATTTCTATTTCCCATTGCCTATATATCTTGTTTTCCAGTTGAATGGTAAAATAATTTTTAACATTCACTATTAAATCTGTTGAATTCCATTCTTCCTTTCCTCTCTCCCCACCTACCCTCACTGAGAAAATAAGCAATTCAATAAAGATCATACATGTGTAACAATGCAAAACAAGTCCATAATACTTATATTGCTAAAGACTAACCACATTTCCCTTTGTGCTATTTGGTCCTCCATTTATTCCATTCTTTCCCTTGACCTGTCCTCCCACAATTATGTTTGCTTCTGATTATCCCATTCCCCAATTTACTTTCCCTTCTATTTTCTCTCCTCTCTTATCCCCTTCCCTCTTGCCTTCCTGCAGGGTAAAATAAATTTCCTTATCCAATTGAGTGTGTATTATTCCCTCCTTAAGTCAGATTCCATTAGCGTAAGGCTCACTTTTTTCCTTTCATTTCCCCCCTCTTCTCCTCCATTGTAAAAGCTCTTTCTTGCCTCTTCCATGTGAAATGATTTGCTACATTTTACCTCTCCCTTTCTCTTACTCCTAGTACATTCCAATTAACAGTAAATTTTATTTTTTATATATTCTCCCTTCATATTCAGCTTGCCTGGTGCCCTCTGTCTATGTATGTATATGTATACATATATATGCATATTCATATGCATATATATATATATATATACACACACACATACACTCATGTGCATATACATACCTACACATATATAATAAATACATACCCATACCTACCTACATATGTAAAATATATATATGCACCCTTCCATATATACATTTCTATTCCCTTTAACCACCCTGATTCTGAAAAAGGTCTCTTGAGTTATAAGTAACATCTTTCCATGTACGAATGTAAACAGTTCAACTTTAGTGAGTTCCTTAAGGCTTCTTTCTTCTATTTACCTGTTCATGTTTCTCTTTATTCTTGTGAAATAATCTTTTTTAATAGAGATATGTCATATATGCAAGTGGCAACATGGTTTAATCAGTAGAGATCTAGCCACAGGAAAATGTGGGTTCATGTTCTGCCTCTTGATGCATACAGTTTTAGTAATCAGTGGTCAGTAATTTAACCTGTTAGTTCTCCAGACAACTCTCTAAAACCATAAATTGCAGAGAAATTGCCAATCTGCAGTGTAGAGGGGGTTCCCTCTTATAGTAGAACCCTGAATCAATGAAGTCACAGATCTAGTTGCTATCCCTATTGCATATATAATATATTTAGACAGTTACATTAGTTACCTTTAATGGTAATGAGAGTTTGCTCCATAGAGGTTCACTCTACTCATGAAATCACAAGCCTAGTCACAGCTCTGCTTTTTCCCGCCAAGAAAACAAAGAAGACAAAACATGTTTTCTGTTCATGGATTGTCAATTTTCATAGAAATAGAATGCAATAAAATGAATTTATCATATTATTGAATATATTTTAAACTTTGATTCAAAAGGTATTATAGCGATTTACAAAGCAATGTTATGTTATTAATTACTGGTATATTCTGATGGTACAAAAATATCTGCTAATAGTGCTCCAGAGTAAAGAAATTAGAGAGAATAGGAGAGCAGATGAGGGGAAGGGACAGAAAGAAGGAAAAGAAGGGGAAAAAGAAGGAAGGGAATGAAAAGAAAGGGAAAGGAACAGAATGGAGGGAAGAAATGCTTGTATACACCAACTTTGTGCCAAGTTCTGTAAATACTTTACAAATATTGTTTCATTTGATCCTCACAAAACTCCTTCAAGGTAGATGCTCTTATTAACTCTATTTTACAGTTGAGGAAAATGAGTCCTTCTGGCCGTTCTCCAAATAGAACACTTCATCTCTCCACTCCAGGCATTTTCTTTGGCTGTCCCTCATGTTCTCTCTCCTCGACCCCATCTATTGACTTACCTGGCTTCCTTTAAATCCAACTAAATGCCTATCTTCTACAGGAAGCCTTACCTAAATTTTTTTAATTCTAGTGCTTTCACTCTCTTAATTATTTTCTGTTTATTCTGTACATAGCTTGCTTTGTATATATTTGTTTACATGTTGTCTTTCCTATTAAATTATAAGCTCCTTTAGGGCAGGGATTCTCCTTGTGTCCCCACCTCTTAGCACAATGTGAGGGACTTAGTAACCATTTGATCAACGTCTATTGAATTGAATTGAATTAAGATAATCAGAGGTGAAGGGACTTACTCAGAGTCACATGAATAATAACTCTTTTTTTTTAACTTTTATTAATTTATTTATTTTTAGTTTTCAGCATTCATTTCCACAAGAATTTGTCCAGATTTTCCCTACATCTTTCCCCTTTTCACTACTCTAATATGGCATACATTGTGATTTATCCTTCTCCCCAGTTTACCCTCCCTTTTATCATTCTCCTCTATCCTCTTCCCCCTTACTTTCTTGTAGGGCAATATAGATATCTATAACCCATTGCCTATACATCTGATTTGTCAGTTGCATGCAAAATCAATTTTTAATGTTTTTGAAACTTTGAGTTCAAATTCTCTTCAGTCTTTCCTCCCCATCCACCCTCAGTGAGAAAACAAGCAATTCAATATAGTTTATACACTTGTAGTTATACAAAACACTTCCATAATAGTCATCCTTTTCTTTGGGGAGAGAATTTCTTTGATGGTCTTTTTTTTTTTGCTAATCCTAGAAAAGAACTTTTCTTCTACTTTTTAACTCTTTGTGTTCAAAATCAGAAAGAAAGAAAAGGGTTAGTAAAGAAGTTAATTATGGGAGGAGAAAGAACTAGCCAGTACTTGTTATAACAAAATGGAATCAATAGATTTTGACTGTTAATAAAATAATAGAAAAGGATAGGCAACAGAGTAGTAGTAGTGTTCACACACTCTGTGTGTGGGGGGGGAGGTGGAGGAGGAGAGTGATTACCAAATCATTTTCTTTTTTGACTAACCTGTGATTTCACCAACTTGGGTAGTTTCTAGTGAGGAACTTCTTCCATTCAGGCAGATCAGAGACTTCTCTACAACTTCTGGTCTTAGAGAATTACCTGTGGGTGCTGAGCAAATGGAGTGGCTCAACAAGGATCACATAGCCAAAGTAGAGCAGAGGCAGGATTTGAACCCAGGACTTCCTGACTCTGAGACTAGATCGATGCCTCTCATTATTATACCACCAACTCTTTTGTCTCTGGTTTCCTGAAACTTTTCTATGACTGACTCTTTAGGGAGAGAAAACACTCTCCCAAGAAAAACTATTCTTCAAACTTCAAAGAAATGAGCCTTGTCAGAAAGGTTTTTCATCTCTCAAAAATTTGACTTTCAAATTTTTGTTAAGTTAAAGAATAAATGGGAAGTGAAGGAAATGTATTTTATATATATATATATATATATATATATATATATATATATATATATATATATCCACACACATACACACATACATACATATGTATGTATGTGTACACATATATATATATACATATATATATATAAATTTTTAAATTAATTAAACACACTTTAAAGAGTATACATAAAAATTCCAGGTTAACAGAAATGGTTTAAAAATTCCCATTCTCTTTTCATTTGCCAAATATGCAGTTTTCTGTTGTGTGTACTTTCCTAGTTATTAGACACTACATGGAAAAAAAAAACCTAACCAGCCCACTACTGATGTAAAAAGAATGCAGGCCTTTTTTTTCTTCTCATTTTTCTGAGGTGATGTCATCCAGTGTGGCATTAAAGTGAATATTTATTGTCTTTGAGCAGGAGAGAGTGTTTGTTTAGTTCCAAACTCATATCCACTTATTTGCTTGTCTTAAATTCTCATTCAATTTATTCTCTTTTGTAATACAAAGAAAGAAGGAAAGAAGGAAGAGAGGAAGGAAGGAGAAAGAAAGAAAGGAAGTAAGTTTCTTTTCATTGTACACACACAACTTCAGATGTCAGGGGTGTGTCCAACCTAACCCAGTCCTGTAATTTGTGCCAAGAGAATGCTTTGGCTTATCTTTCATGCTCCACTTCATGTCTATTGCCATCAAGTTGCATGCTGAAGAAACACACACACACACAGACCATACATGTACACACAACTATTATTGTCAATAGAGAGTTTTCTTTCTGAATTGATGATGACCTCTATCGTGTACAGTATATCTGTCTTTAGTAGAGATTTCCATTCTTTATTTGACAGACTGCTGTATAACATCTTTAATGAACATGACATACCGTATAATAAGTACTACTGACAGTTCAGAATAAATATTCATCATTGTGAAGAGGCAATAGCTTACTCTGCTCCCTTCGTTATAAAAGGAACCTGAATACTTAATTCATTGTCCTGCTTTTAAAATGCACCCTTTTATATCAGAAGGATGTCCTTTTTTTCCTTTTCTTTCCTGCTTCAGTGTTTTGGTAAACATTACCCCTATCCATAGCTAGGTCAAACAGATGTCAAACACCAAGTAATAAAAAATCCAGTCCCTGCTACAGATGTTTCTAAATGCCTGAATGTTTCATGTGGAATAGATCAAACATCTGGTTGATTGATTGAATCTTTCACTTTTATCCAGGGTATTTTGTCTTGTAGACACAGACAACCTGAAATGCTCAGAATATTTCCCCTTCAAATGAAATCTCATGGTAGACAATGAAAAAATTCTGCAAAGATATGATCTGTATGGTAATTTTTCAGCAACCTTAAACCATGTCCTACCTACTCATGCTTACAATGGAATATAAAATTAAATTATAATTGATTATGACAAATGCAAAAGTAATTAATTGATGTAATCCATTTTTGGACTCTTGTCTGTTATAGGCTAAAAAAAACCAATCCAAATTAGAGCTAAAGATAGCATATGTCTTAACACCAACAAATTAAAATAACGCCATTTTTCCATTTTTTTCTCACCACTAATAAGATGATGAAAAATAGTTCCCCCTCTTTTTGAGTGTTTTGGCTGATCTATTATTTCTTTGTTGTGAGTTCTTCCCCTTCCATACTTTCTCAGCCTCTTTGAGTTTTGTCCATGGCTTTCCATAAATCTTCCATTAAGTACCTAGGTGTGTATACAGTGGTTAGGGAGGATTAATACCTCTGATGTGAAGGCTGCTGAGTCCTTTTTAGGACTGCTCATCTACCTTTGGTGTCCATGTGCTATGTAGCTCTCACATGGACTGAACCAGGTTGAAGCTTCAAACCCCTCAGTCAGTTAGGGGGTTGTCTACCCAAGTGTGTGAAGTCTTTCCCAGTGGAATAAGTAGATGTGAATATTTGATGTCAATGGGCCATGACGGAAGCAGAAGTAGGTGCAATGGCACACTTATAGCTTGGTCAGACACTGAAGACTCCAAGGTCATCCATTTCATCCTGAACCATCTCCAGTCATCTTGACTTTTGTTTTTCTACTGGGCTCTGATGATTCTAGAAGAGAACATGATAGTGAGGACTTTGTGCAACTCTCCTTTACTTAAATCCAATTTACATATGAGTCAAAAGACTTCACCCTTAACATTTTGCTGTTTCATTATTTTATTATTCAATTATATTACTGTTTTATTATTTTACTGTATTACTATCTTATTTTATCTAACTTTAAGTTCTGTGCTAAAGGACTAGTAATGGTCCAGCTGAAAGCATGTAGTCTTACACACAGGCGGCCCAGGCCATAGGGTCATTTTCTCACTGACCTGAAGCAGCAGTGGGATTTGGCAGCATCCTGAGTATATGATCAACCTTTTATAAGGACCATGTTGCTTGTCTCCTGTCATGAAGAAGAGATTAGAAAATATTTCTGCTTCCCCCTAAATCTGGTCTGCTTGCAACAGTAGTTTGGTATCCCATTCAGTAACTTGAAACACAAACCCTTTGTGAAGATGATTTCAGTCACCACTGGCACATGGCATGTGTGCATGCTTATCAACAGCAAGAAATCCAGTAAACCAGAAAGACAAACAGCTCTTGTTATGGGAAAATTCAGCACATATCATATCCAAATGGTAGTCCAAAGTGAAATACAGCTGACAAATGAAAGGCCAGCTTACTGAAGTTTGAGTTGAATATACTTTTTTTTTTTTGGAAGTTGCCACAGTGATAGGTAGCACAGTGAAGTTAGCCTACATTTCACAAACTGATCTAGTCAAAAAGCTTGTATAACAGGCTCATGACAATGTGATTGCCACTTGCAGAAAAACATCGTGCTACTTCCACCATGTTCATATGCTTCCACCATGATAAACGCTGATGTGGTAAATGAAAAAATTTTTGAAAACCTGGAGGTTCTCATCATCAATGTGCTGAAAGAGGAGAAGCTAGTAATTCTGGATAACTTTAACACGAGAATAGGCACAGACTATTAGACGTAACATAGTCCTTAGGAGAAATTGATTTGGAAACAACAGCAACAATGGTTTACTATTGAAGATTTGTTCATCTCATTTCCTTATCGTCATCAAGGTTATCTTCAGTTTACCTACATGCAACAAAACTTAATAGATTCACGCACATAGCAAACATTGAAATTTAAGACTATGTCTTTGTAAGAATAAGGAACAGCGAGGACATGAAAGTGATAATAGCAGTGTATTTTCGGAATGCTGGACTGATGATAGACTAAACATTTGCATTCAACAAAAGCAGAAGCTCCAAGGAATAATGACCACCAGAAATAATTAACATCATCAGATTAGAATGATTTTCCATGTGTGAACAGTTTTTTACTAACTTAGAAAGAAATCTAAGCCAAACCCATTTTTGGTAACAGTGGAGCAGAAAAGGATTAGACAACTTTCAGAGATTTGGTGTATAGTTCCATATTTACTCTTCCAGGCCAGAAGAGTCACAAATATCAGGAAAAGTCTGATGAAAATGATGGAGAAATTCAGAAGCTGTGAAATGATAAATGAGAACTCTACAAGGTCTATTTATCAGCAGGATTGTTCACCATCTCTAAAAAATCATTGTTTCATTCCATCAAATGTGAAGTGTAAGCAAAACTTAGCAAGCTGCAGGATTCTTGACTCAAGAAGGCAGATAAAATTCAGTTTTATACTGATTGTTAACAATCCAAAACACTTTTAGGATGCTGTGAAAAATATTTGTGGTCCAAAAACATTTTTTTCTTTTTAAAATAAGTATCATTTTTAAAAAAAGATATTATTTTTCCTCAGTTACAAGTAAAAACATTTTAACATTTGTTTTTTAAAACTTTGACTTCCAAATTCTCTCCCTTCCTCCCCCTTATTTCCCTCCCCCATTGAGAAGGCAAGCAATTAGATACAGGTTATACATGTGCAGTCATGCAAAATATTTCCTTATTAGTCATAGTGTAAAAGAAAACATAGATGAAAACTATCTCAAGAAAAATTAAGTTAAAAATATGCCTCAGTCTGTATTTAGACATCATCACTTCTTTCTTTGGTGATGGATTCATCAAAAGTACTTTAGAGTTGTCTTGGTTGTATTGCTGAAAATAGCTAAATCATTCACAGTTGATCATCTTACAATATTGGTGTTACTTTGTACACATTATATTTAGCTTTGTAAATCTTTCCAGGTTTTTATGAGAACATCTTGCCCATCATTTCTTGTAGGACAAGAGTATTATATTGTAATCACCTACCACAGCTTGTTTAACCATTCTCCAATTGATGGACATCCCCTCAATTTCTAATTCATTGCCACCAGAAGAGTTACTATAAATATTTTTGTACACATAGGACTTTTTCCTTTTTTATCTTTTTTATTTCTTTTGGGATATAGACCCAGTAGTGGTATTGCTAGGTCAAAGGCTGTGCCATTTCAGTATAGTTCCAAATTGTTCTACAGAATGGTTGAATCAGTTCACAACTCATCCAACAGTGTATTAGTGTCTCATTTTTTTCCACATCCCCTCCAACCTTTCAACTGGTTATAGGCAAAGCAACAGAGTCCTGCCTCAGTGCTAGCAAAGAGACCCCTGTAATCTCTTTATGACCAGCTGTTCAACCCCCTTAGCATCTGTGGGCTGAGAGATCTGGAAGCAACTGCTAATGCTGCTGATTCAGTGACTCTCAAGGCCTACTTCTGATTTGCTGGAGTCAGGTCTGTGCTAGCAGTCTGTGCTGTACAGTACTCCACTCTCACTCAGATTTTACAGATCTTTTATGCTGACTTTCTAAGTTGTTTTTGACTTGAAAATTATTTATCCTCTTTCTTTTGTGCATTCTGCTACTCTATAGATTGTTTTAAGGCATTATTTAAAGGTGTTCAAAAGGGATTTTTGGAGAGCTTAGGTAAATTACTGACTTTTCTCCATGATTTTAGTTCCACCAGTCCAAAGACCTTTGGTGAATCTCAAGCTTTCAGCACTTATACTGATTAATGATAAGGACAGATCCTGGAGTGATCTTAGCACTTCCACAGTGTTCTCAACTGACCATCATCAATCATTGCTGAAACCACTAACTGTTAACCTTAGTCTGAAGTCAGTCCATCTCTAGCCATACTTCCAACTGAAGAAAAGATTTGGAATGCCATTAGGCTTTTCTTGTGTGACAAAGCTACTGATGCTGATTCCATTCCAGCTAAGATCTACAAGGCATGGGCCCACTGTTCATTCAAAAAGTGATGAAAATCTTCTGGATTATATGGCAAGAGGAGGTTATCCCCTAGGAAATCAGTGATGCCTCCGTTGTCCATTTCTATAAAAGAAAGGGAAATATGATTGTCCTGTGACAATCACAGGGACATATTTCTCTTAGACATAGGAGGTTAAAATTCTTGCCAGCATCCTCCTTATTCTCCTAATCTTTCACGTGGAAGATGGTCAACTACCTGAGAGCCAGTGTGGCTTCAGAAAGGGAAGAAAAATGATTTATTCAGTGGTTGTTACCCAAAAAACTCCAAGAGAAATGCTAGGAGCAGAATAGGTGTTTGTGCATAACATTTTTTTAATATAGGGCCTTTGAAACTATTGGTCATGAGAGCCTGTGGAAGATCATGGCAAAGATTGGGTGCCTGGAGATATTCATCATTATTGTATGCCAGTTTCATGGTGGCATGTTTTCATGGGTTCTGGATAATGGATGCTGCTTTTTGTGCTTTATCAGTCACAAACGTAGTGAAGCAGGGTTATGTGCTTTGCTCCCATGCTTTATAGCATGACTTTGTCAAGACACTTTCAGCAAGGATAAAAACTACATCAAGGTCAACTACTGCATTAATGGTAAATTATTTAACTTGAAAAGACTACAAGCCAAGAGTAAAGTGGAGAGAGAGTTGTTGAATGACTTTTTGTTTGCAGATGATCGTGCTTTCAGTGCAACCTCTGATGTTAAACCATATATAGATTGATTCTCTGCCACTCATACTAATTTTGACTTAATGATTAATACCAAGAAAATGAAGGTTCTCCAACACCCAGGGCTACATCATTCATATTTGTAACCTTTGGTTACAGCAATTGGAGAAATTTTGAATGCTGTGCATAAGTTCACTTACTTTAGCAGTATGTTTTCCAGGGATGTACACCTTGATGAGGTTGATACACACATTGTTAGAGCTAGCTCATAGTTTGGGAAGCTCTGAAAGAATGCTCTGAAAGAATGGGAGAGAAGTAGCAAGGTATCTGCCAGGTTGAAGGTCTGAAGGACCATTGTACGGACTTCACTGTTGTATACCTATGAAACTTGGACAGCCTACAAGCACCATGCCAGAAAATTGAACTTCTTCCATTTGAATATTCTGAAGATCACCTAATAGGATAAGATGCCAAACACTGAGGTCCTTGCTTGAGCTGAATTGCCAAGCATTCTGCTACTGAGAGTACATCTCTGATGAATTAACCACATTGCTTAATTGCCAAATGTACATTTGCCTAAAAAAAGGTATTTTATGGAGAACTCACACAAGGCAAGTGCTCACACAGAGGTCAGTAAAGCAATACAAGGACATGTCCAAGCATCCTCTTAAGAACTTTGGAATTTATTGTGTGACATGAGAGACACAAGAGATTCTCTGGAACCATATAAGTAAGGACTGTGGGTTCAAAATATCCAACTGCAAGAAAAAAACATTGAAGCAAAGCATTGAGCCAATAATCATTTATTAAAGGTGTCTACTCTTCTTTAATGAACAGAATCTCAGATCTTCCACATGATCTTAGTTGCTCCCTTTTTCCAGGGTCTTAGTTTTATAGTGCTCAATACACAAATAATACAGATGAAGCAAACTGAAAATACAGAGGATAGGTCTTGCCCTTGACACTCTAGGAGGATCTACACAAAATACAGAATTCCTTTGATTAGCAAACAGGCTGATGAGCAGACCTTGAAAGATCTTCTTGATCTTTCAAGAGGTCTTACAAAGTCAATGAAGAGAACCATGGGTAAGGCTGATAAATGTCAAAACATCTACATGGACAAATGGCACAGTAGCAAGGCAGACCAAAGGCCAGCAACCAGGAAAAGTCATTGCCCAAATACTCATTGGCATCTGCTCATGTTGAGCAGCAAGAGGGTGAAGAACAGTAGAGGGGCAGTGAAATGGCTGGGAGACTTTCCATATTATTGACTCACTTCTTTCAGGAAGAAATGGTAGAGGTCCTCTACTTGATTTCATATGATCAAAGAAGTGAACTTCGTAACAAGTGAACCTATGATTATGTACTATATAGTTTGGGGTATTGTATAAAAAGTTTGAAGCCTTTTGTAGAGTTTTGGGCCTTTTATAAGAAAGGACCTGTACAATTAATTATTGCTAAGTGTATATTTATTAGTTGGTGCACCAACTATATATTGACAACCAAGTATAATATTAATCATTAGTGATAATCACTACCCCTATTAAATAGCTGATGAATAGGGGTTAAAATTGGGGTCTAGTCATGTAAACATTTCACGACTTTAGTGACTACTTGTTGGGAATATTTTACATGGCATTATTTGGGTTGAACCTAAAATCTGAGGTGCCTTCAATTTTTTAAAATTAATTAATTTATTTTTAGTTGCAGCATTCATTTTCACAAGATTTTGAGTTGCAAATGTTCTGCCCACACAACAATATGGCATGTGTTCTGATTACCCCTCCCCTCAGTCTGCCCTCCCTTTTTTCTTGTAGGGCTAAATGGATTTCTGTACCCCATTGCTTATATATCTTATCTCCAAATTGTATATAAAAACAATTTTATAACATTTTTTTTAAGTTCCAAATTCTCCTCCTTCTTCCCTTTCCACCTATCCTTATTGGGTAAGCTAGCAATTCAGTATGGATTATACATGTCTAGTTTCCATATTAGTCATGTTGTGAAATACTAATTATACTCCCTCCATTCTATCCCACCCCCGATCTATTCCATTTTCAACTTTGACTCTGTCAGTTTTCAAAAGTGTTTGCTTCTGACTAACCCCTTCCCCAATCTGCTCTCCCCCTTTAAACCCCTTCTCCTTTACTTTCCTCAATTAAGGGAAGATACCCAACTGAGTGTGTTATTCCCTCCTTAAGCCAAATCTGATGACAGTAACATTCACTCATTCCCTTTCACCTCCCCCCCTTCCCCTCCATGGTGAAACCTTTTTCTTGTCTCTTTTATGTAAGATAATTTACCCAATTCTATGTCTGCCTCTTGACTACTCCTAATATATTATTCTCTCACCCCTTAATTTTATTTTTATATGCCATGCCTTCATATACTACTCACCCTGTGCTATCAATCTATCATCTATCTATCTATCTATCTATCTATCTATCTATCTGCCTGCCTGTCTGTCTGCCTATCTGTCCATCTGTCTGCCTGTCTGCCTGCCTGCCTGTCTGTATGTCTGACTATCTTTATCTCCTCCAACTACCCTAATAACAAGCAATCTCTCATGAGCTACAAAATCATCTTTCCATATAGGAATGTAAACAGTTTAACCTTAATATCTCTTATAATTTCTCTTTAATGTTTACCTTTTCATGCTTCTCTTGATTCTCGTATCTAAAAGTCAAATTTTCTATTCAGCTCTGGTCTTTTCAGCAAGAATGCTTGAAAGTCCTCTATTTAATTAAAATTCCACTTTTTCCCCTGACGTATGATACTCAGTTTTTCTGGGTAGGTGATTTTTGGTTTTATTCCTAGCTTCTCTGACCTCTGGAATATCATATGTCAAGCCCTTCAATCCCTTAATGTAGAAGTGGCTAGTTCTTGTGTTATCCTGACTGTATTTTCACAATACTTGAATTGCTCATTTCTGGCTGCTTGCAATATTTTCTCCTTGACCTGGGAACTCTGGAATTTGGCTACAGTATTCCTAGAAATTTTCCTTTGGGGATATCTTTCCAGAGGTGATCAGAGTATTCTTTGAAATTCTACTTTACTCTCTGTTTGTAGAACATCAAGGCAGTTTTTCTTGATAATTTCATGAAAAATGATGTCTAGGCTCTATTTTTGATCATGGCTTTCAGGTAGTCCAATAATTTTAAAATTATCTCTCTTGGATCCATTTTCCAAGTCAGTGGATTTTCCAATGAGACATTTTACATTGTCTTCTATTTTTTCATTCTTTTGATTGTTTTACAAATTCTTGATTTCTCATAAAGTCATTAGCTCCATTCATTTAGCTCCCATACTCATTTACTCCATTCTAATTTTAAAGGAATTGTTTTCTTCAGTGAGCTTTTAAACTTCCTTTTCCATTTAGCCAGTCTTGCTTTTTAAGGCATTCTTCTCCTCACTTGCTCTTTGAACCTCTTTTGCCATTTGGATTAGTCTATTTTTAAGGTGTTTTATTCTTTAGTATTTTTTGGGTCTCTAGCAAGCAATTGACTCATTTTTCATGATTTTCTTGCATCATTCTTATTTTTCTTCCCAATTTTTCCTCTACTTCCTCTACCTCTCTCTACTTAATTTTCAAAATAATTTTGAGGTCTTTCATGGCCTGTGACCAATTCATATTTTTTTCTTGGAGGCTTTAGATGTAGAATCTCTGACTTTTCTGTCTTCTTCTGGTTGTATATTTTGATCTTCTTTGTCATCAAAGTAAGATGTTTTGGTCTGAGATTTTGTTTTGTTTGCTCATATTCCCAGTCACATCTTGACTTTCTATCTCTTTGCCAAGGTAGAATTCTTCTTCCACTGGGGTGGAAGTAGGAGTGGGTGTACTGTCCCAGGCTTCAGGGGTTTTCTGTCAGCTGCTCTTTCCCCTACCATCTGTGGGCCAGGACCTCTGGATGCAGTGGGTGAGCCTCAGCCATACCAGGTCCCACAGAGTTTTCCCACTAACCTTCTATGCTGTCGTTGGTGTTTGTGGGTTAAGAAGTCTGGAAACTGCTCCAGCTGCCAATGACTTAGTACCCTGAGGCCTTCTTTGACCCTGTCTATGCTGTGTGGACACTGGACTGGGCTTCAATCCCAGCCCAGTGTGACAGACACTTTTTGTCAACCTTCTAGGTCATCTTGGGCAGGAGATTTGTTTCATTCTGCCATTTTATGGATTCTGTTGCTTTAGAATTTGTTTAGAGTTATTTTTAGCAGCTATTTGGAGGGGTTTGGGGAGAGAGCTCTAGCAAGTATCTGCCTTTCCTCTACCATCTAGGTGCCACCTCAGATGCCTTCCATTTCTGAAGAATTTATAAAACAAAAAACAATTAATGTCTTGCCTGATGAAACAGTTATTTTGTGTTTGAAGTAGAATTTAAAATATGTTGACAAATTCTCACATTGCTCATGTTTAAGACATGTCTCTCTCTGCATTTTAAGTTCATTACCTCCTTGTCAGAGGATGATAGCACCTTTTATCTTTATTGTTTTACACTAATGGTTTATTATTGTGTTGATCAGAGTTCTCAAGGTTGTTTTTAAAATTGTAATCACATAGATTTTGCTAGTTCTGCTAGCAAAAAAATTGTAATCACATAGATTTTGCTAGTTCTGCTCATATTTCTCTGTATCCATTCATAGTGGTCTTTTAAGTTTCCTCTGAAATTGTCAATTCTTTCATTTCCTATAGAACAATAATATGCCATTAGTCATATATCTCAGTATATTTAGCCATTCTGTAATAGAAAGACACTTGTAGTTTACAATTTTTAACTATCATGAAAAGTGTTATTATAAATATTTTTGTTCATATAAAGTCTTTTCTTCCTTCTTTAATCTCTCAGGGATAAGCCTAGAAGTGGTGATAAAACTGTATCAAAGGAATGTGCAGTTTAGAATTTTGGGGGATATGGTTCAAATTGCTTTTCAGAATGGCTGGAAGAATTCACAGTGAAGAAATTTTAAAGTATATGATTTTTACCTTAAATGCCTTTGGATATAAATGCAACTTCTTTTTTTTAAATTTAAGCAATAATAATAGTTTTAAAAGGTTGAATTATTGCTTATTTAAACAGAAAGCAAGGTAGATATAATTCAGAGGAATTGTTTTCATCTCTAAGATTTTAAAAAGTACAATCTTCATAAATATTAATTTCATAACTGGAAAATCTTGCAATAGTTAGTAAGAATATATTATCAAAGCACTAGTTAAAGTTTCAAAACATACAATGCCCATACAACTTAATAGAAATCATATTTCTAAAAGGCCAAGACTTGCTCTGAGAATTTGCTTGAGCATTCAGAGTCATTGTAAAAATAGATTAAGTAAAAGTTTTATTCTGAACAGGACATTTTAACAAAATACTAATGAAATCTAGATGAGTAAATTCTGTTTTAAAGAAGAGTTTTCAACTCCTACTGATTAAGTGAGGACTCTCACACCTTTTATTTTTTGACTTATTTCAGAATTATACCTCTAAGTTATAAGCTACTCTGGATGCCTTTCCCTAAAAAACTCAAGTACATTAAAGCAATGGTATTAAGTATTCAAAGTCTGTCAATGTTCCCAGTGCCCTCCAGTCAGATAAAAAGGTAATTAGGAAATATTTAACAAAATAAATTTAAAAAGTAGAACATAGTTAATGTAAATATGTGTTTTTGTAGTCAATGTGTGCAGGCCAATACTTATGTACAGTTTAGGGGCCCTTACTTTTACTTTAGTTTGACACAACTGCATTAGAGAATGCTTAAGTCTTCCCTTAAAGCATTGGTAAGATAGTGTTTTGTAGTATAAGGCAGTAGGTTAGAATCAAGAGAACTTGCATTCAAATCCCAGCTTTACTCCATACTATCTGTATGATTTGCAATGAGGTCTTAACCACTGTGTATTTCAAGTGTCTTTGTCTATTAAATAAAATCATGGAATTAGATGGACTCAGAGGTTTATATATCATCTGAAAATCCTAAAGGTCATTTTTGGTTATACTTCTGTAGGGGAAATTAAAGCTGTGGTTTTGGTATCTGTAATGAAATTTAGGAGTAGCAAGACATTTTTCCAAATGATTCCTCTCCTCTGCCTGGTTCCCACTGCTACCCACCATCTCCTCCTCTAATACATATACATAGTTTTTTGCTATGCTTCATTTATGTCTTTATTCCAGAGTCTGGATTTCTAACAAAATATAGCTCTTCAGGTTCTGACTTAGCTTTTCCTGACTAACCAAAATGTAGTGTTCTAAATATTGAACTATGGAGGCTAATATTTAACAGCCTGCTGAATAATAGATTTTTAAGTTTAATCTGCATTATTAGCATTTTCTCCACCACTTTCTTAGGTCTAAACTATCAACACAATAATAAATCGATTCCTGATTTGAAGCATTTTTTTATTCCTGAAGTGTAAATATACAGAATTTGATAGTTAAACCTTTGGGAGATGGGTCCAACAAACTCCTTCCTCAGTCCTACAGTTTAACTTTCAAAGATAGTATACTTTTTAACTATATAGCATTTATCTTTGCATAATGAAAAAGTAGTTGCTGATTAATTGGTAGAAGTCGAAAATAAAATTGTATTCATAAGTCCCCATCCCCCTTCCAAAAAAAAAAAAAGAAAAGAAAAGAAAATACTGCCTGGCTAGAAAGGAAAAATATCAGTGAAAGAATATATGTTTTGGGGCAAGGGGGAAGGTGGTGAAATGAGGGAGAGATATATCTGCATGGAGGCAAAAATAAAAGGCCGAAATGCAAAGAACATTAAAATGTATGGAAATGACGTACAAGAGTATGTAGCATCTGAATTCGGAAGGGACTAAGGAAATTAATTCAAACCATTCATTTTACATATGGGAAACCATCCAGTGTGACCCAAGGTCACACAGAGGATCGGTGGCAAAGTGAGAATTCAAACTCAGGTTGTCTTCTCCCAAACCCAGTGCTTTACCCACTTTGTCATACTGTTTGCCTGCTAGTATGATTTCAATTATCATTGCTCTCTTGCTATATTTTTTTTCTGCTTTGTCTAAGCTGCCAGTGTCTCTATTAGATAGATCAGTGACTTGGAAAAACTACTTTATCTTTCTAGGTCTCAGTTTTACTACTTATAAAATGAAAAGTTTGCCCAGATGATCTCTAAGATTCAATTAACTTGAAAATTGAAGGGGTGTTTCTCCCATAGCTCCAACTAGATATACTCCTGTTACCTTAAACATAACTATAAAAAATCTGTACCATTCCTCCTAAATCAACTCTCCATACAACATTGCTTGTTTCTGTTTATGACACCACCACTTTCCCAGTAAATTATACTTGAAGTTTCAATATATTATAGATGTAAAACCCTCTAGGGAAATCTCTTGATTTTACATACAGAGGAAACTGAGGTTCAGGAAGATCAAGTAATTTACTGAAGGTTACACAAATAGTAAGCAGTAGAGATGGTCCTATGAATAATTCACTTTATGTACCACTGCTAGAATAATTTTCCTAACATATGAGTTTAACAGATTAAAAATGTATCAACCAATCAATTCGTAAGTTAGTAAGGGGTTGCTAAAAACTAGAAATTATTAGGCTCTGATAATACGGGGGGGAGGAGCCAAGATGGCAGAGTAGAAAGATTCACATAGGCTAGCTCTGAACGCACAGCCCATAAAATACCTGTAAAGAAGAAATCCCAACAAATTCTGGAGCAGTGGAAGCCACACAGCAATGGAGTGGAGGAGATTTCTGTTCCAGAGAGCCCTGAAAAACTGACACCAAAGGTCCGTCGTGCACCAAACCCAGAGCAGAGTCCAGCCCTTCCTTGGCCACCCAGCACCGAGAGGAGCAGATTCGAGCAGGCTTCAGGGATACAATCTCCAGCAGCAGCGAAGGTCCCTCCACCCACAGGTGCAAAGGTTAGTGAGAGAATCTCTATGGCCGGCCAAGAGGGGAGCAAGGTATCCCCATAACTCAGGCATCCTTGCGAGGCAGCAGCAGACAGGGGCTTCCAAAGCAGGCAGGAGCTTGGATCCATTACTGAAGGTCTCCACATAAACCCCCTGAGGGAACTGAGCCCCTGGTGATGGCCCTGCCCCCACAGAAGCAGCTGAACTTTATCTCACACTGAATAGCAGCCCTGCCCCTGCTGAAAGTCCTGAGGCTGGGAAGCAGCATTTGAATCTCAGACCCTAAGCGCTAGCTGGATGGATCTAGAGGCAAGGCAGGGATGGAGAGAAACCTCAGAAGTCAAGTAACTGGCTGAGAAAATGCCCAGAAAAGGGAAAAAAAATAAGATCATGGAATGTTACTTTCTTGGTGACCAGATATTTCATCCCTTCCTTTCTGATGTGGAAGAACAATGCTTATCATCAGAGAAAGACATAGAAGTCAAGGCTTCTGTATCCCAAAGTATCCCAAACATCCAAAATAAATATTCAATAGGTTCAGCCCATGGAAAAGCTCAAAAAGGATTTTGAAAATCAAGTCAGAGAGGTGGAGGAAAAACTGGAAAGAGAAATGAGAGAAGGTCTAGAAAATTTGACTTTCAAACACAAGAATGAAAAGAAGCATGGAAAGGTAAACAGCAAAGAGAAGTCATAAGGGCCTTACTAAAGTTGAACTGTTTACATTCCTACATGGAAAGACAATATTTGTAATTCTTGAAACTTTTCAGTATC
>CM053773.1:11292253-11326592 GCA_028658325.1 Potorous gilbertii | reverse complement strand
TATATATATATATATATATATATATATATATATATATATATATATATATATATGATATATAAGATAATACAAGACCAAAAATGAAAAGAGTTCATACCCTCTAGGAGCTTATGTACCATAATTATAGAAGTGATTGTGATGATAATGATGGTTGTGTTGATGGTGGTGGTGTTGATGATGGTGATGGTGATGGAGGAAGATGAAGAAAAACTAGGAGAGGAGGAAGAAGAGGGAAAAATGTAGAAGGAAGAGGAGGAGCAGTTCCAGTCCTTTGTGCTTGTCTAAATTCTAAACTTCCTTCAAAACTTAACTTAAATTTCAACTTTTCTGTGTCTTATTCCTATTATTCTACATATTATGAAACTGAAACAGACCCAGGATAACATATATAATAGAAATTTGGGATAGGATTCAAATTTGTCTTTCTTACTTTAAGTCTGACACTCTATCCATTGGGCAATTTAGGTGCCTCATACATGCATACCTACATAAATACAAAATGCAAAATAATTTTGAGGATGAGAGGTTCTAAAAGCTGGAGGGATCAGCAAAAGGTCTCGTGTAGGAGAACAACTACTCATTTCTTCCACACAACTCAGAGGATAAAATCTAAACTCTTTACTTAAACATTTAAGGTACTTTAATGTAAAAATTAAATTTACAATTTAACTCCTTTCCAACTTCATCTCTCACTGATTCTCCATGTGGGTCTCAGACTTCATTCCACACTGTTGTTTAACACTTTATTTGTTTAGTGCTGATTGTTTAGCATTTTAAGCCATTATGTGATTTTTATTGTCTTTATGACTGATTTTTTTAAAAGTTATAATGTTCTTAAATTTGGGGGGTAGGGATGCCAAGATGGCAGAGAAAACATATGAACTCACCTAAGCACTCCAAAGTTCTTCTCTGAACCACATTAAATAATGCCTCAAAACAAATTGTGGAGTGGCAGAACCCATAAAAGGATGGAATGATAAAATTTTCTATCTGAAGACAACTTAGAAGGTCAGCAGGAAAGGTCTATCATACCAAGTTGAGAGTGGAATGCACTCCACTACAGGCTGTGCCAATACAGACTGAACCATAGGAAATCAGCAGCAGGGGCAATAGAATCAGCAGTAGGCAGCTGTTCATATATGGTAAGGGATTCAGACAACTGGTCAAAAACTTACAGGTGTTGTTTTGTTGGCACTGGGTCATGGCTCTGTTGTATTACCCGTACACTAGATCTAGGTCCCAGTCCTGAGTCCCACTCCCAGGATAAAGAAGAATACTGGCACACCAGGGCTTGGGACTGAAGGGAAGCAGGGAACCTGGTTTCAAAGAGGAAAATAGTGCTTATGGCCACTCACAGAGTGGAGCACAGGCTAGGAGAGTAGCAAGCACACTACTCATCAGAACATACCAACTTGAAAAAACAGAAAACTTACATACCATGCTGCTCCCCCCCAACTATCTCTGAAATCAACTTCACAGAACTACCCTTGAATCTTGAGAATCTTGAGACAGTGTCCCCTTTGTTATAGGAATAGAGTCCAACTTTAATATAAAGACAAAAGACAAGAAATAGGATAGAAAAATTAGTAAACAACTAAACAAAAAAGAGATCCTGACCATCAAAAATTATTATGATGACAGGGAAGATCAAAATATGAACTCAGAAGAAGACAAAAATATCAAAATTACTACTGCATCCAAAGACTCAAGGAAAACTGGATTAGTTTCAGATATTGGAAGAGCTCAAAAAACATTCTAAAAATCAAATAAGAGAGATAGAGGAAAAATTGGGAAAAGTTATGAGTGATGGAAAAAAATCATGAAAAAGAGTCAACAGTTTGCTAAAGGAGCCTCAAAGAACGCTAAAGAAAATAACACCTTAAAAACCAAAATAGGTCAAATGATAAAAGAGGCACAAAAATCAAGTGAAAAGAAGAATACCTTAAAAAAACAGAACTGGAAAATTGAATACGATATTAAAATATTCACTGAGGAGAACTCCTTAAAATGCAGAATTGGCCAAATGGATACAAAAACCCAGTGAAGAAAACAGTTGTTTAAAAATTAGAATCGGAAAAGCAGAAGCTAATGACTCCATGAGACATCAAGAAGAAACAAAATAAATGAAGAAAAATAGAGGAAAATGTGAAATATCTCATTAGAAAAACAACTAACTTGGAAAATAGATCCAGGAGAGATAATTTAAGGATTATTGTACTACCTGAAAGACATGATCAAAAAAAAAATTAGTCTAGGCAACATCTTTCAAGAAATTATCAAAGAAAACTGCCCTGACCCAAAGAGTAAAATAGAAATTTAAAGAATCTACCAATCACATCGTGAAAGAGATTCCAAAGTAAAAACTCCCAGGAATATTTTAGGCAAATTCCAAACTCCAAGGTCAAGGAGAAAATATTGCAAGCATCTAAAAGGAACAGTTCAAATACTGTAGAGCCACAGTCAGGATACTACAAGATTTAGCAACGTCTACATCAGAAGACTGGAGTGCTTGGAATATGATACTCTGGAGTGCAAAAGTATTAGGATTATAAACAAGCATCACCTACCCAGCAAAACTGAGTATACTCCTTGGGTGGGAGGGAAGCAAATAAACATTCCTTGAAGACTTTCTAGCATTCCTGATGAAAAGAAAATTTGACTTTCAAATACAAAACTCAAGCGAAGCATAAAAAGGTAAACAGAAACGAGAAATTAGAAATGGACTTAATAAGGTTAAACTGTTCATATTCCTACATGGGATGATATTTGCAATCCATAAGAACTTTCTCATTATTAAGGCAATTAGAAGGTGTCTATATAGACAGAGGGTACAGTATGAGTTGAATATGAATGGATGATATCTAAAAACTCTGAAATTAAGGGGTAAGAAAGATAAATGCACTAGGAGAAGGGAGAGATAGAATAGGGTAAATAATCTCACGTAAAAAAGGCACAAAAGAGCTGGAGGGGAAAAAGGTGTAACTTAAAAGTTACTCTCATTGAAATTGCTTCAAAGAGAAAATAATAGACACACTCAATTTAATATAGAAATCTGTTTTATGCTACAGGAAAGTAGGAAGTAAAGGGGAAAAAGGAAGGGAGGGTTCTGACAGAGAGGGCAGATTGGGGAAGGCAGTAGTGAGAAGTAAAATATTTGAAGATGGACAGGTTGAAAGGAGAGAAAGTAGGATAAACAGAGGGAAATAAGATGAAGGAAAATACACAGTAATTGTTAACTATGAAAAAAAAATTATAACAAGTGTACCGAATAAAGGCCTGAAATATGTGTAGAACTGAGTCAACTTTACAAAAATAAGACTCATTCCCCAACTGATAAATGCAAAAGGCTATGAACAGGCAACTTTTAGACAAAGTAACCAAACCTATCTATATTCATATGAGAAAAATATTCTAAATCACTATTGATTAGAGAAATGTACATTTAAAAAAGCTCCAAGGTGCCACTCCGTAGCTTTAGATTGGCTCATATGACAGAAAAGGGAAAAGACCATTGTTGGAGGGGATGTGAGAAAATTGAGACACTAATGCATTGATGATAGAGTTGTGAATTGATTCAACCAGTCTGGAGAGCAATTTGGAACTATAAAATTGTGCATACCTTTTGATGCAGCAATACAACTACTAGTTCTGTATTTGAAAGAGATAAAAAACCAAAAGGAAAAGGACTGATATATACCAAGATATTTATAGTAGCTCTTTTAGTGGCAACAAAGAATTGAAAATTGAGGGGATACCCATCATTTGGGAAATGTCTAAACAAGATATCTTATACGATTGTGATGCAATACTATTGTACTATAAGAAATGACAAGCAGGATGCTTTCAGATAAACTTTGAAAGTCTTACATAAACTGATGCAAAGCTAAGTGAGAACAGTAACAGCAATATTGTACAATCATCAGTGTGAATAACTTAGCTATTCTCAGCAATATAATGATCCAAGAAAATTCCTAAGGACTTATGAAAAATTCTGTCCCCCTCTAGAGAAAGAACTGATGAGTCTAAATACAGAGTATAGCACATATTTTAAACTTAATTTTGTTTGAGTTTTGTTTTCATTTTATTTCACAACTTGAGAATATGGAAATATATTTTGCATGAAGCACATGTTATAAATATGTAGAGAAAAACTTTTAAGAAACACGTTAAAATAATTTTACATGTAATTGGGAAAATATGAAATAATTCAAATTTCAAAAAAGTTTCATTAATTTAGGAAGTATGTTTTCTATCCATTTCACCCACAAGGCTGAAGTATGGCCTTGGCAATTCCAGAACTTACTGATAGGTTCTGAATAAACATATGTTGAAGAAAGTCATATCCATTGTATCCACATGTTTTATGTGTCCATAAATTTGTAGGAATGCTGATTTTCATATATCTTTCAGTTGGTAACAGAAGGGGTTATCTTGAAAACCTTTCAATAATGCAGGAAATGAAGCCTAATGAGTACCAAAAGTTAGAGTCAGAAGGGAAATTAATCATCTGTTCAATCACCTATAATTTAGAAAGTCAGCCATAGAAAGGTTTATTGAGTTGAAAGGATATATATGTATCTTCTAGGACAGATTCTTCCTTTAAAAAACAAAGCACTAACAACAAAAAAAGTAAAAATCTCATAGGCTGTCTGTGCCATTTTCCACATTAAAAGATATCCTCAGAATGACCTTGTGAGATAAGTATTGTCTGTATCATCTACAGTTTACAGATAAGGAAACTGTAACTCAGCAAAATTGTATGGTTCACCCATGGTTTTAGTAAGTATTAGAGGAGGATTTTGAACTCAAGTCTTCCCGTTTCCAAGTCAACTACTCTATCCATTGTACCACACAGTAACCACTAACAGGGTCAAATGTCATCTTGGTGCCGGCTTCAAACAACATATTGTGGAATTCACTGTTCTCATTAAAAAGCTGACTTGAGCTCTTGGATTCTCTTGCTCACTTAATACCTCTGTGACCTGGGGAAGATCATGTAATTTATCTCGGCTTCCACTTTTTCAGTTGTATAACGAGGATAATTTGGTTTTTTCCCTACATGCAGGGAGATGAACTCTAGAGGTTTGTTCTAGCTCTAAAATCTCATTCTGTGATTTTTCTAATGATGATTGTATTGGCTAAGATTTTACTAGCACCAAGTGTCTTACTCCATGGTGTATTTTAACCATTATTATTTTCTGTTTGGAATGAAAAGCCTACATGGTCCTTTGTATACAAAAGTCCCACATACCTACTCAAACCTTTCATCAATTCTACCTCTTACTGAATTGCTGGGGGTTTTTTATTGTTTTTGTTTTTCCCTTTCATTGGGTATGTAGTTAAGCAAAAGTAAAGAGGTTTTGTAAAGTGTCTCTATTAGTCTTTCTGCTTTGATTCCATTGGAGCCTGCATGTATGCTACCTTTATAGGTTTGTTTTTTCTAACCATACTCATTTGTAGACTGATTTTCTTCCTGGTTTTTAGTGGGACCTCTTCTACTAAATGTCATTCTTTTATTCTCTCTTAGTTTAAATGAAAGAATTAAGATGGGCTTACATTTTAATCTCCTTTCTCACCCTGATTAATAATTCCCACTTCATTGTCTCCTGGTTTCTATTTCTAGTTTGTGATTAGATAAGAATCTATCTGTGTTATGCATCTTTAACTGTGGTAGAGTAATCTGATAGCTTGAAGCTTCTGTGTTAGGATTAGAGAAATGTGCTTGTCTGTGTGGAGTTTTTAAAAAAGTTTTATTGGGCATTTACAGAAGGTGATAAAATTAATTTTAAAAGAAATTTCTGTGAAACAAGCAGTATGTCCTTGAAACATGCTGGATTTTGTAGTTTTTGATGTTAATTTGTTGAAAATTAAGTTGTAGATTAATGAATGGATGGATATATCCAATGTTTCTAGTTTTATCTCCTTAGTAGAGGAACGTTATGCCTGTACTACATTTAAAGCATCTAAAATAGTAAAGAATTTGAAGTAACTTAATTTGGAAACACTGTAATGGTGAAATGTAAAAGATATCCAAACTCCTTTTATAAAAGTGAGAGTGAAGGTACATTTTATATAGTCTTTGTGCCCCTATATGTAAAAAAAAGTAAACAATAATAATAAACAATAACAAAAACAGACCTACCCTGAATTAATCAAAGAGAGCAGAAACAGTAACCTGGATATTGTTAGAGTTGCTAAGAATAGTGGAAAGGTATATGCCATTGAAGAAGACATAAGCATTTGTTGGGGTGATTGTTGTTTATCGATTTTTTTTGACTACTTAAATAACAATCTTTTGTTGCTTAGTCATTTCAGTCATGTCAGACTCTCTGTGACTCCATTTCTGGTTTTCATGGCAAAGATGCTGAAGTGGTTTGCCATTTCTTCTGCAGCTCATTTTACAGGTGAGAAAACTGAGTCAAACTAGCTTAAGGGACTTGCTCAGGATCATACAGCTAATAAGTGCCTGAAGCTGGATTTGAACTCAAGTCTTTCTTATTCCAGGCCCAGCACTCTATCCACTGTACCATCTAAGTGTCCATGAAATAATAGGCAGGAGAAAACAGCATATCCAATGTTAATATGGTACCAAGGTGCAAATATAATTTATCTTCAATATTTTTTCTACTTTTTCTATTTCTATATTTTCTGTATACAAAAAAGGAACTAATAAAGGAAACTTTAGCATATCCTTGAAATGTCTTTTTTTACTTATGAACATAAATAAAAATATGACCAATTTTTTATTACTGAAACTGAATACTATATACTTAGGCAATAATGAAATTATTTATGAATATACATATTAGGAGAAAATAATAGTATCTTATGCATAGGCATGTATTGAATACATGAAAATAAACATTTAAACTACAATTAATTTTTTTAAAAGTATGATTCAAAAGAAGTTAAAAAAATCAGACATAGCAATTCTGATCTCAGACAAAGCAAAAGCAAGAACAGATCTAATTAAGAGAAATAAGGAAGGAGAGTACATCCTGCTAACAGGTACCATAGACAATGAAGTAATATAATCATTAAACATATATGCAACAAGTGGTATAGCATCCAAATATTTAGAGTAGAATTTAAAAGAATAATGGGAAGAAATTTTCAGCAAAACTATAGTAGTAAGGGACCTCAGACACCATTCTAAAAACTAGATAAATCTAACCACAAAGTAAACAAGAAATAAATTGAGGAGGTGAATAGAATTTTAGAAAAGTTATATATGGTGGACCTCTGAAAAAAACTGGAGCTAGAAAGGAATATACCTTTTTCTTGGTGTACATGACAACTACACAAAAAATGGACCAAGTATTAGACATGAGAACTTTCCATTCCAGAACAGAAAGCCAGAAATAGTAAGTGCATTCTTTTCAGATCATGATATAATAAACAGTCCATGTAATAAAGACCCGTGGAAAAATAGACCAAAAATTAATTGAAAATTGAAGCACCTAATCCTAAAGAATGAGTGGGTCTAACAACAAATCATAAAAAAATCAGTAAGTTCATCCAAGAGAATGACAATTATGAGGCAACAGACCAAAACTTATGGGATGCAGCAAAAATATTCTTAGGAGAAGTTCTATATCTCTAAATATTTACATGAATAAAATAGAGAAAGAGGAGATCAATGAATTGTGCATGCAGCTAAAAAACTAGAAAAAGAACTAATTCAAAATCCCAAATTAAATACCAAATGAGAAATTCTGAAAACCAAAGGATAGATTCATAAAACTGAAGTGAAGAAAATTCTTGAACTAATAAAACTAAGAGCTAGTTTTATGGGGGAAAAAAGCACAATAAAATGGATAAACCTTTGGTTACTTTGATTTACAAAAAAAGAAAATCAAATTACCAATATTAAAAATGAAAAGGGTGAAGTCACCACCATTGAAAAAGAAATTAAAAGAATATTTAGGAACTATTTCACCAAATTGTATGCCAATAAATTTGACAATCTTAGTGAAATGAATGTTTACAAAAATATAAATTGTCCAGGTGAACAGAAGAGGAAATAAAATACTTAACCCAATTTCAGAAAAAAAGAAATTGAACAAGCCCTCAATGAACTCCCTAAGGAAAAATCTCCATTGTCAGATGGATTTACAAGTGAATTGTATCAAAAATTTAAAGAATAATTAATTCCAATTCTCTATAGGCTATTTGGGGAGATAGGTGAAGAAAGAGTCCTACCAAATTATTTTTCTGCTATAATTATAGTGCTGATCCCTAAAGTGGGAAGAACCAAAACAGAGAAAGACAGTTACAGTCCAGTTTTTCCTAATGAAAAGAGATGCAAAAAATTTAAATAAAATATTAGCAAAGAAATGACAGCAACTCATCTTGAAGATAATATACTATGACCAGGTAGGATTTATACCAGGAATGCATGGCTGGTTCAGTATTAGGGAAAATATCAGCATAACTGATCATATCAATAACAAAACTAACAGTAACCATATGATTATCTCAATAGATGCAGAAAAAGATTTTGACAAAATACACTATTAAAAATACTAGAGAGCATAGGAATAAATGGAATTGCCCTTAAAATAATAGGTAGCATCAATCCATCATTGCATGGTACGGCAATAAGATAGAAGTATTTCCAGTAAGATTGGGGGTGAAACATGGATGTCCATTATCAGCACTGTTATTCAATATTGTACTGGAAATGTTAGCTTTAACAGTTTTAACAGTACAAGAAGAAAAAGAAACAGAAGGAATTAGAATAGGCAAAGAAGAAACTAAGTTATGGTTCTTTGCAGATGATATGATGATATACTTAGAGAATCAAGTAAAGAACTACTTGAAATAATAAATAACTTTAACAAAGTTGCAGGACATAAAACAAACCCACACAAACTATTGCGTCTCTATACATTACTCATAAAGTCCAATAGCAAGAACTGGAAAGAGAAATTACATTTAAAGTTACTGTAGATATTATACAATATTTGAGAATCTCCCTACCAAAACAAACCCAGAAACTATATTATCACAATTACAAAACTAAATTACAAAAAAAAAGTCAGGTCTAAATAATTGGAAAAATATCAGTTGCTCATGGGTAGGTCAAGCCAATATGATAAAAATGACAATTCTATGTAAGTTAATTTACTTATTCAATGACATACCACTCAAACTACAAATATTATTTTATATCGCTAGAAAAAGTGATATCAAAATTCATCTGGAAGTACAAAAGGCCCAGATTTTCCAGGGAATTAATGAAAAGAAATCCTAGGGAAGGTGGTGGCCTCTCTTTACCAGATGTTAAATTGTCAAAGCAGCTATCGTGAAAGCTATTTGGTACTGGATAAGAAATAGAGGTGTAGATCAGTAGAATAGTTTAGGTAAACAAGAGTTAATAATTATAGCAATCTACTGTTTGATAAACCCAAAGACCCCAGCTTCTGGGATAAGGACTCACTATATGACAAAAACTTCTGGAAAACTTGAAAATAGTATGGCAGAAACTGGGTATAGACCAATGCCTGAGACTGTATACCAAAATCAAGTCCCAATTGGTACATGTTTTAGATATAAAGGCTGATATTGTAAGCAAATTAGGGGAGCAAGAAATAGTTTATCTCTCAGATTTATAGAAAATGGAGGAATTTATGACCAAACAAGAGATAGAGAACATTATGAATTGTAAAATGGTTAATTTTGCTTACATCAAATTGAAAAGATTTTTGCAGAAACAAAGCCAATGCAAGTAAGATTAAGAGAGAAGTAGAAAACCAAGAAAGAATTTTTACAACTAGTGTTGCTGATAAAAGCCTTCTTCCAAAATCTATAGAGAACCAAGTCAAATCTACAAGAATACAAGTCATTTATAGTCAAAGAATATTAAGAGGCACTTTTCAGAGAAAGAAAGCTATCTATAGTCATACGAAAAAATGATCTAAATATTATTCATTAGAGGGATACAAATCAAAACAACGCTGAGGTACCACATCAAACCTTTCAGGTTGGTTAACATGACAAAACAGGAAAATGATGAATCTTGGAGAAGATACTGGAAAAATGGAACACTAATGCCTTATTGGTGGAGTTATGAACTGATCCAACCAATCTGGAGAGCAGTTTGGAACTATCTCCTAAGAGCTCTAAAAATGTGCATATCTTTTGACCTAGCAATACCACCTCTAGGGCTGTATGCCAAAGAAATCAATAAAGTGGAAAAAGGATCCACATTCCAGAAAAAAAATATGTATAACATCTCTTTTTGTGGTGGCCAAGAACTAGAAATTGAGGGGATGCCCATCAATTGGGAAATTGCTGATTGCTGAACAAGTTGTGTTATAGGAATGTACTGGAATACCGTTGTGTTATAAGAAATGATGAACAGGCAGATCTCAGAAAAACTTGAAAAATTTTGCATGAACTGATGCTGAGTGAAATGAGCAGAATCAGGAGAATGTTGTACACAGTAACAGCCACTGTGCAATGACTGATTTTGATAGACTTAGCCTTTCTCATTAATGCAAAGACTTAAATCAATTCCAAAGGACTCGTGATGGAAAATTTCATGCCCATACAGAGAAAGAACTATGGAATGTGAATGCAGAGCAAAGCAGACTATTTTTTTGGAGGGGGGGTCTTTTTTTATTTTTTTCTTTCTCCTGTTTCTTCCCATTCATTCTCATTCTTCTATACAATATGACTAACATGAAAATATTTTTAATAGGAAGGTATGTGTAGAGCTTATATCAAATTGCATGCTGTCTTGGGGAGGAGGAGGAGAAAGAAGGGTAGAAAATTTAAAACTTATGGAAATGAATGTTGAAAACTAAAAATAAATTAATTAACTTAAAAATAAAAGAAAAAGCAATTGAAGGATTTAGAATAGGCAGAAAAGAAACAGAATTATCACTCTTTGCTGCAGGCGATATACTTAGATAATTCCTAGAAAATCAAATAAAAATTACTTGAAATAATAAATACATTCAGCAGACTTGCAAGATATAAAGTTTCTATATATAACTAAACCCAACAGCAAGAGATAGAAATAGAAATTCATTTAAAGTTACTATTAACATTATAAATTTTAGGGAGTCTCCTTGCCAAAGAAAAATCCAGGAACTATATAAACACCATCATATAAATGAAGTCAGGTCTAAATAATTTTAAAAACATCAATTGTTCATGGGTATGGCAAGCCAGAAAGACAATAATAACAATTCTACCTAGGTTAAATCATTTATTCAATGCCATATCAATCATACCACCAAAAAATTAGACTACGAAGTTAGAAAAAAATTCATCTAGAAGCACAAAAGGTCCAGAATATCAAGAAAATTAATGAAAAGAAATGCATGCAAAGGTGGCCCAGCTCTAATCACTAAAACTACTTGGTTCTGGCTAAGAAATAGAGTGGTGGATCAGTGGAACATGTATACAAGACATAACAGATTACAAGAGTAATCTACTGTTTGCTAAACCCAACTTCCTCCTGCCACCAGGTTCTGGGATGAGAAATAACTATTTGATAAAACAACTATTAGGAAAACTGGAAACCAGTATGGCAGAAATTAGGCACAGAGCAATATCTTACGCCATACACCAATATCAAATAAAAATGGATACAGGATTTAGATATAAAGACTGATACTATAAGCAAACTAGGAGAGCAAGGGAAGTTTTTGCACAATCAAAGAAAATGCAACTAAAATTAGAAGGGAAGCATAAAGATGGGAAATTATTTTAACAATCATTGTCTTTGATAGGGCCTTATTTCTAAAATATTTAGAGAACCGATTCAAATTTATAAGAATACAAGTTACTCCTCAATTGATAAATTTTCAAGGGACATGAACAGGCAGTTTTCAGATGAAAAAATTAAAGTTAATTATAGTTGAATGAAAAAAATGTTCTAAATAACTATTGGTTAGAGAACTGAAAATCAAAACAATTCTGAGATACCACATAACACCTATCAGATTGGCTAACATGACAAAACAGGAAAATGATAAATGCTGGGCAAGATGTGGGAAAATTGGAATACTAATATATTGTTATGAGCTGATTCAACCATTCTGGAGAGCAATTTGAAACTATGTCCACAGTACTATCAAACTGGGCATGTCCTTTGACCCAGTGATACCTCCACATGTACAAATATGTGGTAGCTCTTTTTGTTGTAGCTAAGAATTGGATATTGAGTGTATGCCCATCAGTTAGGGGAATGGTTGAATAAGTTGTCGTATACAAATGTAATTGAATACTATCGTGCTGTAAGTAATGTTGAGCAGTCAGACTTCAGAAAATCTTGAAAGACTTGAATGAGTTGATGCTGAGTAAAGTAAACAGAACCAGGAGAGCACTGTATACCATAACAGTCACATAGCATGAAGACTAACTTTGATAGAAGTAGCTTTTCTCAGTAATGAATGCTCTAAGAAAACTCCAACAGACTCATGATGGAAAATGCTATCCCCATCCAGAAAAAGAACTGTGCAGTTTGAATGCCGATTGAGGCACACTATTTGTTCTCAATCTCTCTCTCTCTCTCTCTCTCTCTCTCTCTCTCTCTCTCTCTCTCTCTCTCTGTCTCATTTGTTTGTCTTTATTATTTCTAGTGATTTTAATTCTTCTTTACAACATGACTAATGTGAAAATATGTTTAATATGAATATATGTGTAAAATATTAAGATTGCATGCTATCTTGGAGAAGAGAGACGAAGAAAAATTTGAAACTGAAAATCTTAAAGAAGTGAATATTGGAAACTAAAATAAAACAATAAAAATATAAAGGTGATGTAAGGATAAAAGTTTTTTGAGGGGAGATTGTATCTGTGATGGCAAAGTATCTTCCTAGACACCTTAGTTCCAGAGAGGTTCCTGGGAAACAGAAATTACTTGTGTTGCCCAGAGTCACATAAGACTCTTTAATGACTGCCTCTCAACAAACAAAGACTATCAATAAAAAATCCAAAAAGACAAGAACAAAATTATTCTGAGTATTTCAAATACTCAGATAAACTACAAAGGATATAGGAAGGAAGAAGCTATCTACATCCAGAGAAATAACTGCTAAAAGTTTGGAATTTAAATTAATTTTTTTAAATATGTGGGCTAAAAAGAAAATCACTTTTCTTTATTTCAACCAGCTTATTAAATATCTTGGATTACAGAGATTTCCTGTATATATTTTCCCCAGTTAATTATTATGCTTATGGAAGTATTTCCTATAAATATGGTGAACATATGCTTTTTGGTCTTCAGCTCTCCCCCCAAGCCCCTTGAAATACCTGAAAAAAATGACTCTGAACAAATTCTAGAGCAACAGAAGCAACAAAATAACAGAGAGAAACAGATTCCAGTTCAAGATAGTCTGGAAGGCTGATAGGAAAGGTCCACTGCACCAGGCTCAAAGCAGAGCATGTCCCACACTGTGCTGGCACAGACAGAATGGGAGCAGGCCACAGGGTGCTGAATTGCTGGCAGCTGTAGTGGTTTCTAGACTTTTCAAATCACAAATGCCAAAGACAACTTCAAAGGTCAGTAAGAAAGCTCTTTCCCCTGGGTGAGAGGGGAGCATGATCCAAGCCCCAGGATAGCTGTAGCTACTGCAGCAGCAGCATCCATTTTTGGAGCCCTTGGCCTAAAGACCCTGGGGAAATCAAGCTGCTTCTCTAGGTCTCAATCCTGAGTAGCAGTCCTGGGGTGAGGAGGAACACCAGCATGGTAGAGTTGGTGGCGTCTGTGGAGAGCGAATACTACTCACAGCTCCAGGGCATAAAATATTGCTTTTGGCTGCTCACAGAGCAGAGTGAAGGCCAGGAAAGGAGTAAACCCCTCTCCCTTGACTTTGCCACCCTAGAGGAACTAAGAACTTACAGGTCTCTAGAGATATCTCTGAGAAGAGCTACACATAACCTCTGAAACCTAGAGTGGTATACCCTCCACTTGACAGAGGATTCTCTAGTCAAGTAACTGGTTAGGAAAATGCCCCAAAAGGAGAGAAAAATAAGACTATGGAAAGTTGCTTTCTTGGTGAAAAGGTATTTTCTTCCATCCTTTCAGATGAGGAAGAGTAAAGCATACCATCGGAGGAATATAGCAAGGTCAAGGCTTCTACATCCAAACCTTCCCAAATAAATAAATAAGGATCTCAGGGCATGAAAGAGTCCAAAAATGATTTTGAAAATCAAGTAAAAGAGGTGGAGGGAAAATTGGGAAGAGAAATGAGAGTGATGCAAGAAAATTATGAAAAGTGAGCCAACAGCTTGCTAAAGGAGACCCCAAAAAATGCTGAAGTAAATAACACCTATTCAAATAGACTAACCCAAATGGCAAAAGAGGTCCAAAAAACCAATGAGGAGAAAAGTGCTTTAAAAAGCAGAATTATCCAAAGGAGGTTTAAAAGCTCATTGAAGAAAAGAGTTCTTTAAAAATTATAATGGAGCAGGTAGAAGCTAATAACTTTATGAGAAACCAAGAAATTATAAAACAAAACCCAAAGAATGAAAAAAAAATAGAAGATAATGTGAAATATTTCATTGGAAAAGCAACTGTCCTGGAAAATAGGCCCAGAAGAGATGATTTAAAAATTATTGGTCTACCTGAAAACCATGATCAAAAAAAGAAACTAGATATCATCTTCCAATAAATTATCAAGGAACACTGCCCTGATATTCTAGAACCAAAGGGTAAAATAGAAATGCAAAGAAGTCACCGATTACCTTCTTAAAGAGATCCCAAAAGGAAACCTCCTAGGAATATTGCAGCCAAATTTCAGATTTCCCAGGTCAAGGAGAAAATATTGCAAGCAGCCAGAAAGAAGTAGTTCAAATATTGTGGAAATACGATGAGGATAACTCAGGATTTAGCAGCTTCTACACGAAGGCATCAAATGGCTTAGAATATGACATTCAAGCATTCTTGTTGAAAAGATCACGGCTAAATAGAAAATTTGATTTTCAAATACAAGAATCAAGAGAACCATGACAAGGTAGACAGGAAAGACAAGCCATAAGCGATTCATTAAAGTTGAACTGTTTACATTCCTACATGGAGAAATAATATTTCTAACTTTTGAATCCTTTCTCAATATTAGGGTAGTTACAGGGAATATGTGTGTATGTAAGTATATATTATATATGAGTATGTATATGTGTAGGTAGGTGTATGTGTATATGTACACCTAAAAATAAAATGAACTGTTGATAGAAATATATTGGCAGAGAGAGAATGGGAGAGTTAGAATGTAGAAAATATCTTACATAAAAGAGGCAAGAAAGGATTTTTACAATGGAGGGGAAGAGAGGGTATGTGAAGGGAATAAGTGAGCCTTATTCTCATTGGATTTGACTTAAGGAGGGAATAACATGCACATTCAGTTGGGTATGGAAGCCTATCTTACCCTGCAGGAAAGCAGAAAGGAAGGGTTTAGGAGAGGGAGGATAGTAGAAAGGTTGGCATATTGGGGGAAGGGGTAATCAGAAGCAAACATTATTGTGGGGGGGCAGGGAGAGCTCAAGAAAGAGAATGGAATAAATGAAGGGCAGGACAGAATAGAGGGAAATGTGGTGAGTATTCTGCAACATGACTGTTGTGGAAGTGTTTTGCATGACTATATGTGTATGACCTATATCGAATTGCTTGCTTTCTCAATGAGAGTTGGTAGGGAGGGAGGAAGAGAGAGAATGTCAAGCTTTAAACTTTAACAGTGAATGTTAAAAATTGTTTTGCATATAACTGGGAAATAAGATGTATTCGGGTATAGAAATCCATCTTATCCCACAGGAAGAGGGAAGAGGAATGGGAGAAGAGGGCAGTGATAGAAGGGAGGACAGAATGGAAAAAGGGGGTGGTGATAGAAGGAAGGACAAATTCAGGGAAGAGGTAGATGGTATACACACTGTCCTGGGGTGAGGAGAGATGGGGAGAAAATTTGCAATTCAGTCTTGTGGAAGTGAATATTGTAAACTGAAAATAAATAAATTATATACTAAAGGCAAAAAAAAAGAAACCACATAATAACATTACCTATGTTTTGTTATGTTTTTACTTATTTTGTTAAATATCTACCAAATACATTTTAATCTATTTCTGGCGACTTTTGTGGGCCACTTGTAGACTGCTGCCAAAAGCTGTGTTTTTGACTCTTCTAATTAATACATTGGTGGACAGTAAAAATATTTTCATTTCCTTTAAAAATGAAATATTTTATATACTGTGATGCAATTTACAGTTTAATAGCAGTCATTTCTCAATAGTTAGATTGCTTTAAACCTTAAACCTTTCACTACTTCTTTAATTTTTAGCTTGCTGCATCCTCTTTTAATCCATTCTTACTTTCAGCTACCATAAAGTCATATGGTACTTTCAGTCTAGTTATCTCTCACTTTTCATTTCTGTTATTTTCTGTAACAGCTAAATCTCCCTTGTTCTTTCATATATTACCCTTATCTCTATTGAATCTGTTGAATTTTGGCTCTTAATTTCTCATTTATCACTTAATAACATATTTTTTTCTTTCTATCTAACCCCCTGACCCTATATTTCCTGAATATCAATCAAAATTGACAGCATGAAGAGAATTAGCACCCTTTCCCCTTCTGTTCCCAACTTCAGATGAATTTAAGAGGATAATTATTTTTTAATGGAAAGCAGCAAAATTTCAGACTTCAAATTTATAGACAGAATGGTATCATGGAACTAATTCTTTTTTTCCCTCCATTTTTAATTATTTTTATTTTATATTGTTAAATGTTTATTTTTAGTTTTCAATATTCATTGCCATAAAATTTTGAGTTCCAAATTTTCTCTCCATCCTTCCCCTACTCCCACCCTAAAACCGCTTCCCCCAATCTGCCCTCCCTTCCATCACACCCCTCCTTTCCCTTATCCCCATCTTCTCTCCTGTCTTGTAGGGCAACATAAATTTCTATACCCCATTACCTGTATTTCTTATTTCCCAATTTTATGCAAAACCAATTCTCAACATTCATTCCTAAAATTTGGGGTTCTAACTTCTCTCCTTTCCTCCCTCCCCACCCATCCCACCCATCCTCACTGAGAAGACAAGCAATTCAATACAGGCTATATGTGTGTGTGTGTGTGTATGTGTGTGTAGTTGTGCAAAGGAGTTCATTACTAGTCATGTTGTGTAAGACTAACTATATTTCCCTCCATCCTATCCTGCCTCCCATTTATTCTGTTCTCTCTTTTGGTCCTGTCTCTTCCCAAAAGTGTTTACTTCTAATTGCTCCCTCCTCCCATTTGTCCTTCCTTCCATAATTCCCACCACCCTGCTTATCACCCTTCTCCCCTACTTTCCTGTAGTGTAAGCTAGATTGAGTGGGCAGGTTATTCCCTCCTTAAGCCAAATGTGAAGAGAGTAAGCTTCACTATTTTCTTCTCACCTCCTCCCTTTTTTACTCCATTGAAAAAGTTTTTTATTGACTCTTTTATGAGAGATAATTTGCCCCATTCCATTTCTCCTTTTCTCCTCCCAATATATTCCTCTCTCATTCCTTAATTTTATTTTTTAGATATGATCCTTTCCTATTCAACTCACCCTGTACTGTGTATAATCCCTCCAACCACCCAAATACTGAGAAAAATTTCAAGAGTTACAAATATTATCTTTCCATGTAGAAATGTAAACAGTTCAACTTTAGTAAGTCCCTTATGATTTCTCTTTTCTGTTCACCTTTTCATGTTTCTGTTCATTCTTGTGTTTCAAAGTCAAATTTTATACTCAGCTCTGGTCTTTTCCTCAGGAATGATTGAAAGTCCTCTATTTCATTGAATGACCATTTTTCCCCTGAAATACTATACTCAGTTTTGCTGAGTAGGTGATTCCTGGTTTTAATCCCAGTTCCTTTGACTTCTGGAATATCACATTCCAAGCCCTTTAATTCCTTTATGTAGAAATTGCTAGATGTTGTATTATCCTGATTGTATTTCCACAATACTGGAATTATTTCTTTCTAGCTGCTTGCAATATTTTCCCCTTGACCTGGGAATTCTAGAATTTGACTACAATATTCCTAGGAGTTTCCCTTTCTGGATCTCTGTCAGGAGATGATTGGTAGATTTTTTCACTATTATTTTGCCATTTGGTTCTAGAATATCAGGGCAGTTTTCCTTTATGATTTCATGAAAGATAATGTCTAGGCTCTTTTTTTGATCATAGCTTTCAAGTTGTCCCATAATTTTTAATTTGTCTCTCCTGAATCTCTTTTCTAGGTCAGTTATTTTTCCATTGAGATATTTCATATTATCTTCCATTTTTTCATTATTTTGGTTTTGTTTTGTGATTTCTTGGTTTCTCATAAAGTCATTAGCTTCCATCTGCTCCATTCTAATTTTTAAAGAACTATTTTCTTCAGGGAGCTTTTGAAACTCCTTTTCCATTTGGCTAATTCTGCTTTTTAGAGCATTCTTCTCCTTATTGGTTTTTTGGATCTTTTTTTCCAACTGAGTTAGCCTGTGTTTAAAGGTGTTATTTTCTTCAGCATTTTTTTTTTGTTTCTTTGCATCACTTTCATTTCTCTTCCCAATTTTTCCTCAACCTTTCTTACTTGATTTTCAAAATCCTTTTTAAGCTTTTCCATGGTGTGAGACCATTGCATATTTATTTTGGAGGCATCTGATGGTAAGCATTGTTCTTCCTCATCTGAAAGAATGGAATAAAATACCTGTTCACCAAGAAAATAACCTTCTATAGTCGTATTTTTTTCCATTTTTGGGAATTTTCCCAGCCAGTTACTTGACTTTTGAATCCTTTGTCAAGAGGAGTTTACATTTTGGACACTTGTAATTTCTCAGTTTCTCCAAGGTGGCACAATCAAGGGAAAGGAATTTACCCCTGTTCTAGCCTATTCTCTGGTCTGTGAGCTACCAAAGCTTTTCTGCCCAGGATCTGCAAGTAGATTTACCTTTCCAGAGCCTCCACCAGCTCTGCCATGCCAGCCAACACTCTTCCTCATCCCAGGCTGCCATTCAGGGCTGAGACCCATATCAGCGGCTCAATTTTCCCAGAGGCTTTAGGCAGAGTGCTCCAAAACTGGACACTGCTGCTGCCACCACCACCACTATCACCTTCTGGAGCTGGGGTTAGAGGAGGACCCTGCTGCTTTCTCACCCAAGTGAAAAAGCTTTCTCACTGATCTTTGAAGCTTTCTTTGGCATTTGTGGATTGAGAGATCTGAGAACTGCCACTGCTGCTGGGGATTCTGCCCCTGAGGACTGATCCTGTCCTGTTCCTGCCAGTGTCGCATGGCTAGGGCTGGACTGGGCTCCATGGACTGTGGTCTGTTCCATGCCTCATGGGATATTCCTTTCCTCTTGGCCTTCCAGACTATTATGGGCTGGAAATCTGTTTCCTTCTGTTGAGTTATGACTTCTGCTGATGTAGAATTTGTTTAGAGTAATTTTTTACAGGTATTTTATGGGTTGTGAGGGAAGAGCTAGCATATGTGTGTCTTTCTACTCCACCATCTTGGCTCTACCCCCAAGGAAATAATTCTGACTTTGAGTCAGGTAATTTGGATTTCTATCCCCACCCTGCTCTTACCTGCATGAATAATCTTGAATAAGTATTTTAACATCTCTAGACCTCTCTTTCCTCATTTGGAAAGTGAGAAAGTTGGACAAGGTGATCTTTTAAGACCTTTCCCGGGTCTAAAATCCTATGTCTCATTTCCAAATTCAGAACAACAAATGAAGACAAAAACCCTTGTTTCATAAGTATAGTGTGTCAGATAAATTTAAAATTATTTCAAGTACAATAGCACATTAGGTTTTGAGTTTCATGATCTCTGAGTTAACCTTAATATAAGCTGATTACCTTGGGGAAATTCAGCTATTGGAAAGTATACTTTTTTTTAATAGGAATATAAGAGCTTTAGAAATATGTGAAGTTTTTTTTAATAGAGATCATTTATTATATTGTAGATTTGATGAATAGAATATATATATATATATGTCATTTATTCTTGTGACTCCCACTAAATATCTATTTGATTATAGCATAGGTAAAATATTCAGCATTATGTTATGGCTACTACAAGCATTGATTAAACTCTCTAGCATTCATGAAGGTTGACAGGGATTCAAAGGAGGAAATGTAAAACTTGAAGGTACAGCAGTATAGTGACATTTCACTCTATAAAGCTGCCAATATTTTAATCCTGCACGTAAATCATTTTCATCAGTTCAATTCCATATCTTAATTTGTACAGCTAAGAAAGTATTCAATTGCATTATCTTTAATAATTAACAATGCAATATCAATTTTCATCTACCTCAATAACCTTATAAGCAAACAACAGACTTCACCCTTTGGACTTCAATTTGTTTACTTTTCAATGAGGATATCATTAATGCATATTTCTCATTTTCATTCTGTGATCAACCCAAGTTTCATTACTTGCTTTTACAGAACCTTTAGTTTCCCTGCTTAAGTGATGTCTTCGTCAATGATAATGTTGTATTCATTTAGAGTGATGATTGATATGGTAATAGATACAGCATGATTGAAAGCAACCTTTGTCAATAAGAAGGCCAGATACTCAAACAGTATATTGGTCTGAATTTGCTCATTATTGGAGACCTTTCATAGTCATATTGACTTGCTGTCCAAATGTTGTTACTTACCTGATGCTTTCATTGTTTAAATGGTATAGACATTGGTATTGAACATTTCATTTCCCAATATTTGACTTAAAATGCACATGACTCAATCAGCCACTGAAAATGTTAAATCATGTTTTAAAAATATTTAAAATCAAGAGTTTTGGTCAAATATAAAATATTTCTTCAATTTTTTTTAAAAGTCATATACTCTACTACAGCATTAATTCCTTATTTCTAGAACCATCAGTTCAATGGTCATCTTGTATTATAGTGCTTATCATAAGTTTTGAAAGAATAATTAAAAAGGTAATTAAGCCATATGTAGGAACATCTGTACAGAGCAAGCAGAGGTAAAGAAATTCTACGAGCAGCTCAATAAGGCCTTCCCTCACAATTAAATCAACATATGTTTTTATATACTGGGAGACATCAGTGCAGAAATGGGCATAGAAGAGAATAGTAAAAATATTTTGAAAGTATGAAGGAAAATAGGCACTTAATAAATACTTGCAGAACTAACCTTCCTTTTTCTCTCTGGCTCTATGTTATTTCTTCTAACTTTATTATTTGTTTTTATTATTGACTCTAGGACCTTAAAATTTCTGTTCTCTAGGTCATTGCCCCTACTTTTTCCTTACTTTCTTCTTCTAGAATCCTAACCAATTAAAATTATGTTTCAACTCTTGGATTCCTTTCCCTCTCAACCCTCACATCTTATGAAATTCCAGCACCAGGTTGCTTCCACAAAATGATTTCTTCACACACTTGTGAAATTATGGAGTGGTTTTAATTGACCCAAACTTCTCCTAGTACTAAAGGCCCATTTTTTTTTAATATTGATATTCTGCTGGTGATCAGACAGTCAATAAGCCTGTTTATAGTGCTGTGTGCTGGAGAGAGAAGTAAAAATAATGAAACTGCCTACTCACAAGAAACTTACATTATCACTGAAAAAGTATTTATCAAATGTGGTACTATGCTAAGCACTGGATACAGATACAAAGCAGAGACAGCCCCTGCCCTCACGAAGCTTTCTTTCATTATATGTGACACTCACTTGAAGAACAACATAAACATCAAAGAATTAAAACTGTAGGCCTTGAAACATGGTGAAATTGCATAGGATACATCATATTATTATGGAAGAATTGTACACAAGAAATGGCAAAAAAGGTTATCAGCCTTGAAGTCAGGAGGGCCTGAGTTCATATCTGGCCTCTTGATAACTGTTAGCTGTGTGACTCTGGGCAAATAGCTTAACCTCAATTGCATATACATTTTTTTTTTAAAAAAGAAACTACATAAAACAACATCAAAAAATTTCTCACGAGAAAACATATAGATCTGCCATTGAAGGTTATCACCATATAATAACACTTGACTAAGAGAAGGCTCTCAAAGGTAACTTCCTTTGGATGATTTTTTTAGTTGTGTAAGTTTGCTTCATTTTCCAAAGTATACTTTTTCTGTTACCTATGTTTCCTAGTGAATTTTCCTTCTTTCTCCTCCTAGAAAGCAATATTTTACAACAAAGAAGAAAAAGGGGGAAAATAGTTCAGCATAACTAACCCATATTTTTTCATAAAAGTCTGATGCTATATTCGCTGCTCCCCATCTGTAATCCACCCAAGTTCTTACTTTCTCCTCGTTATATTCCCAGGGCTTAACACAGTACTTCACACGGAGTAGTTAGCACTTAATAAATGCTTGTTAACAAGTCATACAATTAAATATATTTTTAAATAAATAAATATTTTATATTGTTATATAAATAAATATATTTTCTTTGGAACCAAGGTTGGTCATCTTGATTTCATAGCATTCTGTTTCTAATTTTTTACTTTGTTTCAATTGTTCTCACCATTATATTGATTAGTTATTAAGTATATTATTTTCTTGGTTTTGCACATTTCATATCAGTTCAAACATATATTTCAAACATACTTCTTTGTATTAAACAGTGATCTATACTTACTGCTCAGTAACATTCCATTATAGTCATTTGCCACAGCTTGTTTAGCCTTTCCACATCTGATGGACCCCTACTTTGTTTTCAGTTCTGTGTTCTCCAAAAAAGTGCTTCTGTAAATATTTTGTTGTATATGGTGCCTTTCTTTTGGTCACAGCCCCCCTTTATGGTAAATCCCTAGAATGAGGATCTCTGAGTCAAAGGGTATGGAAGTGTTCATTATTTTCTTCATATAATTCCCAGTTGCCTTCCAGAATGACTGGACCAGTTCACAGCTCCAACGCATTGACATGACCATGTTTCATAGTCCTTCCAATAGTGAAGGTATTTATCTTTTGCCATTTTTCCCAGTTTATTTTGTCGAAATGAAATATCACAATTGTTGTGATTGGTATTTCTCTAATTATTTTGAAGGTTTTTATTTCACTAGTAACACTTGGTGATTTCTTTTGCAAACTGTTTTTTTTCTTATCCTTTGACTTCTTATAAATTGGGGATTGATTGATTTTTGTTCACTTTCCGTTAGTTGTCTATATACCTTGGATAGCAGACATTTATCAAAGATATTTGATATAAAGTTTTTTCCCCAGTCAATAGCTTCTTTTCCTTTTCTAGTTGCATTAATTTTGTTTGTATGAAAGTTTCTCAATTTCATGCATTGAGACTTATCTACTTTCTCTTTTTCAATTATCTCTATTCCTTGTCTAAGGATTCACCCCCTAGTTATAACTAGGAAATGTTCCTAATTTGATTCTCTTCTATTTCAAGTGGTATGATATTTAATATTCAGATCATGTGTCTATTCTGAATATAGTCTGGTATATAGCATAAGGTGTTGGTCTAAATTTCTGTCAGACTGCTTTCTGATTTTCCAAACAATTCTTATCAAATAAGGATTACTTTAACAGGTAAATTATGTTTGGAGGCTGGTTCTATACTAAGGGTCTTGAGTTCAGTTATTTCTGGTTCATCTTTATCCAGTTTAATCCATTGATCTACTTTGTCTCTTTTTAAACCGACCTGAGAGTTTTCATAATGAGTTCTTTACAATATGGTTTAAATCTGGAAGTTCTATTCCTCATTTATATATTTTTTCAATATTCCCCTTGATATTGGAGAACTTTTATTATTATTTTGTCCAGCTCTTTATGTTATCCCCTAGGCATATTTTTTGATTATCTTGTTTAGGATTTATGGGAGGATATGGGGAAGAGTCACACAATATGAGAATGTGTCATTTGGTCACAATCTAAACCATTGGAGGAACTATTCATATTGATGAGATCACACATCTATTGAAGCAAAGAAGTATTTGAAACTACAGAAGCATCCTTGTATGCTTGAAATGTGAAATAATGTTTGATGGAATGTTACCTAGGTTACCATGTGATTCTAAAACATAACATTAGTTTGCAGAAACATGTAGAAAAATTGAGCTATCAATATTACCTTATTTCTCAGTTTTTTGTTTGTTTTTATTTTTAGTGAAACTAGGGAGACTGGTTTGTGTCTGGTCAGGGTGACTCTCTTGCAAACATCTATTTGCAAGCCATCAAATTATTCAGGACTGCCAATCTGTAAGAGCCTTTTCCTATGACTATTTTTCACATAATATTGGTCAATTATCCCATAACCTGCTATAGAAAGAAGCTGTGTAGTCAGTTTTACTTGGACTTTGTCTCAGATAATATGATTTAAATTCCAATTAGATTCTTGCTACTCTGGTTCAGATATAACAATAAAGATAAGAGAATAGTTTTCTTGGATGCTTTTCTTCCCTTGCCCATCAAATTCTGCCATTTAGTGTCATGATTTTGGCCATTATTCCAAAAATTCCTACTATCCCTCGGGGTAAGGATGAATGCTTTCCTGGCAAGAAACACCTCATGTGAATACTTCTTTTATGAAGGTCCTACATTTTTCTTACTTTTAAGTTCATCAGTACCTTAATTTTGGGGATTAAATGTATACTTGTGAATTTTTCCCATCCATTTTTCCTCTGCCTCTGATAACATGTTGTTATCTTTAAATATACCTTTTCCTTTGCCCCCTTATAGTTATTAACTGAATCCTATCAGTTCTTCTCATTATCCCTGCCAGAGTAGCCCTAGACTTTGCAAACTAGTGTCAAGTTGAAGTTGATGCTTTTCCTGTCATCATTAAAGGAGTACACTGAGTATACTGAGGGAACTCAGCACATGATATTAACCTCTGTAAAACCTTTACTTTGGCAAAACTATTGCCTTTATTGTAACCTGAATATGATCTATGCTTTCTTACCTTTCTGCCTCTACCCATACTGTTAGTGCAGTATGAGCTGCCATAACTCTATCTCCACTTAAAAAAATACCACCCAGTCATTAAGACACAGAAGTGCTGTTACATTCTTCTTAAATCCTATATGTTCTCTCTCAAGATGCTAATGTGTCCCAGTCTCCTGGAATATGTAGCAGTTATCATGTATAGGCTTGTGTTGTAGTTAGATTTGTATTCTTATCTCCTTGTGTTTCCCACAGATGCTACTTGTTACCTTGCAAATAACAGAAACTGAAATATTTGTTGAATGAATTTTTAATCATTGATTATTTTCCCAAACTGAGATAATTGTTTTCCTTACTAATGCAGGCTCTTGTGTTTTGTTTTTGATTTTTTTCATTTTCTATTTCTGTTGGTGGACAGAATGTTTAAAACCTTGGCATTTTCTTTTCTTCTTCCCCTCCTTTCATTCTAATCAGATAGCGACTTCTGTTAATTCTACCTCTAAGAAAAAAATCTCCCATTTGCCTCTATATTTCTGCATACTACCCAACTACAGGCTTTCTTTATGACTTATCTGGACTTCTGTTATAGCCTCTTAACAGCTGTTCACATTAATCTCCTCTTTCCTAACTATTCCTTTCATCCCTGACAGACTTATCTTCCTTATGAATTGACCTGGCCATCTAATTCCTCTGCTCAAAACCCTTCAGTGGTTCCTTATTGACTATCAGGTAGAGTTCAAACTCCTTCTATAATCTGAAATCACACTGTCTCTCTGGATGTACTTCTTAGTTCTAGTACTACCCTCCACATAACAGTACACTCCAGCCAAATTAGACCACAAAACAGCCAGAATACATATACAAAACTTCCTGGTTCTTGTGCTTTTGCTCTCCCTATGTCCCTGAGCCTTCTACTTGTCAAGTTGCTACCTATCTTTTAAAACGATTCAAATGACACCTTCCTTGGAGAGTCTTTCCTTATCCTTGTGTTCTGAAAAAGAAAACAAATGAAAATGGCTCATTTTCATTTAACATTTTTAAGGTTCATAAAAAACTGGCTTCAAAATAACCTTGTGAATTGGTAGACAGTGTATACATTGTTATTTCCAATTTACAAATGAGGAAACAGAGTACCAGTTGCTTGTGTGTCAAAACTAATGACTGTCCTCCACACACCACTATAAGTGGTACTGATGTTCTTGATTTCTATTATTTTGTCATTTAGATATTTAAATCACAGTTTTCCTGCCTCTGACACTTGCTAGCTGTGTGATCGTGGGCAAGTCACTGTATCTCTCTGAGGTATAACCTAAGATTTCTCTACTAATTTAGTGATGGGCTATGATCTGTATTGTTTGAATTTCCTTATCATTGAAATTAAAGGTAATTAAATGTTGATACATTATTTCTTCATGAGCATGTCATATCTTCCTATGAAATTGAATACTCCATGAATCATAACCATGTTATCTCAGAATTGGAAGATGTATTGCATCATGGGATTATAGGACTAGCAATAAACTTAAAAATCGTCCGCTTTTAGGTAAACCAGTCCAGCTGCCAACTGAACAGAGAAATTGTCTACTCAAAGAAATTCTGGCCTGACTGTTTCTACAGGAGTGGAGGGCTAATAGATAATTTTCTATTGTTCAGTTTGAGCATGCATTAGAATGCATCATTAGTATGCATCTTTGGCACAGACAGTATAAATAAACAACAAATTTGGTCAAAATTTAATAGGATTAGAGAGGTGTGAATTGCTTTCAGGAAATTTTAAAAACTTCCTTTATTCATCTTAAGCTTTACATTAAAAACAAGGGTCTTTTTTAAGCACTGCTGATATAGTCATACCTTGCAGATATTACAGATTTAGTTCAAAACTACTATAACAAAAAGAGTATAAAAGTTATATTTATATTATACTAGTCTGGTAAGCATGGAATCATATTATGTTTTAAAAAAAATACATACCTTAATTAAAAAATACTCATTGCTACAAAATGCTAACCATCATTTGAGCCTTCAAGTCCTAATCTTTTTGCTGATGGAAGGTCTTGTCTCAATGCTGATGACTGCTAACTGATCAGGGTGGTGCTTGCTGAGGGTTGGGCTGGCTGTGGCCATTTCTTAAAATAGGACAACAATGAAGTTTCCTATACTGATTGACTGTTCCTTTCACTTAAATGCTCAGAGATCATTTTGGGGTTATTAATTGACCTAATTTCAATATTGTTCTGTCCAAGGAGAGGGAGAGAGATGGTAGAACCACTGGTCAGTGGAGCAATCAGAACATATACATTTATTAAGTTTGCTGTTCATGTGGGCCAAAATAGTTACAATAGTAACATCCAACATCACTGATCATAGATCACCATAACAGATATAATCATGGAAATGTTTGAAATATTTTGAGATTTACCAAAATGTGATTCAGAGCCTAAATATGAGTACATGAGAAAATGACACCTGTAGATTTGCTTGATAGAGGGTTGAAAACGTTTGATTTGTAATAACAAAACAAAACCCCCACAATCTGCAAAGTGGAATAAAGTGAAATATAATACAGTGATGTATGCCTGTATTCTTATAGTGTTACCAAATGTCTACAAGGCATGGGCTACAATTGCCTAAAAAGAACCAATAAGAAGTGTCACACAGAGGTCAGTGAGGAGTCAGTCAGGAAGTATTTTTTAAGTTTTGCTTCGTGTTAGGATCTGTAGTTAGTGTTGAGAAAACAAAAAAGTGCAAAAACACATTTTCTACCCTCAAGACTTCACATTATAATGGAGGAAACAATATGCAAATAGCTATGTACATACACATACATACACTTCAAAGATAAAGTCGTATCTGAGGAAAATGCCTTACTGGGAAAGGTCTCCTTTAGAATGAGGGATGTAAGCTGACTCTTGAATAAAGCCAGGAGATGGAGCTGAGGAGTCAGTCATGGTGGGTGGGAGCAGGATGCAGCACATTATGAGAAGTGACAAATAAGAATAGGAATAAAAGATGTCATCAAGGAGTTGGATAATCATTAGAGGAGATGGGGCGGTTACATGAAGAGAGTAAGGGATAAAAGATCGCCACTCAGAATCTTCTACTGCTATCTTTGAAATGTCAGGAGAAATCAAGGGAGGACTCATACATATTGTGGGGCACCTGCAGCTTTGAGGCCACATGTGGCCTTGACATAACCCACAGGTCGCCCACCCCTTGCATGGACTCTTGGGAATACAAGGAAAAGAGTTACAAGGGAAGAGAAAAAAAAATATGAACAGGTACTAATCAGCTTCATTGGAGGAGATTCCCAAATTAATATCCAGTCTCTGCTCAAAGATCTACAGTTCCTGGGTATACACTGTCTCCTAAAACAGCAAATCCCATTTTGGAAGGTTTTCCTAGTTGGACATTTTCCCACTGTGTTGAGCCCAAAGCTCGTAGTTTGCAGCTTCATCTATCACTCTTACTTCTGCTATCAGGAGCTATGTCATATCTGACAATGAATTTTGTCCAGCACCTAGTGCTTTGTGTTGAATTCAATCCAATTGAATAATTAAATGAATTAACATCATTTTTTCAACTCAAAGCTCCCTAAGGGCAAATGCAGCTCTATACCTTCTAAAAAACCTTGCCTATGGTAAGCATTCAACTAGTATGTGTTGAACAAATGGTAGCAATTTCTTTATTTCCCCCTTCATTATTGTCCCTTATTGGGTGAGCATGGAGAGAAAAAATGGTGAAACACAAATCAGTTGATGATCTCTTAATGTGATACTCTTTCATTCAAGGTATGTGTTGTCTTAAGCCAATGCCTATATTGAAACTTAGTACTTGTTTGTGTTTTTGATTTGTGTATTTTTGTTGACAGAGGCAGTGGTTCGCTGGGTTAGCGTTAAGTTTGGCATGGAGATGGAGATGAGTCATGGTCTTCCTTTTTTTTGCTTGAACATGAATACTCATAGCAATTTGTTTATTCTGATTCCTAGTATTCCTGTGATTAGAGAAGTTAAAATTACATCAATTTTTATTTAGCAGTATGATCTGAATAAATGTCATGAGACTGCTTATTAGATTTTTCTTAAAATGAATGTGATTATCTGAAAAAACATTTTTTAAAAAAATATTATTTAGCAGAAAGACTCATATATGCTAGCTCCGAACCCACAGCCCATGGATTTCCTCTAAAAAGAACTCCCAACAAATTCTGGAACAGTGGAAGCTGCACAGCAACACAGTGAAGGAGATTTCCGTTTCAGAGAGCCCTGAAAAACCGACTCCCAAGGTCCATCGCACACCAGACGGGAGCAGAGACCTTCCTTGTCCTGACCACGCAGCACTGAGAGGAGCGAGCCGATCCGAGCAGCCTTCAGGGGCAGAATCTCCAGTGACCACAAAGGTGCCTCCACCCACAGACTCACAGGTCAATGAGAGAGACGGGCTGAGCGGGGAACGGGGTGTCTCCAGAACTCAGGCCCCCTCAGGAGGCAGCAGCAGAGGCAGAAGGCGGCCAGAGCCTCCCAGAGCAGGCAGGAGCTCAGCAGGAGCTCCATTACAAAAGGTCTTTGCATAAACCCTCTGAGGGAACTGAGCCTGGGAGGTGGCCCTGCCCCCACCTGAGAACCTGATTTAATCTTACCCTGAATAGCAGCCAGGCCAGCCACCAAAGGCCCTGAGGCTGGGGAGCAGCATTTGAATCCCAGACCTCAAGCACTAGCTAGGCGGATCTAGGCCAGGGGTGGAGAGGACTCTCAGAAGTCAAGTAACTGGCTGGGAAAATGCCCAGAAAAGGGGAAAAAACTAAGACCATAGAAGGTTATTTTCTTGGTGAACAAATGATTCCAACCTTCCTTTCTGACGAGGATGTAAACTGCTTACCATCAGGTAAAGACATAAGAGTCAAGGCCTCTGTATCCCAAACAAGGAGACCACTTTGTATACCTTAAAGTGCTTCAGAAATATACCATATTATAATCTGATCATAGTAGGTATTCAATAAATGTGTTAAATGAACTATCTGCTCTACTCAAATGCCTCATTACCTATTATCCCTTCCATCTTAGTGCTCTTTCATATACCTCAGAAAGTGTTTATATTTGACATTTCCACTGTTCAAAGCTGATGACCCCAAACCTGATGATCCCAAGCTTTTTGGGGAACTTTGATAGAGCATTTATCCTAAGGGAAGTTATCCAAAGTATTTGCTTCTTATGATATACATATGACCTCCTTTGGTTCTTCTTCGTTATGACTATAGAAGCAGATTTAGTGTAAACAGCATAACATCCTTTTGTAATTATAAGGAGTAATTTTCCTTTACACCTACAAGTATGTATATGTATATATATATATATATATATATGTATATATATATATATATGAAAGGATGTGCATCTAAATATTCCACTAAAGGAAGAAATTGGAGATGAAATTTTAAGACAGATGTCATGATTGCTAAGTATCCAAAAGATATTTTCCTGGCAAATAAAGAAATAATTTCTTCTCAGGGTTAAGTAACTTATTTCATGTTTTGCATTCTGGTCAAGTGCTTAGAAAATAAACATTTCGTTGGTGACTGTCTATCTAAGTGATCACGTTCCACCTGTATGCTAATAATGTTTGCTAATATCTCTTTTCTTGATGACACATGACTTTAGTAATTTTCTGAGCGTACCTCATCTATTTAGTGCTGTCCAATGTATAATGGCATGTAGATATAAATACTAATGGAGAAAGTGCACTGCCTTGGGGAACACCCATCATGACAAGTAACTAATTGCTTTATGTACATTAGTACCAAGTGAAGCATTTTATATCTTTAGAAAGGCACCAACATCCGCTATTTTCTAATTTACCAAAATGTCATGTCCTCCTTGAGAAAATATAGGTTTAGACTATTCTTTAAAAACAACAAAAAATAACACCAACCAGCCTCCCTCAAATCACAATGCCCTGCAAACTGAGTTAAGAAAAATTCTAAGGTTGAGTATCCATGCTTGTGTACACTGAGTCTTCTATGGCTGGGTGATTTTATTTCACTTAATACCTAACCTTTTATTATATTTATTCCAACTATGGACCCCTATTCCAGGAGGAATTAAGATATGAGTAAGGCTGAATTGAATGTAATTTATATGGATGAATAAATGTTGAAACATGACTTCCCTCGTCTACATGAAATTGGTATTCATGCAAAGCAGGGCTAAGAAAAACAAAAATCACCCTTTTTAAAGTAGAAAACTAAAAAAATAAATCTTGGAAAAGCCAGGTCCACATATTAAAGGCAACTTTAACATGTCATGAGTATTTTACTTTGATGTATGTATCTTTAATGTGAGTACTCAGAGATGATACACCGTGATTAGAGAGTTAGCATGCATGATGGGATATGCAGAGCTGTTTAGTGTGATGAATTGAAATTTCTTGTCATGAATCCCATCACAAGCAGAGAGACATGTTGCTACCACTGGCACCAAGGGGGTTATCAGGATAATTATCCAATATTAATAAATACAATTGCAAGCAGGGTAGAAGCAAGTTAGAGCAAGTCTTTTGATCCATTTGTCTTCTTGTAATTCTCCCATTCTTATTTGAATCCATTTTTTACCCCTTCACTTAAAAGTTAGTCCTGCTTAGAAAAACAGCTTATATTTCACTTACAGATTAGACCATCTATTCAGACCTCTAAACACTTATGTTGTTCCACTCTCATTTCTGTGGTATTCATGCATACTTTATGAGGGAGAAGCACAAAGGGAGCTCGCTAGAGAATGAGTGTGGTTTCTTGAGGATGTAAAAGGACACCTCTCTGTTATGCACTGGAGAGCAGGGAATGGGAAAAATGAGCTATAAAGGAGGAATTTTTTTGTGTCATATAAATATATTCAATGAGATAAAAAATATTTAGATGAAATATCTGAAAACTCCTGTAATATCAGGGCTATAGTTTTACATGTGGATGTGGGTAACATGGTTACAATGTTGGAGTTTGGTTTAAAATGCCTATTTTAAGCAATCTACTTTCCCTTAATTTTATTTTGATGATCTTGCAATTAAAAAACATTCATTGCTCATACAAAATATAATTTTTGTTCCCCTAAGAAAGAAATCTTTTAAATGCCAACTATTGACCATATTTGTTCCATAACAAAGATACTTTGCCATAACACTTTGTACCACACCGATAAAACTACTTGAAGCTTCCAAATCAATACAGAGTAGTTCCAATAAAGTTCATTTTATATTTCCATTTCTTCACAAAAGTACAACATAATTAAAAATAAATAGATATTAATAAATAAATCATTGAATAAATAAGAAGGAATTCAGAGTTGTTATTTTCATATGTACATATGTATTGGGGTGGGAAAGTTAAAGCTAAGAAGATGGCTCACAAAAAGCAGCTTGATTAGAGGCAGTCAGATACAATCACAGCCATAAAATATTCTTTATAGTTTAAAGGGGAGGACTAAACAGAGCTTTTCTTCCCTACCATTCAGTTCAGTTCAATTCAACTCAATACAATTCCATTCAAAACAATTCTAGTCAATCCATTTTGAAACAATTTAATTCACTGTCTACAACGCAAAAGATAGTTAGGGATAGTAACTTTCCTGGTATTCAGTAACAATTTGGCTCTGTCAGTAAGGACCTAGAACATATATACTACAAGTGAAAAACGATAATTTTCTCATCAATACCTGACTATGACAATAAATTCAATGTGAAAGAAAATTTAGTTTAATTCAAAAAATTATTCCTATTCCCAATGGCTTAAGACAATAGGTTTTAAGGCAGTATGGTACATTAGAAAAAAAAAACAGTGGATTTGAAGTACAAAGAATTAGGTCCAAATCCCAGCTCTGTCACTTTATTACTTGTGTGACCTTAGGCAAATTAATTAATTTCTTTTACTCTCAATTTTCTTATCTATAAAAACAGAGGATGTTGAAATAGATAACCTCTAATGTCTTGTCCAACTTTAAGTGCATGATCATATGATCTTGTTATTTAGAATTGGACCAACTGATGATTTTATAGATTATGGAACAGTCTTGGTGAGGAGTGACTTAGCAAAGGTAATAAATATCAGAGCCAGAATTTGACCCTACATCTTCTATCCCCATACTCCATGTACTTCTTACTGCATTCTTCCTAAATTCAGGTTACTAAACTATCAGAAATGCCTCAATGTAAATGGGATATATAAAGTTATCCCAAAGCCTGGACCTTAAGGAAAACTTAGGGAGACTCCAGTATAGATTTCAGTAATATATTAGTTTCAGTTTGGTCAGATTCAATTCAATTATATCCAAGACACTAAGAAATAAAAACAAAAATAAAACAATGTTTACCTACAAAGATCCTACTGGGAAGATATAGCATGTATATAATTGGATAATCAGTGCTAGTCTTTGTACTAGTATATATTGTAAATGATCACTTGAGGGAATAATCTAGCCTTCACAAAAGTTTGAACCATTACATGAGATATCATCATTCCTTTCTACCCAGTTTAAGTTTTTATTGTAAACAGCAATTTGATTTTAAAGTTATTGAAGTTGTCAATACTAGAAATTTTGTGTTGATCTGAAATTATGGCCAAAAGGCAAAAGTTCATATCTTTGGATCCACTACAAGGTTTGTATGCTAAAGAGATAAAAATTTACAAAGGGAGAAGGACCTATTTGTTCAAAAATATTTATAGTAATTCTTTTTTGTGATGGTAAAGAATTAGAATTTGAGGGTATGCCCATCAGTTGGAGAATGGCTGAGCAATATGAACTATATGATAGTAATGGAGTACTATTTTGTTGTAAGAATGATGGGTAGGGTGATTTAAAAAAAAAAAGACTTGGAAAGATGTACACAAACTACAAAGTGAAGTGAGCAGAACCAGGAGAATATCGTACATAATAACAGCAGAATTGTACAATGATCAGCTGTGACTGACTTAGTTATTCTCAGCAATACAGTGATTCAAGATAATTCCAAAAGACTCATGATTAAAAAAATGTTATCCTTCATAGAAAGAACTGATGGAGTCTGGATATAGATTGAAGCATACTATTTTTTTAACTTTCTTTTTTCCCCATTTTTTTTATTTGGTCTCTCCCTTCTTTATGACATTACTAATATGATAATACGTTTTACATGATTACAAATGTATAACCCATATAAAATTGGTTATTGTCTTAGGGAAGGCAGAGGTAAGGGAAGGATGGTGAAAATTGGGAACTCAAAATTTTAAAATCTTAAATGTTAAAAATTATCCTTAGATGTAATTTGGAAAAAATATAACTTTAAAAAAGAAATTTGTGCTGTAAATTTTTCCAGTGTCCAGAATAAAATGATAATTATTAAGATCATATCTATATGTGTTCATGGGATCTAGCTGTGATAGAGCAGCCAGATTTTTCTCATTGATTTATTGTGGCCCTTATTACAATAACAATGCACTGGAGATCCATAATGCTAGTTTTTGCTGCCACAATCATTTTTTTT
>CM053773.1:11273857-11291753 GCA_028658325.1 Potorous gilbertii | reverse complement strand
GACAGAATATTTCCAATCATGTGTCAATCAACTTCTGAATTTGGTCAAACAGGTGACTCTATAGTATTGACTCTTCACACAGCTATTGTTGCTATGTTGGCTTCTGCTACCAAATACAGTTTCTGAGGACACCTGTGATGTCTCTTCATACCTTTCAAAGATAAAGAAGTCATAACCTGTGCCTTTCCTTCCCTGGATGTTCATTCACCTAGAACTGGGGTTTCTGTGGTCTCAAGGCCACATGTGGCCCTTTAGGTTTTCAAATACAGCACTTTGACTGAATCCAACTTCACAGAACAAATTTACTTAACAGAAAGATTTGTTCTGTACAACTTGGATTCAATCAAAAGGTCACACCTAAGGACCATGAAGGATACCTGTGGCCTTGAGGCCAGAGGTTCCCCATCCCTGAAAACAAGAAAAGATGAAACAAAACAAGAACAGAGGTGCCATATGTTCACAGACACGTGGCAACTATTAAGGACATATAATGTGCTATCCATCCTGTACCCCTCAGTGACTGAGATCAATAGCTATAATTCCAAAGCTTCCAGGAAAAAAGGAATTGGCCTGTAAGCCCCAAGTTCACCGGGTCTCCTCTGACCATCCAATTTTACTTTCCTTTGGAGGGGAGATGGAAAGTGGTGTAGAGAAGGGAGAAGGTGAGCTGAGTTCCCCAGCTAGCTGAGTCCCCATTAAGGCAGCTTTGTCTACTCAGAGGTCTGTATTTGTCCTTGGTTTTTGAAGAAGATGATGACATCAGAGAAATTATGACATAACTTGCACTGGATTTTGTTTTGAGTGAGGGAGGGCTATGCAAGGTCATCAGTTTCACATTTTTCTCCTGAGCCTTAGGAGAAAAGCAGAAAACTGGGAGAACATTTTTATAGCAAGTTTCTCTGAAAAAGATTCTCTCTCCCATATATAGAGAACTGAGTCAAATCTATAAGAATACAGGTCATTCTTCTACTGACAAATAGTCAAAGGCAACAGGCAGTTTTCAGATGAAGAAATCAAAACTGTCTATAGTCATACAAAATGCTCTAAATGACAGTTGATTAGACAAATTCAAATTAAAACCACTCTGAGGTACCACCTCATACCTATTAGATTAGCTAAAATGATAGAAGGGGAAAATGACAACATCACAGTAACAGCAATATTATATGGTGATCAACTGTAAATGGCTTAGCTATTATCAGCAATACAATGATCCAAGATAACTTATGATGAAAAATGCTATCTCTGGAACAGTGGGAGCAGCAGAAGAGGTAAACAGACTCTTAGCCCATGAGGCTAGAAAGATCATTAAGGAGGATTCCTCTTGCTGTGGCAGGATCAGAGCTGTCCCAGGCAGCCCCACCTCAACAAACTGGGAGAAGATTCTGAGCCCCAGGGGGGTAAATCTGGAAACCGTCAACACCAGGACCCCAGGCATGCGTCAGCACTATAGGGAAATTGGGAAGACACTAGCATAGACAGCTCAGCTTCCCTATGCTCTAGCTCAGCAAAGGAGACCTCCTGTGACCAGACCATCCCTACCCCACACTTAATGAGCTAGCTCCAGGGTAACTGTGGGGAAACCTAAAAAAGACCTCACCTGCCCTCTGCTTTCCAGCACCAGCTATCTCAGCACCAGGTAAGCTGCAGCATTTTAGCTTCTAGCTAACACAACACACAACACACAAAGCCTCAAGTTTTACTGTGGGCCAGAGCTCCCTGTGCCACAGATGCAGAGATCTACTTTAAAAGTCAGGGAAAAAGTTGTTATCATAATAAGCAAAGCAGAAAAGAAAAGACCATAGAATCTTTCTATGGGGACAAGGACCAAAGCACAAATATCAAAGAAGTCAGCATTGAGACTGTACTCCCATCTGAAACTTCAGAAAGTAATATTAACTGGTCTGAAACACAAAGTGCCTTCTTGGAAGATCTCAGAAAGGATTTTAAAACCCAAATTAGAGAAATAGAAGAAAAACTGACCAGTGACTTTAAAATAGGAAAAAAGAAATCACAGAAGTATTTAAAAGGACAACTGGACAAATGGAAAAGGAAGTACAAAACATATATGGTGAAAACAACTTAAAAGGAACAATTGGACAGATGGAAAAGGAGGTGCACAAGTTAACAGAAAAAACCAATTTGATAAAAAATAGAATAGGGCAAGTAGAAGCTAATGAATCTATGAGATATTAAGAATCAGTCAAACAATATAAAGAATGAAAAGATAGAAGAAAATGTAAAATATTTCACCTGAAAAACTACTGACCTGGAAAATAGATCCAAGAGAGAAAATCTAAGGATTATTGGTCTGCCAGAAAGCCATGATGAAAAAAAAAGATCCTGGACAATATCAGTCAAGCAGTTATCAAGGAAAATTGCCCAGAAGTTCCAAACCCAGAGGGCAAACAAAATATTCATTGAAAGTATCCACCGTTCACCTCCTGAATGGGGCCCCAAATTAAAAACACCAAAGAATACCATTGCCAAATTCCAGAACTATCAAGTGAAGGAAAAAATACTTCAGGCAGCCAGAAAGAAGCAATTCAAATATCCAGGAGCTACAGTCAGGATCACACAGGATCTTGAAGCTTCTACATTAAAAGATGGAAGTGATTGGAATATGATATTCTGTAAGGCAAAGGAGCTGGGACTACAACCAAGGATTAATTACCCAGCAAAACTGAGCATAATATGTCAGGCAAGGAAGTGGACATTCAATGAAATAAGGGATTTCCAGACCTTCCTGATGAAAAGACCAAAATTCAATGGAAAATTCAATCTTCAAATGCAGATCTCAAGAGCGACATAAAAAGGTAACGAGGGGGGAAAATAAACAAAAAAAAAAACTTTTTACTCAATATGGGCAAACTGTTAACATCCCTATAAGGGAAGATGATACTTGTTAATCCTGAGAATTGCATATTTATTATGAAATATAAAAGGGATATACATAGATAGAGGGAATGGGTATGAATTAAATGATGTGATGATAACAAATGTGATTTAAAGGTGCAAAGGGATTGTAATGGGAAATGTGAAAAAGAGGAGGCAGAAAAAATAAATTCCATCACAAGAATAGGCACAAAAACATATTACAGTAGAGGAAAAGAGGGGAGGGAGATGAGCATTGTTTGAAATGTACTCTCATCTGATGAGTTTCAAGGAAGGTACAACAACCTCAGTTATGTATAGAAATATGCGCTATAGGCAATAGGAGGGGAAGGGGGAAGGGAAAGGAAGGAGAGGCTAAAAGGGAGGGAAGAAATAGTAAGGGAAAAGGGGATTAAAAGGGAGGAGGCTTAAGGAAGGGTAGGGAAGACTGAGGGAGGTAGTGGTCAAAAATAAAAACTATTGTGGAGGGGAAGGGAAAAGGGAGAATGAAAAGCATAAACAAGAGAAAAAGGGATGGAGGGAAAGACACAGGTAGTAATCATAACAGTGAATGTGAATGGAATGAACTCTCCCATAAAACAGAGACAGATAGCAGAATGGATTAAAAAACATGATAAAGGGTTATTTACAAGAAACACATTTGAAACAGGGGCATACACACAGGGTAAAGGTAAAAGTTTGGAGCAGAATCTTTTGTGCTTCAGCTGATGTAAAAAAAGCAGGGGTAGCACTCCTAATCTCAGACAAAGCAAAAGCAGAAATACATCTAATCAAAAGAGATAAGGAAGGAGACTATATCTGCTAAAAGTCACCATAGAGAACAAAGCAATATCATTACTAAACATATATGCTCCATGCGGTATAACATCCAGATTCTTAGAGGAGGAGTTAAGGGAGTTACAGGAAGAAACAGCAAAACTGTACTAGTGGGAGACCTCCACCTCCCCCTCTCTGAACCTGATAAATCTAACCTCAAAATAAAAAAGAAACAAGTTAAGGAGGTGAATAGAACTCTGAATAAGGTAGACATGATAGATCTCTGGAGAAAACTGAATGGAGAGGGAAAGGACTACACCTTTTTCTCAGTGGTATATTGCACATATACAAAAATTTACTATGTACTAGGCCATAAAAACCTCACAATCCAGAGCAGAAATGCAGAGACAACCAATGCATCCTCCTCAGATCATAACCAATAAAATTATATATAATAAAAGACCATGGAAATAGAAACCAAAAAATAATTGGCAACCAAACAATCTAATCCAAAAGAATGAGTGGGTTAAACAACAAATTATAGAAACAAACAACATTGAAAAGAATTACAATAATGAGACAACCTACCAAATTTTATGGAATACTGAAAAAGCAGTTCTTAGGGGAACTTTTATATCTTTGAATGCCTACATGAATAAAATTGAGAAAGAAGAGATCAATGAATTGGGCATGTAACTGAAAAAACTCAAAAAATAAAAAATTGAAAATCCCCAAGTAAATACCAAATGAGAAATACTGAAAACCAAAAGAAAGATTAATAAAATTGAAATTAAGTAAACTATTGAACTAATAAATAAAACTAACAGTTGGTTTTATGAAAAATCATTAAAATTGATAAACTTTTGGTCAAAATGATTATAAAAAAAGAAGAAAACCAGATTACCAATTTCAAAAATGAAAATGGTGAATTCACCTGCAATGAGGAGGAAATTAAAACAATAAGAAATTACTTTGCCCAACTGTATGCCCATAAATTTGACAATCTACATGAGATGGATGACTATTTTAAAAGATATAAATTGCCCAAAATAACAGAAGTGGAAGTTGGATACTTAAATAACCCCATCTCAGAAAAAGAAATTGAACAAACCATCCATAAACTCCCTAGGAAAACATCTCCAGGGCTGAATGGACTCACAAGTGAATTCTATCAAATATTTAAGAACAATTAATTCCAATACTATATACAATATTTGGGGAAATGGGGAAGAAGGAGTCCTCCCAAATTCTTTTTATGATACAAATATGGTTTTGATATCTAAAGCAGGAAGAGCCAAAACAGAGCGAGAAAATTATAGACCAATTTCTCTAATAAACATAGATGCAAATATTTTTGATAAGACTTTAGCAAAAAGAGTACAGCAATGTATCATGAGAATAACACATTATGATCAGGTAGAATTTATACCAGGAATGCAGGACTAGTTCAGTATTAGGAAAACTGTTAGCATCATTGATCACATCAACAACAAAACTAACAGAAAACACATGATTATCCCAATAGATGCAGAAAAAGCTTTTAACAAAATATAATACCCATTCCTACTGAAAACAATGAAGAACATAGAAATGAATGGAGCTTTCAATAACATAATAAGTAGTATCTACATAAAACTTTCAGCAAGCATTATATGCAATGGGGATAAGCTAGGTGCATTTCCAATAAGATCAGGGGTGAAACAAGGATGTCCATTATCACCACTATTATTCAATATGGTACTAGAAATATTAGCTGTAGCAATAAGAGAAGAAAAAGAAATTAAAGGAATTAGAATAGACAAAGAAAAAAACTAAGTTATCACTTTTTGCAGATGATATGATGGTACACTTATAGAATCCCAGAAAATCAAGTCAAAAACTACTTGAAATAATAAACAACTTTGGCAAAGTTACAAGTTACAAAATGAAGCTACTCAAATGTTCTGTGTTTCTTTTTATTACTAACCAAGCCCAACAGCAAGAAATAGAAAGAGAAATCCCATTTAAAACTACTGTAGACAAAAAAAAATATCTGTGAGTCTACCTGCCAAAACAAACCCAGGGACTATATGAACACAGTTACAAAACACTTTTTGTACAAAGTCAGATCTAAGTAAGTGGGAAAACATCAGTTGCTTGTGGGTGGGCCGAGCTAATATAATAAAAATGGCAATTCTACCTAAATTAATTTACTTATCAGTGCCATACCAATGACTATCAGATATTTATTTTGTAGAGCAAGAAGAAACATCAAAATTCACCTGGAAGAACAAAAAGTCAAAAATATCAATGGAACTAATGAAAAGAAATTCTACACAAGGTGGCCTAGCTCTATCAGATCTCAAATTGTATTATAAAGCAGCAATTATCAAAACCACTTGGTACTGGTCAAGAAACAGAAGGGTAGACCAGTGGAATAGGTTAGGTACTCAAGACACAGTAATCAACGAATATAGCAATGTACTGTTTGATAAACCCAAAGATTCCAGATTATGGGATAAGTACTTACTATTCAACAAAAATTGCTGGGAAAATTGGATAACAATGTGGAAGAAACTATACATAGACCACCTGACACCATCCAAAGAAATAAAGTCCAAATGGGTACATGATCTAGGTATAAAGATTGATACTATAAACAAATTAGTGAAGCACAGAGTAGTATAATTATCAGATTTATGGAGGAGGGAAGAATTTTTGACTAAACGAGAGGTAGAAAACATTACGAAGTACAATATGGATAATTTTGATTACATTAAATTGAAAAACTTTTGCACAAACAAACCCAATGCAACCAAGATTAGGAGAGAAGCAGAAAACTGGGAAAGAATTTTTGCATCTAGTGTCTGTGATAAAGGCCACATTTCTAAAATATATAGAGAACAGAGTCCAGTGTACAAGAATACAAGTCATTTCCCAATTGATAAATAGTCAAAGGATATGGACAAGCAGTTTTCAGAGGAAGAAATTAAAGATATCTATAGTCATATGAGAAAATGCTCTAAATCACTATTGATTAGAGAGATGCAAATCAAAACAACTCTGAGGTACCACATCACACCTATCAGATTGGTTAACATGAAAAAACAGGAAGATGATAAATGTTGGAGAAGGTGTGGGAGACTTGGAACACTAATTCATTGTTGGTGGAGCTGTGAGCTGATCCAACCATTTTAGAGAGCAATGTGGAACTTTGCCCAAAGGGCTACAAAAATGTGCATACTCTTTGACCCAGTAATATCACTTCTAGAACTATATCCCCTAGTGATCATAAAAATGGGAAAGAGTCACACGTACGAAAGTATTTATAGCAGCACTTTTGGTGGCCAAAATCAAGGGAATGACCATCAACTGGGGAATGGTGAAATAAATTGTGGTATATGAATGAATGGAATACTATTGTGCTATAAAAAATGATGAACAGGAAGACTTCAGAGAGGCCTGGTAAGACTTATATGAACTGACGCTGAGTGAAAGGAGCAGAACCAGGAGAACTTTGTACACAGCAACAACCACAGCATGCAAGGATTTTTTCTAGTAGACTTAGTACTTCATTGCAATGCAGGACTTAAATTTTCCCTATGGTCTCTTAAGGCAAAATACCTTCCACATCCATGGAAAGAACTATGGAAATAGATTGCAGAATGTAGCAGATCATTTTCTTTTTTATTATGTTTTAGTTTGTTTTATGATTTCTCCTATTCATTTTATTTCTTCTATGCAACATGATTCAAGTGAAAATGAATTTAGTAGGAATGGATGTGTAGAACCTATATAAAACTGTATACCATCTCAGGGAGGGAGGAGGGAGGTAGAAGGGAAGGAAGGTGAGGGAGGGGAAAGAAGTCTAAGTTATTTGGAAGTCATTATAGAACACTGAAAACAGATAAAATAATAAAAAGGTAGAAAAAAAGAAAAATGCTAACCACTTCCAGAGAAAGAATCAATATTATGAATACAGTTTGAAGCATAATTTTTAATTTTATTTTTCTTTTTTTGGGGGGAGGGTGTTTATTTTCTTTCACAACATGGCTAATATAGAAGTGCATTTTGCATGACTACACATGTATAGTGTAAATCAAATTGCTTGCCTTCTAAGGAGGGGAGAGGAGATGAAGAGGGGGAGATAATTTGGAACTCAAAATTCAAAAAATAAAGAATGTTAAAATTGTTTTTACATGTAATTGGAGAAATACATAAAAATTTAAAAAGATTATCAAGATATCAAGAAAAATGTAATAGAACAGAGGAATAATGTAAGGCATTCACTTAATAGTGCTGTTTCATAGAGCAATAGTAGAGTAGTGCAGTAAAGGAGAGACTGAATTGGGGAGTTGTTGGGGAGAAGGTCCATAAGGTAGTTTAGAGTCAATTTTGATAAGGCCCTCAGTTCAAGGTTATAGACTTCAGATTGTGTACTGCAGCTAGTGGAAAGTCACTGAAGTTGTGAGAACAGATATGATTATGGCCAGATTATTGAGGATTAAGGACTGAATAGGTAGTGTAGGATGCTGGCTAGAGAGTCAGTCTAGTCCAGCATAAGAAATAAACTGGCTATGTTATAGTGACCAAGTTGCCCAACTTCTAAGTGTTACAAACAAGTAATGTCTTAAATTACAATGCAATTTTCAACTGTATTGGAATCAGGAGATACCTTACTAGTTTTCTATACTTTTATCCTGGACTCTATCCCCCAAATAAAAAAAAAAGAAGACTGAATGGATGACAAAACAGTTGGTATAGACTTCTTTTTAGAGAAATTTTATTCAAATGATGTTTTAGGACTAGTAATCTGGTTATTATGGAGATGTTTATGTAAGATAATTGGGAGGAGCTATGGTACTGAATATTTAGGAAGAACATTTGGAAAGCTATTACACTAGATATAGCATGAGTTTATAAAGGAATGAACCAGATGGTAAAAGTGGAAGTGGAAAAGAATAAAAAGACAAAGAAATTTCAAATAAAGAATTCATAAAACTTAGGTTAACTGTTTACATGTGAGATTGAAATCAGAGAAATCAAAGATAGATGCAATATTTTAAATCTAAATGACTGGGAGACTTAGATTGATGGGATATGCAAGGAGATTAAGAAAATGAGTTTATTTAAGAAGTTAAATGAGGTTAGTTTTATATATGTCGAATTTGAATTCTCTAATGAAGAAATATAATCAGAAGCTAAAGATAGGAGAATGACATTCAAGAGAAAGCATGAGAAGAAATCACTTTGGAATGCATTTTTGTAAGGGTTAGAATTAAAGTAATGAGAGTAGATGGGAACAAAGCAATCATCATCAAACCTATTAAATAATGGTTAAAAAAAGTAAAAGTTAATCAGTGGAACTGGTTAGTTAAGCATTTAGGCATGATTTGAAAACAACCAAATATTATCACTTAATTCTTAATAAATCCAAAGTTCCAGCTACCAGAGCAAGGACTCTTACCAAAAAAAAAAAAAATTGCTGGTAAGACTAGAAAGCAGTATATAGAAATTAGCAATAGATGCAGAGGAGGAATTTTAAACTAAACAATGGATGTAGGTGGTTATAAAAGAAGAAGCATAGTTTCCATTACAAAAGATTGAAAAGCTTTTTCATAAACAAAATCATTGCTGCTAAAATAAGAAAAACTATTAAATGAGGGGAAATTTTCAAACCAGTTACCTCTGATAAAGGTCTAATTAGACATTAACAGTTCCCCATTAGATAAGTTGTTTTAAAGGGTATGAACAGATACTTTTCCTCTGAAAAATTCAAACTCTCACCAATTATAGGAAAGAATGTTAGAAATCACTTAATAATAAGAGAAATAAAAATAAAAGTAGCCCTGAGGCACATCATTTTAACAGAGATGGCAAAAGATTAAAATGATAAAAATTGGAGGGACTTTGGAAGGATAGGCATCCATTATTGGTAGAGCTGTGAATTAGTCCAGTTGTTTCAGGGAAAAACAATATACTTCAGGAAGGCATTAAAGCATGGTTAGTATTTGGCCAAGCAGTACAATTACTAAAGCATTTAAGCCGTGGAGATTAAAACCAATCAAATGAACCTATCCATGTAATATTAAGCATCAACTGTGTTACATATAAGCATATATATATATATATATATACATAAATATGTACAAGTATATATCTTATAGCATATATAGAAATATATACTATATGTATACACTATAGTATATATAGATATATAGACATATATGTGTGTAGCAACAAAAAAGTGGAAAATAAAAGCAGATGACCATGAATGGAAAAAGCAAATCACCATGAGTGGAATATAGCAGAACAAATTGTGGCATATCTGTGCCATAAAAAATGACAGATAAGATGAATTCAGAGAAACTTAGGAAGATTTTATATGAATTGATAGAGATTAAAGTAAACAGAACTCAGAGAAAAATTTAAATAACCACAGAAATATAAAATAAAAATATCATTGAAATGATAATCAATGAAATGACCAACTGTCATTTCAGAAGACAGATTGAAGCAGTAGATTTAAATGTGAAATGAGAGATATATTAGTACTTGTTCAGATGTAACCAATGTGTTGATTTCTTTTGCTTGACTATTTCTTACAAGAGTTGGTTGTGCCTAGGGGTGATGAAGACTAAAAAAGGGAAATGATATTATTTTAAAAGAATGTTAATAAAAAATCTCTTTAAAAAAGAGTAGATATTAGAAGGGAAAAGAGCTAAAGTCTTAGAACAAAGAAGAATGAAATTTGGAGTAATTGCACTTGTGATGGAAGCATAAAAAAAAGAAACAGATAAGGATAAGTGGAAGATATAGGCAGATTCACAGCTTTAGTGTAATATAAAAAAAGACATGACTTAAGGAATTTTAAAAAGTGATAGATGAACCCACAGAGATTATGCATTTGTTTGTGTGTGTGTGTGTCTGTACGTTTGTACTTATATGTTTGTTTTACCGGGAGACAGAGAGAGAGAGTTAAAAAAATGAAAAATCATGCACCCTTCCCAACCCCTGCTCCTTCTATGTATGGGACCATAATATGATCAAATCATCTCTCCCATTGTTCCTGATAAGGTTGCTTTGATTTAATCCCCTATAGCCACTGCTACCCATCCCTGTAATTTTCTGAGATCAACATATGTATTCTTAGTCACTATTTCTCTAAGCACCTTGTTTTCCCCATTTTTTGTTTTTATACCCCAACCAGTGCTTGACATTTATGCATTCATTTATTCATTCAAACTAAAAAATGCTATTTGATCTGTAAGTTAGAAGGACCTCAGCAGCTTTTAAGAGTTCAGTTCCAGTAGAATGATCAAGGTGCATATCAGATTATAATGAGTTAAGGAGTGGGTGAATAACACAAAGTAGAGGCAGGAGGTGTAGACTTCTGATTGAAGAAGTCTGGCAGCACAAGTAAGGAGCTAGAGAAGACACTGACCTCATACAAAGCATTTGTTATTATTGTGGTTTCTTCAGAAATTAGAAATACTTGTACATTTTTGGAGAAAGAAAGAAACTAGGGGGAAAACTATTGTAGATGCTAGAAGTTAATAAATGGAGTGTAGTCCAAAGGACTAAGGAATAAATGAAACAAAATGCAAATTTGCAGGAATTAGCTTTGAAAAGAAAGACTCTTCTCCCTCTAGTATCAGAAGGAAGAGAAGGGGGATGGGTGAACACATTTTAATGTAGAGAAGAGGATGGTCTCCCTATGTGGTGCTGAACTTAGTAATGTATGAAGTAAAGTTATCTCAAAAGTCAAGATGGGAAAGTGTTTGAAACTAAAAGAAACTAATGAAGGGCCATAACCTCTGTTGGTAGTACAATCTATCCAGGAGAATAACAATTTGTTCCTATAGCAGGGTGAATCCTTTTAAAAGCTGATTTTTTATTTATATTTTATTTATATATTTGTTATATTAAACGAGTTTAAATTAAATTATATTGAAATGTCATCAAGTTGTATGTATGACTATTAATTCTTTTCCCTAATAGCATTAGATCAAAAGGTGAGTATTTACTCACCTTTACCCACTATTTACAAATATGCTTAAGCATGGGACATTGTTAAATATATAGCCAATTCACACATAATGCTCACACACACACGCACACACACACACACACACACACACACACACACACATATATATATATATCCTTCACTGTTACTTGCTACTATTTAGAATTTCTACTGTTTCTACAATCCACTACTCAAGAATACTTTTAACAGCACACTGATTTCAAAAGTAAAGATACTTAAACTTTATTTTCTGAGGTTTATTCGCAACGCTGTGCACTGCTAGAAACAATGATTTTGCTAGGAAAAATTATTACTAGGAAAAAATTTAAAAATACATTTTCATAAGAAGGAGAACACATTATTGATAAATACATCTAAGTTTGTAGATTGGTTATTTCTCAGAGGTTATTTGGGGTCATAATTGTAAATCTCATTACCTTGCTTGAAGGAGGTCTCTTTCATTATTACGGTGCTGAGGTCCATATCCCTGAAGCTAATTGCAAGGTAGAGCTGCAGAGTTCTAATTGTTTGCCATCAAAATAGCTGTGTAAGCTTGATTAACAGTGTTCAGCAACATTCATAATAGTCCAAGCCTGGTCCTGCATAAAATAGAAACTGGGAAAAATCAATAAGATTTAATAAGATCAGGAACAATCACTTACAATAGTACATCAATCACACAAAGTAATAGGTGCAGGATTTGATAGGGTCCTGAACTGCCTGAGAGATTCATAACCAGTACTCGTTAATGATTTGTTCATTTGCATTTTATCAATCCAGCTACAGCTGACAAGCAGAAGGAGCAGTAAGGAAATATGTTGACTTAAACTCATCAGCTTTGCAATTAAAAAAATAACAGATAATACTAAATGTCTTGTCATATGGAAATCAGGTGTTGCAAAGATGTAGGCAATCGTCTGCTCTTTGCCATGAGCCTCTGTTAGATTTACAGAATACAGTGGCTAATGGTGTCCCTGTGGTCACCAGAAAGCTTCATCAGGTTAGAGAGAATGTACAAGAGAATATAAATTTTTCACCCCCATATACCATGATTGCATAATAATATTTAATATGTAATGTGCAGATTCCCTTGTCTTTATCCTTTTGAAATAAATGAAACCCTTGGCTATGCCTTAGGCAAAGCTCCTATCAAATGCTAAAACAACCATAATGAGGTGACTTTCTGGTGATTATTGCTTATCATTATATTGTCTTTCAGCTATTTTTTTATGACTTTATAAAGTAATCATGCAGTATTTACTATCTATATTAAAAAAATAAACCTTTTGGGGAGAAAAAATAGAACAAATAAAATTGTATAAACAAAATTCTTGTTCTGAATTAAATGCTATTCAGAAATGTGAAGTAACAGAATTAATTCCCCTATAAAAATGGAAGGCATAATGAAAATGCTCAGCTATGTTGAGAAGTCAGATGGATCCTGCTTAGGGAAATTCACACAGGTATCATAGGTGTTTTATAAAGAGAATTATATGAATGGTGAGTAGAATGTCAGAAACTGGTGGCTGTGCCATCTAAAATGTGGATTAATTAGTCTCTATCCCAAACTGCCATAAACAACATACTCCATCCGAGTAGAAAGGAGATATCAGCCACTGTAGAGCTTTTTAAAATAGGTGACTCCTGCAAGAAACAATTCATTTGATTTAAAGCAAGGTATACCTGAAAGCCCATTATGAAAAACTTAATGACTTTAGTTTAAAATAATATGTTGGCAATAATAAAAGCTTACAATTATTTAAGTATCTATAAATATACATACCAATACATATATACACATATATACATATGCATATGTGTTTATATTCACATATTTGTATGTTTACATGCAGTGAGTACATATATACTATTATGTATGCATACATAATGTATGGTACATTCATACTATATCTACTATCTCCATGCCATTCTCCATGCATTTTCATTGGTGATGCCCCTTGTTTGGAATGCATTCCCTCATCACTTCTTTTCTTTGAGACTCAGTTCTAGGGTGATTTTCTGCATGAGGCTATTCCTGGTCTCCCCTGGTACTTTCCCCTTTTCAAGCTACCTGGTACCTGTTTTGTATGTGTTCTGCATATATCCACTTGTGTGCGTGTGCTCTTCCCCATTAGAATAGGAATATAAGCTTCTGACAGACAAAGACTATTTTGTTTTTATGCTGTCGTATCCCCAGAGTCTAGGAGAGGGCCAGCACATAGTGGCCACTTAATAAATGCTTGCTTGTTTGATTGATTGGTTGGAATCCCTTTCCTTCCTTCTTTCACCTCGCTCCCCTGGAATCTCTTCTATGTCCCAAACAAAGGAGGGCTGCTACTGTTCCGCGACCTGGCCATTTCATCTCCGGCCACTTTCCCACAAGCTGTCATTGGCTTTTCTTTGTGTTTCCAACTTAAGAAATGTTACCTACGTATTATTATTAATTTTGATATTATTAGTTTTACAGATGAGGGAATAAGGGCTCACTTAGATGGGAGAATGCTTGGCCTTGTGTACCTAATAAGTATAAGTGCTGCAACTTGCATCAAGGATTGATAACTCCAAGTTCAGGTTATGTGCCACTACACCATGCCCCCTCTCTCGAACTCCGTTGCTTTTGTTATATTTCTCTGAAGAAACAGAGTTGATGTCTAGTGAAGCTTTATTGATTTACTGAGTGAAATGAAATGCTCTGAAGACAGAAGAGGAGGGTAAGGGAAAGAAGAATACATCATACACATACCTTTCACATATACCTTTTCCATCCTTCAAGCTCTTTTCTCTATTTGAGTGTTTAGTTTCTGTGAATGATTTGGACATTTAGATGAGTTTTGCTTAGGTACATATTGTTTAGGTGCTTGAGATTTTGAAGTTTGGAGAGGTAAAGGAAGCTGGGAACAATTACTATTTAGTAAAAAGACCGAACAACCCATGAAGGATTCAATTCGGTGATTTTCACCCACAAGGCAAACAAATAGCACATAGCTGAGTGATTTTCTTTTAGGAAAAGTGGAAAAGTAGTTATTCCATGGACTGAGAGCAAAGGAAATCTATGTTGCATAGAGGTAATTGTTATAAGGCTTTCCTTATTACCCAGATTATGGAAATAACCTTATATCTAGAACTGGTCTTTTTGGTGAAATTTGTTTGACAGGTCTTTTAATTGCTCGATAGAGATTGTGGATTTTCTTACACAAAGATGCATGTGTTTGTCTGTGTGCACATATGTGTGTGTACACTGAAGGCTATTCAGTCTGGAAATTAGTGAGAGAAGCAAAACTGTAGGACAGGTAGCACTTCTCTATGTAGTTGAAGACAACTTTTCAGTGACAAAGTTCAAATGAAAGGGGATTACATTTATTGCTTTCTTTTGTTTCATTCCTTTAGTTAATGTGCCTGTTCTTCTGTTCATTGTTCCATAAGCATGACTTTTTACAAGGGTAATATTGAGGTATAAAGCAGGGAACAGGAAGAGCAAGCCTCTGACAGTGCAAGGGCCAAATTCTCATACTCACAAAGGTTTGAATTCAATGTGGTGAATGAGGAATGACTGTGTTAGCAGAGAAGGACCACAAACACTGAATCCGAGTCTTGTGAGCTGAGCACTCAGGTCCTGAATAATGTGTTATGCCTATATTTATTTTGAAACCCATTTAAACGTATTTGTCATTTTAAAATCACGAAGATTTCCCAGAGTTGTTATTCACCTTCTATCTCATGAGAAACCATTCCTTAGAAGAAAACACAAATATAAAGGAGGGACTTTGGCAAAACATAACCAATACATTAAAAAAAAAAAGTTTAATGTTATATGCAAGGTACCACACTCAAAGTTCCTTTTTAAAAAAAGTGGTAAGGTATCTCATTGTATCTTTTCTTTGGAGCCATCTTCATTACAGTTTCACAAGATTTACTTTCCATTATTTTGTTATTGTTTCTTGCCTTTTATATCTTTGTAGTCACCATGTATATTGTTTTCCTGATTCTGCTGGTTTCATTTTGCACTGATTCAGACAAATCCTCCTTTTCGACTCTGTATTCATCATATTTATAAGTTCATACATGACAATAATAGCCCATTACATATCATAGTTTATTTTTGCTATTCCATGGTCAAAATGCACATATTTTGTTTCCATTTTCCTTACTATCACAAAAGTGATACTTCAAATAGTGTTTTGTAATGTATAGGTCTTTTCTGAGTATCATTTACTTCCTTGGTATATTTGAATAACAGTAGGTTGTGTGGATTGATATTTTAGTCACATTTTTCACATAATTCCAAATTGATTTTGGATAGAGTATCAGACCTGGAGTCATAAAGACTCATCTTTCTTAGTTCAAATCCAGCCCCAGACACTTACCAGCTATGTGACCCTGGACAAGTCACTTAACTGTATTTGCTGCAGTTTCCTCCTCTGTAAAATGAGCTGGAGAAGGAAAAGGCAAACTACTCCAGTATCCTTGCCAGGAAAACTTTCAAATGGGCTCATAAAGAGTTGGAAATGACTGAAATGACTTAACTGTTACAACAGCAAAAGCAATTCAGAACTCCACCAAAAGTAGTTTAGTATATGTCTCTTTTCACAACTCCTTTTCATTTATCCAGTATGCTGGATGTTTAATTTGTATTTCATCATTGTTTTGACTTCGATTTCTCGTATTAGGGATTTTGTGTATTCTTTCACATATTTGAAGACTATATGAGAATATATCCTTTCACATACTTGGAGTAATCATATAGTTACTAATAGATTGAATTCTTTGAGGAACTAATGTGCTCATATCTTTTTTTTACTATTTGCCATTATGGAATGGCTTTTGATTCTATATATTCTGTTCTTGGCCTATATATCTTGGATATCAGACTTGTAGAGATTTTTGTTGCAAAAAATTTTCCCAACTAATTGCTTTCCTTTTTATCTTACTTACATTAATTTTGTCTGAGGGAAAACTTTTCCATTTCTTGTCATCATAAAGTACCTACTCTATTTTTTGTGAACATTTCTTTCTTTGTCTGGTTACATCTGTTTCTGTTAAATGATGACTATCATTTCTCTTTTTTCTTTCTTCTTTTGTGTATAAAGTTGAAGTATAATAATAGCATCATCCTCCCAGAGTTGTAAGTATCAAAGGAGATAATTATTGTAAAGTGATTAGCACAGTTCTTTGCACATTATATAAAGTGACCTATTATTTTATTTGTAGTATATGTAAAGTGCTTTGAAAACTTCAAAGTGCTGGATAAACGTTAGCTATCATTTTTTATTGTTGCTGTTATTATAGTGCTCTAAGATATTTGAAGAAAAGTTCTATAGAGGAAAGTACTCTCTTGTTAAAATAGGGAATTTGTTGATTCAAGTCACACAACTTCACATTTCCACCCCTCCAAACCTTGGTAAAGTTGGATGGGGTTTTCAGTGGGGGGGACTACAAAGTCAGCAGCACACTCAAACCATAGCTGGAACTATCAATCCTCTATTCAGATGTAGGAAATTATGAGATGGCCATTTCTGACCTGGCCCCAAAAAGTCATAGTTCCACACTTATAACGGATCTTGGACTCCCTGGGGAGAGTTCTACCATCATTGGTATAAATTTCCACTGCTATCTCTATTTGATTGTTTCTATTCCATAGACACTAACCAGAATCCTGGCCCTCAGGGGATCTTGTGAAGTAATTCTTCTCCATCATATTTGAAGTAGAGAGGCACACATACAGAATTAAAATTAAAAAACCAGAGCAGAATATATTATGCTTCAGCTGAAATAAAAAAGCAGGGATAGAAATCCTGATCTCAGACAAAGTAAAAGCAAAAATAGATCTTATTAAAAGAGATAAGGTAAAAAAATACATCTTGCTAAAAGGTACCACAGACAATGAAGCATATCAATATTAAACATAAATGCACCAAGAAGTATAGCATCCAAATTCTTAGAGGAAAAATGAATTATAGACAGCAAAATTGGACTAATAGGAGACCACAACCTCACCCTTTCAGAATTTAATAAATCTAATCACAAAATCAGTAAGAAAGAAGTTAATAACAGAATAGAATTTTAGAAATGTTTTTTAAATATAAATTTATGTATTTAAATTTTTACATTCTTTTTCACAAAATTTTGGGTTCCAAATTTTCTCCCCATTTGTCCCCTACACCCACCCCAATACACCAAACATTCTAATTTCCCCTATCACCAATCTGCCCTCTCTTCTATCATCCTTCCCTTTTCTTG
>CM053773.1:11252465-11273357 GCA_028658325.1 Potorous gilbertii | reverse complement strand
CAACTCAAGTGTCATGTTAACACTGTATGTTAGGACTACCAAAAATTCACATTTCCTGAGTATACAAGATTTGTGATTATTAGCAACCTCTACCCCTTTTCTGTCAGTCAAATATAGGACTGAGGATGTTTTGCATTTTTCTTTTTATGTGGCCATAGTTTCTACCCAAATCCAATCATATAAAAATGAGGAACCTTTTTTTCTGATATTTAAGCCATTGGTTTGTATGCAATGCTTTTCCTGCTTGATAGGCTCTTTTAGAGCAGGTACAGCCTTCATGAATGCAAGTTCCCTTCAAATCACAATAAGGCTCTGAAGTAGAGCTTTAGTGAAAGCTTTCACGTTGGCTAAAAAAGTAATCATGGAGACATACAGTCCAAAATTGAATCTTTAAAAATGCAGATTGAGGGTTGGGGGTTGATTAGGCAATTAAATACACACACACACACACACACACACACACACATATATATATATATTCCCTGGAACCAAATTTTTAAACATCTCTTTTAGTGATCTGCTTTAAATGCATTTCAGAACTGAGTAGGACTTTTTAACTACTCTTTTCCAGTTTAGCTGAAACAGAACATGATGAGGTATTTAATATTGTTAAAAACAAAAAAAGTGAATAGTTTATGCATACTGAGGCAATGGGGTGGGATTTTGTAAGTCAGAGGCATACAGTTTTCCCATTAATGACAAAAGGAGTTTTACTTGAATAAAAACTACAGTTTAAATCTTATATGGGACACATCATGACATTAATTCACTCTTGAAGCTATCAAATTCATTTTGTGTGCTGCTCTTAGAAAGACTGGAGGATTGAGCCCTTGTAAGTGTGTAATAATTATGCATAAAAGAACAGTAAAAGGAGAAGAAAATGTTTGTAGTGTCCCATAAAAATGATCCATGGATTCTTTCTGAAACAGGATATTGGTGCTTTCAAGCTAACACTGATTTTCTACATTCATTATTTTTCTGTTACCACAGAATAAGTGATTAAAACATCTGCAATAATAAGACCAGAGTACATATATTTATGGCATTAAAGATGTAAATTCAATATAAGATTGTAGTGTTGAATAAAGAGAATTAAATATTTGTTAACAATAAATGTTTTTATATTTTTTCCCATTTAATCCTATTAATTTGATTATTTACGTGACGGTAGCTACAGGAGATTCTCAGTATGGTTTTCTTAAAGTCTTTTATTACAAAAATGAGCTTTTAATAAAATCTTCATACCTATGTTATAGGCTATATTTACCAATATTTACTGATGTTAAATATTAAATTGAAAGGAGAAATGTTTGAGTCAAATTATATTTGGAACAATTCTGTAATAAAGTTGCAAATATCAGTAAATAGTCAACGGTCAGGTTAGTAATAGCATTATGATGATATTAGCAATTTGATGAGTTGCTCCAAGATATATTTTATTTATCTCTCTTTTGTGCAACTAATTTTCTACATTAAAAATCAAATGCATTTTTTCTGTGAAAATCCTTCTTGCTAATTAAAAATAAATCTAAACACATTAACATACATTATTGCCACTAAATCCAGAATCTACATCAATTCATACTTCTTTTTGTTAGTGCAGGGTATAATAAATCATTTTGCTTAGTTGTTTACAAAATGTTGGAGGCTGCCAGTAGATGGCATTATGGTTTCTATAAGAGAGAAATTTTTATTGAGGTAAGGGTTTTTCTTTAGTATAAAGGAAGAGGTAAGTTGTAATAAGGTTCTGAGGTTAAAACAGTTTTTATAAAATATATCTCCAAACTTAACAGGTGTGCATGTGTGGCGGGGGGTGGGGGGGACCCTTTATTCTCTGTGTCCTTTACCAAGTTAATTTACAACACACTAACAATTTTGACCGGATGACAATAGCTTGCTATTTCTCAATATGTTTGGATTTTCTGTTAAATACAGAATCTTACAGTTGGAAAGAATCTCAAAGGCCACCTTGTCTTACTGATTCTTCAATAATATTTGTCTCCACCATATGCCTTGACAACGTATCTGAATATGAATCCCTTCTACAAGAAACAACCTTTGCCTGAAGATCTCTAGTGAGGGAAAATCCACTATTTCTTAACATAGCCCATTCTTTTCCCTCTGCAACCTCTTAATTTTTGGCAAATTTTCCCAATAACTGTGTATTGACCAATTGATTACTCGTTCAGTGATGAGGCTGTCCTCCCTTCTCCCTATGACGTGAAGCTCCTTCACCACTCTTGTTCTCCTTTTGATGCTATTTAGCTTATCAATGGCAATCCTAGACTAGACTGTCCAAGACTAAACATAATTTTACAGTTCTAATCATACCAAGGAAGGCCAATAAGACTAAGTTTCTGCTCTTAAACCTATCCTATTTCAGAAACGAATTCTGTATAATTTCTATGGGACACTGCAAACATTTTCTTATCTTTTATTGTGCTCTCATGCATAATTATTCCACAATTATGATGGCTCAATTCTCTAATGTTTTCTTAGTGGAGAACACAAAATGAATTTGAGAGCTTCAAGAGTGAATGAATGTCATGATTTATCCCATATACTCTTATGCTTCTCAAGGCACTCTAAGGTCAGGTCACATTAGTTTTCTTAGCTGACATATCACACTGCTGACTTATATTGAGTTTACACTTCAGTAAAATCCCCAAGTTTTTTTCAGATAAAATTTCTGGGGAATCCATTCTACAATTCTCCACAACTATTCAAAGATCTTTTGCAGTAGATCAGCAAGTCCATGAATCAGTTATTTTAGAACCCAATGGCATACTTCACCTTGGTCTGGTGACTTGAACACGTTAAGGACAACAAAACACTCCTTAATATCTTTCTACTTACCTTAGGCACTAACTCTTAGATATATTTATTCTTCTGTTTTTAGTGGAAAAATCGTGAAATCCTTTCTACCCATAAAAGCTTTCCTAGTGCCTTTTTTTTTCATACAGAGTTGTTTTCAATAGACTCAAGTCCTTCTGACTTTTAGCACTCCCAACACTATTCTTATAGGGAAATGTCATGCTTTTCAAGTTATTTCTTTCTACCTGCTATTGCTTTTATGCATCTCTTCTAAAAACTGAAGTTGATTAATGAATTTCCTGCTCATCCACATCAGTCACCTTAGGCAATTCTTCCATTTGTCCTCATTAGAAGTTTTCCTCTTTTTGTCTTCAGAATTTCATTCTCATTCCTCTGGATTTGAGAAGAAACCTATACAGTATTTGAGTCCTAGGAAATCTAATGTGTACAATCCAGGAAAATGGCAAATTAAACCCACTGCCCCACACCCCCTGAGGTACTCATTGTTCCCTGCACACTTTGCAAGACCCAGTTATTCCACACTGGTGAAAATCAATTCTAGAACCAATGGTGCTTCACTTTGTTCAATTCCCAACCTTTTGAAGTGTAAAATTATTATTAAGGCAAGCCAGGAAATTATTAGTTTTTATACTTTGGGCACAGAGATTGAACAGAAGAAAACTCCAACAAATGTCCAGATAATTGGTTTCCCCTATAACAACTACATCTTGTAATAGAAGCTGCTACATATTATATTGTAGGTAGAGTCAGAAACATCTTATTCAAATCTAGCGTCAGATAATTACCAGCTGTATGACCCTAGGTAAGTCACTTAACTTGTCTACCTAAATGGTATCTGTAGAACAAGAATAATAATAGTGCCTGCCTCCCAGTGTTGTTGTGAGGATTAAATGAAATAATATTTTTGAAGCACTTTGCAAATCTTAAAATACTATAGAAATAATCCACTAATCCATTACTTTTTTATCCATAATATCTCACTTGTACTCTGATAGTAACACCTCTTCTGTTCTGCCTCCACTAGTCTTCACAAGAGGTTTTATCCCCTAACTCCTGGATTTTGAGACATGCATATGTTCTCAATATACAATCCTATATTGTTCTCTTACTCCACTCTTCCCTATCCTGTTGCTTTTGAATGAAGTGCAGTATCTATTACCTTGAGCCATCATTTTATGTGACATATGATCATGATTATTTACAAAAAAACTACCATGAAAATAAGCGTGTGCTTATGAGCCAACATTAGGCAACTTTAGAATTAATTCTTAAGATCAATCAGTCAATCATGAAACACTTATTAAGCACATACTATATGCCAGGAACCATGCTGAGAAGTAGGGATACAAATAAAGATAAAAGACACTCTCTGCCTTCAAGGAGTTTACAATCTGGATTGCTCATAGCACAATACAGATAGAATGTTGGACCTTGGACTAAGAAGTCCTCAATTCAAATCCCACCTCTGATACTAATCCCTCCTTGTTATATGTGAAGCATGACACATGAAATCTCTGGGCCTTGCTTTCCTTTCTGTAAAATGAAGAGAGGTAGTCAACTGGGGGAAAAGAAGCTACACTAAATGTATCATATAAGGATCTCATTTCCAAGATAGATAGAATGAGATAATATTTGTAAAGTGCTTAGCGTAGCACCTGGCGTATAGTATGTACTGCCCCATCTCCATATAGGACACTGATTCAAATGTATAAGAACAATTCCTCAATTGATAAATGATCAAAGGATATAAATAGGTAGTTTTCAGAGCATGAAATTCAAGTTATCAGAGGCCGTATGAAGAAATATTCTAAATAACTAATAGAGAAATTCAAATTGAAGCAACCCTGAAGTTCCACCTCCTACCTATAAGTTTGGCAATGTTGTAAAAAAAGAAAATGAAAAATATTGGCAGTGCTTTGGGAAAACAGGTTCATTAATGTATTCTTAGTGGAGATATGAATTGATTCAGCCATTCTTGAAGGCAGTTTAGAACTGTATCCAAAAAGTTATTAGTATGTACATACCCTATTGACCACTTTTTTACTAGTATGAGAATGGCCAAGGACTTGTATAATACACAGAAGTTTCCCATCTATACATCATGAAAATTTCTTCAAATAACAATTTGGAACAAACTTGTCATGATAAGCACTTAATTACATCACACACACACACACACACACACAAGAAGAAAATTATATTGAACACCAATAGGAAATGCTTTTGTTACTAATCGAAATCATTCTTGAAACAGTTATATGTCTAGAGTCAAAGAGTTGATTTAGAACAAAGATCAAAATGAATAGAAAGTCAAAAAATAAATGTAAACAGAGAACATAAGATATGAAACTTATGTAACTCTAGCTTTGCCTTTGATTGACGCACAAAACTGAGTAGACAGAAAAGAGATAAGCCATTTATAAAAATATCATACAGACATTTTAACTGATACAAAAATTAAATGCCACAAGAAGGAAGTCAACAAACAAAAACGTCTTAAAATTGTCTTTGTCTGCAAATGCTTGACCTACAGGCCAAGCAAAGATATATGTCAGCTAAGGAAAATACCAGCTTAAAATCTAAACTCTCACCATAAAGAGTGAGATAACAATATTAGCAATGGTGTCTAATAAAATAGCGAGGAACAGTAAAGGAAAAAGAGAGTTGATGAGAGATATAGCTAAGCAGGTGTACTTGAAGAAAGTAAGAGGACAACAGACAACAGAAATTTTTTGCAAAAGTTTGACTAAGAAAATATTTTTCACTATTAGTAACAGTAGAGTCACTGCATTTGTAGCCTAGTACCAGATGGGTATGTAAAGGGAGTGGAAGTGACACAAAGGAATCAAAGGTATTAACATCTGTCAGACTCAACCATTGAGACATAAAGGCCATCTTGAAGTTAGCCCAGTTTCGAAAGTGTTGAGAAATCTATTCATACGGTATGTGGAAAAAGGAAGAAGACAAAGGTATGGAAAAGCCCCTGAGCCCAATTAATACTGATATCATTATTAATGAAAATGACGATGGTGCTGCTGCTGCTGTTGATGAAATGACCAAGACAATATCCTTAACATAGTGCTTTATCCTGGCTTTGCCACCTATTTAAAGAAAGCTCTTCAGAGTCATTGAGGACATCCCCGATGAGGATATCACAAGAGAACAGGCAGGCTTTCACAAGTAATATTCAACATATTTTCCTTACAACTCTGACAAATGAAATACATCAAGGGACAAAGTTTCCAGGTAATTAATAATCAATTTTTAATTAGACTAGCTGGAAGTCAGTAAGCATTTACTGAGGATCTGGGCTGGAAGCCTCCAATTCCTGTTGCTGAGAATATGCCTTGATCATGAGACTCTGCCACCTCCAGTAATCTAAACAGAGACATCCATCTCCACCCTGACCACTCTGGTTGGTTTGCTCCTTTATGGTAGGGGTCAGTCCAAACACTAATGGAGGGGTATATTGACAGGAGCTCATTTTCTTCCGTTGTAAAAACTCACCTAGAGTGGGGTTCTATTTACAATTGAAACAGAAGTATGTTGGGTGGGATCCAGCTCAAAGAAAAATATTCCTCATGAGTTAGGGTTAATCTCTATAAACCATCTTTCAGAGGCTTACCTTCCATAGGAGCTGGGCCTCAGTGAAGAAACAGAGGATAGAAAACCTGTACTCTAATTTAATAATTGGTTATTAATGTAATAGAAAAATAATTTCAATATCACATGATTTACTGAAAGAGGTAAAGAATACAGTCTGTTACTATACTTATTAACTATAAGAATGCATTTGATTTGCTAGAAGAAATACTATTTTAAAGTTTTTTCTCTGACAAGGTATCTCCCATATATCAAAGTTAGATAAAGTTCGTAGAAAGATATAACAACGAAGATGATCTTATCTGATGACTCACTGATCATCAGTTTTCAAATGAGTGATGAAAGTAGAGAGATGCATTTTTATTGAAAGCTTTGACCACTATTAGGGAGGAGATACAGTGCAGAGTCTGAAGGAAAGGCAGGTTCTTTTATAGGGTAAAATGACGTTGCAGTAATGGGAATCAAGGTGCAGAACATTCCTGAGCCTACTGGATGAAAGTGATAGTCATTGAAAAGAGTCTATGCTAATTGTGTGAAATGAAAAACCAACATGGATAGAGTAATCCCTGTTGCCCAAGCTTTGTTTGATACAGGTATCAAAATATAGAGCTTATTCACTTACCTGTATTTTATATATATATATATTGTGTGTGTGTGTGTGTGCATACATACCTGAATGTGCATGTTTACTATACTGTTGCTTTCCTTGGTTCTGAGTGAGGAGCTTCCTTTAGAAATGTAGAACAGTATTTTTACTGTAACTTAAGTGATTTTGTAGTCTTAGAGAGCTGTCTGTGGTACTGAGACTTTTCTATGCCCTGCCTTTCCCACAAACACATACACTACCATGAAAATACACATGAATGTATACATATATAAGGTACTGAAACTTTTCCAAACTTGTCATATATAGCACAAATTGGCATAGCTATAGGATATGCAGATATTTTAAAATGTGTACATATATGTAAATTTAAATATATGTGTATTACATCGTGTATGTAATAGTTATCTATCTTTAAGTATATTCAAATGTGTTCATGTATATTTAGGTGTGCATATCTATGTCTAGAAATAGGAGAGGGAGAAAGAGAGAGGGGGAAGAAGGGAGAAAAAGGAATAGATGCAGAAAGGAAGGACATTACAAAGGAAACAGGAATAGGAAAAGCAACTAGACATATGTATGTTTACAAATACACACACACACAAGCACCCCCACCTTTCTTTTTTCACCATGAAAATTCATCTCCTTGTGGTAATGAGACAATTTTTGTATGTAATTGATATTTTAATTATAAATGAACAGCATATCTTTTTATTTAAATCAGATTTACAGAGAAATTCTACAAGGAAACATTTTGTTGGCTTGTTCAAGAAATTTTAAATACTTGAGAATAATAAAATTCATCTTCTTTTAAAGTATACAATGAATTTAGATGGATTTTTTCCATACTCTTCTGACCTCATAAAGGTTTTATTATCTAGTAGTTAAGCTGTTTCAAGTAATATGTGAAGACAAATCCATCTCAGGTACTATCTCAGATGAGTAGAATTTGCCATTCTGGTTGGAGTGATGATTGAATGAGCTTTAAAGAGTTTACTTGATTAAGTTTTTGCAATTCTTTGTAAGATCCGATTTTGCACTGAAGTCACCAAATTGTGCAAGAATTTATACAGGTTATAATAGAAGCTATGAAAAGGGTTACAATAAGCAAAATTATGTCTGCAGGTAAGTTAGTCATAATGGTTACTCACAGGAGCTGGAACACCACAAAAAGGCTGAGAATATCAGACTCAAGAATTGAGGTGCATTAGTTACAAAGCCCTGAAATAATGTCACATTGATTAGGGGGACTCTTAAGTTAGCAACAAATATGCATCAAATGAAACAGCAAATCATACCTATCAAAGACAGCCTGAAGTGTTTATCTATAAAGGTAGAAATTAAAGCATTTGATTAGTGGTGTAATAGGCTAGGTATTCATACTATCTTAGAATCCTAAATTGTCCCAGAGGTCACCTAGTTTAACCTACCTCACTATGTAGTAATCCCTCTATCCTTGACAGTTTATCATCAAGACCCTGCTTGAGTTATTCCTAATAGGGAATTCATTATCTTACATGCTAGCATATTGCATTTTTAGACAGCATTAGTTACTTAAAATTCTTTTTTTCCTCTTAAATCTCCCATGTGGCCTCTATTTAATTTCTATCCATTGGATTTATTTTTGCTTTCCAGAGCTATGAAGACTATCTGATCTCTCTTTAACATGACAGTCTCTCAATATTAGAAAACAGCTATCATATTCACATTTAGTCTCCAATTCTAACAGTTAAATGTACCCAATTTCTTCAACCATGCATCAAATGACATGTCTTTCAGACTTGTCACCATACTGGTGATTCTTTTTTGGACTATTTCCAATTTGTGGGCATCACTCTTAAAATACAGTTCATAGAAAGGAGCTAATTCAGATTAAGTCTCAACATAGTCAAATTCAGTGAGACTATTATCTTATTGTTTTTAGCAATCAACTTCTATTAATGGAGCCTGAAATTGTAATCCTCCACTAAAGTCCTCCCATAATAGCTCACTATGACATGGAAGTAATTCTGAATTCTAGAAAGCTATGACACCAGAATTTAATCAATGGTAGATTGAAAAAAGCAACCACAAAAAACTGCTTATTTATTGGTTTTAATTAATGAAAATTGGCATTCTCTCCTACTCACTTCCTTCCACCCCCAGAGAATGAAAACTACAACTCATGCTACGATGAAGCTAAATAAATCCCCAGCTTGGCCATGTTCAAAAATACGTGTCTCAATATGCAGTCTGAGTTCATGACTTTTCTCTCAGAAACTGGATAGCATGTCTCACAGTAGATCTTCTGGAATTGTGGTGGCCATTGATTAGACTCCCCAAGTCTTTCAAAGTTATCATTATAATATCATTAAAGACATTGCTCTCCTGGATCTACTCACATCATTCTGCATCAGTTCATACCAATCTTTTCATATTTCTCTGAAGCCATGTAGATTATTGTTTCTTAAATCAATAATATTTGATCAAATTCATATGTCATCACTTGTTCAGTTGTTCCCTAATTATTGGGCAGCCTACATCATTTCCATTACACTGACAGCATACCACAAAAAGGGCAGCTATATTTTTGTACTATCATAATTAAAAATTACTTTGCTTAGGACTGATACCTGCCTTCCTCTACCATTCTTTCAATCCTTCCCTCTTTCTTTTCCTTTGAGTCTAAGATGTCTGGGGAGTTTTAATTATGAGTTTTTTTGAAATATGATGTCTAGAATCTTTTTTCCAGGCAGTTCAGTGATTCTTAAATTTTCTCCTGGACCTCCTTTCCAGATAAGTTGTTTTCACTATGAGATACCTTCTTCTATTTTTCAATCTTTTGATCTTGTTTTAATATATCTTGTTGTCTCATGAAGTCATATTTTCTATTTATTACATTCTGATTTTTTAGGGGGTTTGTTGCCTGGTAAGATTTTATAATTCTTAGGTGAAACTATTAATTCACTTTACATCTTTTTTCTTCTTTAGCTCATGATACTTTCCCAATTCTTTTCCTCTAGTACTCTCATTTCATTTATTTTAAAAAAATTATGTTTACATATTTCTACCATGAATTCCAGTTGAACTTGTGTCCAAGGTGCATTTTTGTGGGTTGTTCTTGTGGATATTTTGGAGTCATTTTCTTCTTTCTGGATTAGTGACTTGACTCTTTCATTATAATAGCTTTTATGTTTTGTTCACTTATTCTTCCAACTTGCTTCCTAACTTCAGATTTTATGTTAGGGTTCAGCTCTGCATGCTTCTGGGAGAGATATCTGGAATGAATTTATTTCCTCTAGAATATTTCTGTTATTTTGGGGGAGAATATTGAATGTTATATTATTACAACATCTCAAGAATAGCATAGGCTGGAGAATGGGAAGCTCTCAATGCACCTAAAATTGTCTGATCCAAGGCAAAATCTGATCACTACTATCTGGTCTGAGCTTTGCAATTTCCTAACTGACTAACACACTTATGGGTTTGTCCTTGCAGAAGTTCTAGTGGATTGTTTTTGGACTCAACCATTATTATCTAGCTGAAAAACTTTGCTGCTTCAGAGCAACTGAACTGCAGGGCTCTTCTTTGATCTGGGATTACACCCCTTGTTTTTCTGCTGCAGGTGTCAAACTAGGCTGTAGGCGTGAACTGCAATATTCTAGTCTGCTTTACTCCTGGGATCAGAGCCAGATAGCTGCTGCTTGCTGTGAAATTGTTTCTTGCTCAGTACATAGCCTAGGGCCTATGACCAATACCCATCCTGGAATGCCAATTCCTCCTCAGATACCCTCTTCACTCTGCACTGTACCTGTGACCAGAAACTGGGTGATGAGCAACAGAGGTGCCATTTGACAACTGCTCTTGTGTCCTGAACACCTGTTTATGCTGAATCTAAGACTTCTTTCCATCTCCCTGAATTCCATTCCCTGTGTGACCATTCTTGGTTAAACTTATGCCTTACTCTATCTTTATTGACATGGGATGGAAAATAACTCAATATGATTATTTTTCCTTGGATTTCTCAATCTTGGTTGCCTTAACTGCTTCATACTACAAATGTTTTCTGCTTGCCCTATATCCATATCTTTACTTCTTCCTTCCTATATATTTTATTATGTCTAGAATCTAGAATGGAATAAAGAGAAAATATGACTTCATGAGACAACAAGATATATTAAAATAAAGTCAAAAGACTGAAAGAAGAAGAAGCAAGGTATCTCATAGTGAAAACAACTGACCTGGAAAAGATGTCCAGGAGAGAATTTAAGAATCATTGAACTGCCTGAAAAAAAAGGATTCCAGACATCATGCAATACATGGAAGAAAGAAAGAAAGATATGAATATCGGGCAAGCAGAAAACATCTAACACAACATATTCAATTTATCACTTTAAAGGAGCAGAGAACATGGAATGAGACATGTGAAAATGCAAAAAAGCACTGGTGTACAACCAAGAATAACTTATCTGGCAAAGTTGAGCATAATCCTACAAGAAAAAAAATGACTCTTCAGTGAAATAGAGGATTCCCAAATAATTTTAATGAAAAAAGACAGCTAAAACGAACATTGAAATCTAAGTATAGAAGTCAAGGAAATATGTTAAAAATAACTAAAAGTGAATAATCAGAGAGAATTTTCTAAGTATAAACTGTTTACATTCTAATTGGGAGAGATGATAAAAGGTTTCTTTTGGAATCCTGATGTCATAAAAGGTCTTAGAGGTAGAATAATGATGTAGAAGACTTATAAATACTTTTGTCTTGTTTTGAAGGTATAAGAAAAAGAAAGGAGAAGGAGGGAGATGAGGGGGAAACTTGGGGATAAAAAGGTTAGAAGGAAATATATAAAGGGAGAAAAATAAAGGAACTTGTTTTGTGCAAGTAGAACTATATGCAAACATAAAAAGATTAGTAGAGTAAGGGAATGACTTGATCTTCACTTCCCCCTGAACTGTTTGAAAGAGAACAGACACACACATGTGCATACATACAAAAAGAGATTGGTACATAAACATAATCGACTCAACAGGGATATAGATGGGAACATAGCATCACTATACTTAAAGGAAAAGATAAATTAATTATAAGTGGAAGTAGAAAATAAGATTATTATAATGAGGGACCTCAATTTCCTCCATCTCAGTTTTAGATAAATCAAACCAAAAAATAAAAAATAATAATTTAAGGACATTAATAGAATTTTAATAAAACTGATAAGCTAGACTTCTGGTGATTATTTAATCAAACTAGAAAGGGGTACGCATAATTCTCAGCTGTATATGCCATCATTTCAAAAACTGATTATGTCATAGGATATGAAAACATTGCTAACAAATGCAGAAATCAGAAATACCACACACATACTTTACTAATCGCAAAACAATAAAATTATGTTAAAAAAGAGCCACAGATATAAAAGTATTAAAAATCTACTGGATGCTATACTTAACATTAAAATACGAGTAGGTCAAATTAATCATAGAAACAACATTTCAATGAAGATAATAACAATGAGATATTCGCAAATTGCTCTCAAAGCAATCTTTAGGGGAAATTTTATATCTCTAAACATATTTATTAACAAAAAAATAGAACAAACAATTGAAAATACTAGAATACCAACTAAAATATTAAAAATGAGAATAACCTAAAATACTAGAAAACTAACCAATTTAAAACCTCCAATTAAACATCAAAGTAGAAATTGATAAAATTAAGATCAAATAATTTGACTAAATAAAAATAGTTGGGTTAAAAAAATAAATACATTGACTGTGACCTAATGTGCTTAAATGGAAGAGCAAAATCAAATTATCAGTATCCAATTGAGAAAGAAATCACAAGTGAAAAAGAAATAAATGATTTTTTTAGAAAGTACTTTACACAATAATATGAAAACAAAATAGACAATATAATTAAAATAAGTTAATATTTATAATAATATAATATATGAAATTAACAAAATAAGAAACAGAGAATTGAAATAACCCAATTTTAGAGGAAGAGTTGTGGTTTGTCCTTCATTCTCAAAGAGGACCATGACATCAAGGAGATGATGACATAACTTTCAATAAACTTTTATTTGAGGGAGGGAGGGCTGTGCAAAGTCACCATCCTCACTCTCTCCTCCAGAGCAATCTGAGTCCAATGGTCAGATATTGATCAGGACAACTGGAGATGACCCAGAATGCAGTGGGAGACCTTGACCCTTTTTAAGCTAAGTGTTTTTCAGGTTCTCACTTTGAGTAAGGCAATAACCATTCAGTGGATAGATTTCTTTAAGAAGTGAGTCAAAGGATGGCCATTTTAATAAAAACAAATAAATAAGCCAGGAGGGGAACACCTTTAGGGTTGCTGACGAAAAGAGGAACAGTTGCTATTTACATTGACTCTAAGCCAACTGAGCCCAAAAATATCACCATTAAGTGGTGCTTGGGCAGGAATCTATTATTGTCCAATCCATGAGATCCAGAGTGAATGGGGTGTAAGGCTTAGTCTTTGAAATCTAGCCAATAAACTCAAGTTAACTAGGTAACTTAACTGAATATGATATAAATAAACTTTAAAAAAAAGGAACTTCAGGAGTGGTTGTATTCAAAAACATGCAAAGAACAATTATTTCTAGTGTGGGAACCTACCAAATTCCTTCTGTGACTTCAATATGGTCTTAATTCAAAAACAATGAGAATCAAAAGCAAAAAAGAAAACTAAAGACCAATATCTCTAATTACCCTCATGCAATAATTTTAAATAAATATTAACAAATAAGATAAAATAATATATCACAAAGGGTATACATATGAACAGGCTGATTTTATTCCAAGAATGCAGGGCTGACTTGAATTTAGGAAATTTATAAACTTAATTAACCATGCAATAACAAAATCAAGAAGTCATATAATCATATCCATAGATGCAGAAAAAAATTTTTTGACAAAAATAATACCTAATTCCATAAAAAAAAACACTAGAAAATATGAGAATTAATGGACTGTGCTTGGAAGTAATAAATAGTATAGAGAGTAGAAGAAAAGAAATGGGAAGAGACCAAACATTTATATAACAAGCTGATGTTGTTGTTGTGTTTGTCCTTTGTTCTCGAAGAGGACCATGACATCAAGATGATGACATGACTTGCAGTTGCCTTTGATTTGAGTGAGGGAGGGCTGTGCAAGGTCACCAACCTCACTTTCTCCTCCTGAGCCATCTGATCCAGTGGCCTGCTATTCATCAGAACAGCTGGAGATGGCCCAGGATGCAACGTATATAACAGCTATTATTTGCCAGGTCCCATGCTTAGCATTTTACAACTATTACTTAGTTTTCCTTCACAGTAACCCTGGGAGGTAGGTGCTATCATTATCCTCATTTTATAGTCAAGGTAACTGAGGCATAAAGGGGTTTCCTGACTTGCTCAAATTCATATATCTAGGAAATGTCTCATTTCATTTTTGAAGTTAGGTTTCTAGGCCCAACCATAAAGAAAACTAAATGACACCTTTTCCAGTAAATTCAGGGATAAAGCAAGTGTGTTTATTGTTATACTTCTATTTGAAAAAAAATTAGAAATGCTGGCTATATCAATAAGATTAGAAAAAACTAAGAAAAATTAAAGAAGAAATAATATTACTTTCTGCATATAATATAATAGTATACTTAAAGAAACCCAGCCAGCTAAAAATTAATTGAAATAATAGCCTCAATATACTTGCAGGTATAAAATAAATTCATCAAAACTAATGTTTCTATATAACACCAGTCAAAGCTAGCATGAAGAAATAGAGAAATTCCATTTGAAATTATTATTGTATATCTAAAATCCTTAGAAGTCTTCTTTCTGAAGAAGTTATACCCAAAGGTGACCCCAAAATGATACTTTATATGAAAATTACTGACACTTCTTTTTGTGATGACTGAAAGATAGAAAGATACCTATTAATTGAAGAATGGTTGAATAAGTTGTCATATAATGTAATGTGATTTATATTGTTGTGCTTTAAGAAATGAGGAAATAGATAATTGCAAAGTAGTCTGGGAAAAATCTGTTTTAACAGATGCAGTCAATACAGGGCAATACAGTTTATACTGTAACAACATTATCCAAAGAACAAATCTGAGGATTCTATAAACCCATGAAGAATGAGATAAGCATAACAAAGGAGGAGTATTTTACATTAACAACAACACTCTAAAAGCAAAAACTTTGAAAACTGTAAGAACTATTATAAGTACAATGAATGGCCGTTCATGTTTCTCTAGGACTGATGATAAAGCATGTCATCCATCCCAGAGAGGTGATTGATTTGGGGTATAAAATGAGTCTTAAATTTTTGTATACAGTCATTGAGGAAATTTGTTTTGCTTGACTCTGTATATTTGGGATAAATTATTTTTTCATTTTTATGTGGTAAGGGATTGCCCCTTTTTGTAATCCTAGTGCTTAGCACAGGGCTTGGCACCTGGTAGGTATTAAATGAAATCTTCTTGATTTTCTTTTCCATATTGCTTTCTCCTTTAGCAAGCCCATTTAATAGTAAGAATTTCAGTCAGAGAAAAATTGTGGTCTGAGAAAAGGAGTTAGTACATTTATTTTTGGTTTCTTTGTAAACCTCCAAATTTTGTCAGAGTGAGACATTCTTTGTTTTGTTAGGTAGTTGGGAAGCAAAGATGGCTACAAAGTAAGCTCTGCCTTCAAGGAGTTTACATTCTGTCAAGGGAAACAACCTATGCACAAAGAAGAATACAGAGAATATAGTCAAAATATATAAAAGGTACTTGGCCATGGAGAGACACTCGTAGTTGGAGTCACCAGGAAACATTTCATGTAGATGTTGATTGAGATTAATTTTGAGACAAGCTTAGGATTTTTAGAGGCAGAGAGAAGAAGGAATGTATTCCAGGGAAGGCTGATATAAAGGCACAGAGACAAGAAATGGTCGTGTGATAAAGATCTAGAAGGTCAATTCAATTTGACTAAAGAATTCATGAACGGGAATAATCTATAATAAGGCTACAAAGGAAGGCTGAATCCAGACAATAAAAGATTTTTAAAAGCTAGAGTTTTTATTTTATCTTAGAGGCAATAAGAAGTCACTAAATTTCTTGAGCAGAGGAATGACAAGGTGCTTTAGTGATATCTTCATAAAAATATGTATTTTATACACAAACACACACACACACACACACATATATATATATATATATATATATATATATATATATATATATATATATATATATGTACTTGAGGGAGGTATACACATAGATATACATAAGATAATGGTTGCTGTTATAATTAATATTTTTGTATCACTCTATGTGCTAGAATATTGAATATTTAAAATGTGAACTATAGTCCCTATCCCTTAGGAAATGGGATTCAAACTTTCAATCATGTTCTTCTGACAAATACTGCCAAATTTATTTTCAGATAGCTAATAGGCCTTAATTATTAATTACTATCATTTGTAAAGTGAGATGTCAACAATGCATTATATGTCTCCAGTTCACAAATTTATCTAAACTCTTCTTGAAGCTGTTATACTTAATGCACCTTTCTGGAATTTAGGGAATTTACCTAAGAATTGTTTCCACTCACATACTATGTTTAGCCCAGATATTCTGCTATGAAGTCAATATTACATGGATACATTTCCCCAAAACCCAAATTGATAATCAGTCAAAAAAATATGTATCAAGTATCAACTAACTATGAGTCATGCACTGCATTATGCATGACAGGACAAGTCCAAGAAATGAAATAATCCCTATATTCACAAATACCTTATATTCTAGTACAGAGAGTTTAGATGTAATACTTGTCTTTATATATATATATATCTATATATATATATATATATATATATATATATATATATATATATATATATATGCACTTGTACATATATCTATAGTATAAATATAAAGTTAAAATAAATAAATTAAAATAATTAAATAGGTTACCTGGGAGAGAGAGAGACTATTTGAGGACTCTATGAGGCAAAAGTAAGAAGATATTGTATTTCTGGAATGGATAATGGCTACTGCAAAGCAAAAGGCACAGAAAAGTGAGTATTTTACAAGAAACAGAGCAAGATAGTGTTTCTAGATTGTAGAGGGCAGGATGGGAAGTAATGTCCGTTGAGACTAGATAGGTTATTCCCTAGTTCATGAGGGTATTAAAAGTTAAAGTAATTTATATTTTCTCTTAGAGGCAATAGAGAAGTCTCATGGTCAAATATTTACTAAAGTAAAATTACTTGGGTAACAGTGGATATGATGGACTGGGGTTGTGAGAGACTTGCTGTATAGTGACCAATTAGGAGGCTACTGCAATTATGCAGATGAGGTTTGATGAAAGAAAGGAACTAGCATGGGAACTATTTCAATGGAAAAGGCAAAACATATGAAGGTAGAAGCAGCAAGATTTGGCAACTGATTAGCTATGCGGGATAAGAACAAGTGCTTCGTTCAAGGTAATGCCGAGGTTATAAATATAGGATACTGGAAGGGTGAAGGTACCTTTGGCAGTAATGGAGAAATTTGGAAGGGGAGATGTTTTGGGGAGGGGAAAAGAGTGAATTCAGTTTAGGATATGTTTTTTTTAAGTTATCTCCAGGACATACACTTTGAAATGTCCAATAGGCCATTGTAAATGTTTTATTAAAGCTCAGGGGAGAAACAGAGTAGGTACAAACACATTTGTATGCATATATTTGTATGTGTATATCCAATCACACACACACATTTACATGTATGTGTGTATGTATATATGTATGAGTCATCTGCATAGAATCAATAGTTAAATCCATGAGAGTGAATAAGGTTTCTGAGAGAGTGCATTTAGAAGGAGAAGGGATGAAGGACTCAGTATGAACCTTAAGGAATAACCCTCCTCAGGGAGTATGATATGGAGATTACTCTGTAAAGGAAACTGAGAAGTAAGGAAGGTGCAAGAAGAACCAGAAAAGAGTAGTTTCATGAAAATTTAGAGAGTATGCAAGAAAAGTATGTTCAACACTGCCAAATACATAGATATTTCTGAAATAATGAAGACTGAGCAAAGATTTTTAGATATGTCAATCAAGGAATCAGTGCTAACTTTGCAGCAGAAATCAGTATTAGTTGAGCAATGAGTTCAGAAGCTAGACTCTAAAGGGTTGAGGAATAAATTAGAGGAGAAGAAGTGAATATAGCAAGTATAAACAAGTTTTGTTTTAGTTTCTTTCTCTCTAGGAGTTTATTTAAAGAAGAGAGAAAAGATCTACGTTGATGACTTAATGGAATAGTAGGATCTAGAAAAGGTTTTTGAAAGATGGAGGACACTTAAGTCTTCTACTCCATGAGAGAAACTGGGTTTCATGAAATGGGAGACTAACTTTGCAGTATCAAGATTTATGAACTTCCTTTGTCCATCAGGGAGTATCAACCTAGCATGCAACAGAAAACTGTATTTTCACTGAAGAGAACGTGTAGTATAAGAGCATTTTCTGTAGATCTATCTATTCGTATTTTAATGAGTACTGAACCACATAGAATTTGAACTGCAATTTTCAATCTAAATGTATTTCCATTGCATAGTTGCAAAATTTGGCTCATTATGTTTTTAACATATATATCTTATTCTGAGCTTAAGAAATAAAATAAGCATTTGCATAACATAGCAGAAAAAAAGATTGCACATGAAACTGCAAATCTATTAAGTATAACTTACTATTCTTTCTAATACATATAATAAAGTTATCATTTAACTTTACTTTTTCTTTCTTCCTGGCCCCCTAGATATTACTTCCATTAGAAACAAATGTGTATATGTATGTGTGTGTGTGTGTGTGTATATATATATATGTATATACTAATATTTATCAGGTATTTCTCTGGATGCAGATAGTTGCTTCCTTTATAGGTGCTTTGAAGTTATTTGAGTTTCTTTTAATAGTGAAAATTATTTAATTGCTCCAAGTTGTTCTTAAAACAAGATTGCTGTTACTGTATACAATTCTCTCTTGGTTCTGATGATTTCACTCGTACTTATCTACATTTGCGTTCTATAGATGGTGTAGTGAAAACTCCTGATGTAGTCTGAATCTTGGCTTTATTCATTCCTATTTTGAAGATTTTGGGTCAGTTTCTTCAGGAAAAAAGCTAGACTTGAACTAGCTCTCGAAGACCTCTTTCAGCTTTCAACCTTCTCATCTTTTTATCATTATGGAGGGACTCAATGTCATAGTAGTAGAAGTAGTACTGGCAGTAGCAGCAGCAACAACTAGCTGTTCTTTATATGCCATTTTATGTTTTGTTTTATATACACCATTTTATTTGCTATCCCCATTTTAGAAATGAGGAACTGAGACTGATAGAAGACAAGAACCCAGAGTCATACTGCTAGTAAATGTCTAAACCAGGATTCAGAACTAAGTTTCCTTAATTCCAGATCCCCTTGCTTTATCCAGGGTACCACCTGGTACCACCAACAGGATGAAAAGAAGTACATAGGTTTTACAAACAAATACACCAAAAAATGTTTTAAACATCCATATGCTGGTGATGTTCCTTGACTGTATAAATCATAGAAATTATAATGGAGAGTTGTATAGTGGCAAACATAAAAAATAGCATGTTGTGTATAACAAATGATCTATAAGATGGTGTAAAGTATGTCATAAGATATGTTTAAGTGCAAAGGTTGGTAGATTTAAGTGCAAAGGGTATATCGAGAGTAAACTATAACACCAAAAAGTAATTGTAATCCCTGATATTCACATAGCATAAAGGTGCACAAAGAATTGTTTGTGAAGGCCATGAATGTTTCAGGGGAGGGGGGTCTCTAAAATATTAATGGGAGGACATGGTTACAAGTTGCTGTAAGTCAGTCTACACAGTTGTAGGAGGTGACCAAATTGATAAGATTATCGATTCATTAAATAAACAGTAAAGTACAAATGTATTAAATGAATGTTTGAGAGAGTATAGTTAAGGTGACAAAGTGAAAGGTTGCAACTGTCAACCTCCCAAAAAGTAAATCTCTTGTAAAATGAGCACAAAAGGCATCAAACAGAATTCTGAGAAAGATAAAAAAAATGGCTTTTTTTTCAGCCCAAGGCAGCATAAAGAAATAGAAAATGAGGTCTTTGGGGTAGGGACTGGCTGGAAGTACTCGATGGCAAGAGGCATGAGGTGAGGGCTGTAGAGCAGCAACACTGCTGAGAGACAGTAAAGAGATTGAGAACCTGGTCAGAAAGAGATATTAAAGGATAACTGTATTAGCACTGGGAACAGGATTGGATACCATTCAGCAGCTCTGTTGCCCATGACTCAGTTTTATTTCATATTTCCAGGACGGAGAGGAGTGATCCATTTCCTAGGGTAGTAAAAACCCTATCTGTGTAAGGACCAGTGTGCAAAACACAAGGACAGTGACCAGATCTCTCCATGGATCACACTACATTGGAATCACCTACAAGTCACATGCAATCAGACAGAGCTGTAAAAGCTCAAATCAGTCAACTCTCACCCCACCCCCAGAGGTAAGCAGAGTCCAACTAACAAACAATCCAAAGTCAAGGAGTAGGCTGGAAAAAAGTAAAGGAAGATGAAGAAGAAGGAGGAGAAGGAGGAGGAACAGGAGGAAGAGGAGGAAGACATGGAGGAAGAGCTTGACCATAAAAACCTACGATGGTGATAAAGAAACTTAAAAGAAAACAATGACTTGAAAATAAATATAAGCCAATCTTCAAGAAAAATGTAGACTGCACACAAGTCTAACAATAATTCCTAAAAGATTTTTTTTATTTCAATACAAATTTATTTATTTAACTTTTTACATTCATTTTCACAAAATTTTGGGTTCCAAATTTTCTCCCCAATTG
>CM053773.1:11233498-11251965 GCA_028658325.1 Potorous gilbertii | reverse complement strand
ACATATATGGTATATATACATATATATAATGTGTGTATGTGTATATACATACATACACACATACATATACACACATATATTTTTTAGTGTAGTATCTGCTTTGTCTTCTACTTGATCATAATTTAAGAGCAGAGATCAAATCCTTTGCTATCTCTCCAAGTACCCAATTGACATAGTGCTTTGGAAAAGGAAGGCACAAAATAAATGTTTGTGGAATGAATGAATGAATGAGTGAATGAAAAGAGATCTACTTTAGGAGTCTAAGATGCCACTGAAGTATCTTATATAGAAAACTGTAGTATAATTTAATTATAGTATAATTGACAGCAGGAGGGGCATAAGGTGGAGAAATGTAAGCAGCTATTCTGGTTGTGCTGAGAATAAATGGCTGGAAAGCTATCCAGTTTGAAATAATTGAATAAAGACAAGTATATGCAAATAGTTGGATAAGGCAGGACTGTCAAGATGGAAACTGAGCCCACAAAAGGTAGTTTCTACAGGGAGCCAGGTAGCTAAGGCAAATAGAAGAGTCAAATCAGAGCCCAAATACCTTTATGATTCCTTACATGGGAGATTTTTTGGTTATATTTACTAATCTTTATACATTTGGACTGGTTAGATTGAAAAAGCTTCTAATTTTATTATACATCATAAAGAAGAAAACATGCAAACCTTACCAAGGATAAAATGTGTCCATAATTTACCAATAGGAGAAACTGCCTGGGCTGCTAAACAAGTGAGACTAAGTTTAGCCATCTCTCCCAATATCTTCTTTTCTCTAAGGAGCCCAGTTGGTCACTGGGTCAACCAAGAACTGCCACCTCTTCAAGCAGTTTTTCTCTTTTATTCAGGGGTCACCCACCTAGACCTGGATGAGTGAAGGCAGAGTTAGTCTTTTCCCTTTTTCCTTGGTTGTGTCACGTACCTATTCAAGTGGAATCCCCAGTTAGAGTGATCCCTGAGGCCAAGGGAGTTCTAATAAACCACAAGTAGAATTGGTCAGCTCTTTGCCCCTGGGAAAATCTTACTACTGTGACTAATAAGTATTTCAGAAGAAATAAATGAGCATGCCATTCATCCTATGATTATGGGATGTGCTAGACGTGACTTACAGGTTAGCAGGACCTTTGCCCTAACCCTTCCAGGTACCACGTCGCTTTCCTAAATAATGCAAATTGTCCTATGATAGGAGACTAAATCCTTGTCCTCCCGATATTACAGCCACTATGAAGAAGAATTAAAATACAGTGACAAAGAAGGTAATATTGGTCATGGGAGAAAGAAAAGGAGGCAATTGTGTGTGCTTGTGTGTGTGTGTGTGTGTGTGTGTGTATGTATTTGCCCCATGAATCTTTAGTTTTCTTGTCCAATGAGTATGTATATACTTTTGTTTTTACTATTTCTCTAGCAGCCATAAATAATAAACAAAGATTCAAAAGAATTTAGTACCTAAGTAGTCATAGTTTTATGCAAGAATCCTTTCTTTCATATTCACTTTATGAAATACTTTCATATTAATTTTATAAAATACTTTATGAAAGTATTCTTTCTTTCACATTCACAAAATACCAGTTACTTTTTTTATCATATGATTAACCTTAGTGGGCTGTGTTCTTATTACATAGAATTTAACTAAAATTTTTAAAGATCATTAGCATCATCATCCAGAATTTAATTCAATTCAATGGAATCAGCACTGATTAAAAGCTTACTACTGTGTTGCTGATAGAGATATAAAGACACAAGTTTGCATTTATAAGGATCAGGATTAAAAAAGGGGAGAAGCCACTTTAGAGTCATGTATCAAATCAATAGGGTCACCTAAAGAATCCCAGGAATAAAAGAGATGGGACAGCTTGGAAGACAATATTTGGGAGAAGATTAATACAGATGAAAAAAAATGACAACATCCCCAGGATATACTAGTGATTAACTAAAATAAATAAGTAAATAAATAAATAAATTGATGAGTAGTGGGAAAATAGATAAGGTCATCATAATGTGATAAATGTATAATATGGCAGTGATAATGAGGGTAGGGTGTGGCAGAGTGGAAATTACAGTTGCCTGATGCAGTAAATAGCTACACTGTAGCTATTTAAGAAAAATTGCTGGGAAAACTAGATTGCTGGATTACTATAATATTTTGGGATCCACCGTCACCATACTATAATAAAATGATTTTAGCAATGAAGAGCCATCTAAATAAATTCATGCATATGTCTTAAACACTGAAAGGAAAAGGAATATCTATATCTTAATTAAGAAGAGGAGGGGCATTTCAGCAACTTAGCATATAAAAAAAAAGTTTGAGACCAACTGATTTTGATGATATGACAAAATATCCTTTAAATTAAAAGAAAAAACATATTGGAGGGAATATTATCTAAAAAGTAAGGTGTACTCTAACTTGGAAAAAATTTGATACCTATCTACTTACACACATATGCATGTGTTTACACACATATACACAGTTTACATATACATATATGAATATGTATATATATACATATACCTGTGTGTAATATATATGTCTACATAAATATGCATGTATATTATGTTTGTATATATATATATATATGTGTATATCAATGTGTTTTTGTGTGTAGACACACACATATACCTCTTCTGTAGTTTCCATATACATTTCTTTTTTGGACAAGTTTGCTATAAGCTATTGCATTTCCACACTGTACCTAAATTGAAGACATCAACTTTGTTTTTTAGTTTCCACAATGTATAAGAAATTAATGTATATTTCTAATACTAAGGATCTGTTTCCACAGAGAGTAATAGTAAAATTAAATGAATAGCTAACTACTACTGCTACTACTAATGATAACAAGGATCTAGATAACCCTTAAAGGTTTTGTAAAGTGGTTTACAAATAGTACCTCATTTTATCCTTCCAACAAGCATGGGAGGAAGAAATTGAGACAGAAAGTGATTAACTGATTCGTCTAGGGTCACACAGCTAGTATCTGAGGCTATTTTGACCACAGTTTTTTTTCTGATTCTGAGTCTAGCCAATGCAATAATGCCCAACTCCTCAATAATCAGAGAAATTAAAATTAACCTTAAGATTCCATCTTACAGTCATAAGACTGGCAAATATTATGAACACACACACACGTATAGCTACAAGTATATGGGTATGTGTATATATGTAAAGTTCATTTTAAATGATCCCCTGGGGAAACAAGTACTCTACTATGTCAATGGTAGTATTACAGATGTTGTCAACAATATGTCAGTATACAGTGAATCACAAAACTGATCAGACCTCTCCACTGAGTGATTTTCTTGTCTGAACTCTACATCTTCCCTACAAAAGAGTCAAGGTTGGTTTTTGTCCTTCATTCTTGAAGAAGACTAAAAAAACATTAGTGTGTTGGTGTAAAAGTACTGTATGTCTGACTGTGGCTGATCAGACCAATGTGAGGTCGGAAGGTTCTATCAGAAGTTGGGCACAAATAGTCTATATGAACATAAGTCATAAGAAGAAATGAAAGCTCTAATACAAAAATGTTCATGATTGCTCTGTAATAAAACTTAAGAAGAAACCCAAATGCTCAAAAATTGAAAAACAGTTCAATAAATATTACTCTAGTAGAATATTATGTTATTGTAATCGCCCCTTATCCCCAAAAGAATGAAATGTATAATATGGAAAGTTTTAAGTGAGATGATTTAGTGGTAATTTAAATGGGAAGATCTTTCCCATTCATTAATAGGTCAATGTGAGCTGCTTAGATCACATGGAAGCCTAAGACACATGGTAGAAGGGGCTTGCTGAGTGGGTGGAACAGGAAGGATGGAGCAAAGCTGGGTGGAAATTGGTCAGGCTAGTCAGAGCTGGGAAGGACACAGGCAGGTAGGCACAGCTTAGGCTCCTGAGTGTTTTTTTTTGTGGGAAGGTGCCAGCAAGGGGTGTGAGACTTGGGAATGGCTTTGCCCCCTCTGGTGATAACCTGTATTGACTTCTTGATTGACTTTCTGGTGTCTAAATAAGTGTTTTCTTTCTGCCTTCTATACAGAAAGTCTGTTATACTTTCCAATTGAGAACTACACCAGAGTATTCATAGTCATCACCAGTGATGTAAATGTTGCCTTGGTGATATAGATGACACAGAGTAACCAGAACTACATATATACTAATTACAAATTTTGCATACATGTTATGTACATTTTTTTTTATTTTTTGATGAAGAAAAAACAAAGAAAATTTAAATAACACAAAAAAGTTGGTGTTTCAGTCAGCCTTAGAAAGAGATGCACTAAATACATCCTACTTGCTTGTTTTTGCTAATTTTTCTTTTTTTCACCCTATTTAAGAATAGGGAGTTTGGTTAAGATTTTGCACTTTGTGTATTCCATTGGTTTTGTTGGCCACCATTAAGTTTAGAAATAAAAGAAACAAAATAAAAAGCCAATATGAAACCAAAGAAGGATAAAATAGGTTGAAAGACAAGGGTGGGAACAGAGGAGAGAGATAGAAGGGTGATTACAGAACAAAAATTACCAGGGCTAAATTACTGATTGAATACAGAATAGGAAGGAATTTAAAAAGTTAATAGTGAGTAGATTATAAATTCATAAGAAGCTTCTGGTTGGTCCCAAAATTTGTCTTAATAAAGGATCACTTAAGTCTTCTGGTTCCTAGGGTGTTGAATTTACTTCTCTTGCTTGCCCGGATTCCTGAACTGATACTTTGCTCTGTCTGTTGACAATTATTGACCTTTGGGCTACCTTGACTAGCCAGGCCTCTGTTCTCTGGCTTGACCTATTTACTCTGTTATACTTACCCCTTGTTTCAGTGTCAGAGGAATATACTCACAGAATTTTATATCTGACTCTTCTAGTACCATGTCTATGTTTTATAGAAGAGAAAACTGACAAGACAGGTCAAGTAGAATGCTTGTTCAAGGTCTCAGCCATAGCCAGTGGCGAAATCTAAACTAGAACTCCACTCTCTTCATTCTCTTCAGAGCTTCTACAATCTGTCCTTGAAACCCAACCATCTGTCAAAGCCCAGATCAAATAAAGTCTTCTCTGATTTCCCCAGCAGGAAGTGATAGCTGTTGACAGTGATTTCTCAAAGCACTTTGTTCAGCTCTCCCATGCATTTATCACATCCTATTCAGCATTATATTTATGTACATGTCATTTCTCTACCAGATTGTTTACTTACAGGTTGTCTCAAGGATAGGGACCATGCTTGATTTAATTTGTATCTCATCCAGTTTCTAAAATTATGCATGCCTTAGACATAATAGGTGATAAGTATTTGTTGAATGAATGACTGTATGAACCAATTAATGAATGAAATTTCCTGGTTCTAAATCATACCTTATCTTTACCACTGGTATCCATGTCTTATGGAAATTACATATATACATATATATATATGTATATCTATATGTGTGTGTATACACACACACGTACACACACGCACACATATATACATCCATTGTGATTTTTTTCTGACCTTACCTACCAAAGCAATTATAGCTAACCCATCAGGGTCCTAAGGGTACCCCTCATGGGTTGAGATGTTGCTTGTCTAATTCTATTTGCTCAAATCTCCATTTTGGCATATTCCTTCCAAATTTAATTACCAGTGGTTTAAAGAAAATGTTTAGTGATTTGTTTTATTTTAAATATTTACCCATTATACTAACTTTGCAAGAGATCTCTTGTAAAATAGTTAAGTAAAACCAATAATACAGTGAGCTCATCTGAAGGTGCAAGGACCATCTCACATTTGTAGTATCCCATCTCACCTTTTGATTAGCAAAAACAAAGTCCAAATTAGAAATAGACTTTTCCTGCCATCCCTAGCTGAGTGGGGGAAAACCCCATAAATTTCTCATAATAAATAAGTAGTCAAGCAGAACAAATTCCCTCAATACGTATATGTCTCATTCTGTACTGCAAATTAATCACCTCTTAGTCCTTTGGATTCATGACAGGTCATTGTATTTATTGATCGTAATTCTTTCACATTGAAAGTGGTTGTTTTTACAGTGTTATTATTGTATTAAGTCTTCTCCTGGTTCTAATAATTTCATTCTTCATAATCTTATAAAAATCCTTAAATTGTTCATTTTCATAATATTGATGCTATTATTTTTTTGGTTTTTCTTACCTTCTTCTTGATCAGTTCATGTAAATCTTTTCATGTCTCTTTCCATGATCTATCTTCTCAGTTCTTATAGCACAATATTACTACATCACATTCACATATCACAAGCTATCCAAGTCATTCCTCAATTGACAGGCGTACCCTTAGTTTTCAGTTTTACATTGTTGTTATTGCTTTGTCACTACTAAAAGAGCAGTTATAATGTGAGTGTGTGTGTGTGTCTGTGTGTGTGTGTAAAATAGGTTTTTTTCCTATTTCTTTGATCTCTTTTGGTTATAGGCCTATATGTGGTATAGATGGGTCAAAAGGCACATATTATTAACTTTTTGTCTGTAATTCCAAGTTGCTCTCCAGAATGATTCTACCTATTCATATATCCATCAATTAACTTCCCATAGCCTACCCAACATTTTATTCCCTTCTTCTACCATCTTTGCCACTCTGATGGGTATGAGGTGGAATCTCAAATTGTTTTTATTTGTGTATATTTAATTTATAACAATTTGGAGCATTTAAAAATATAACTATAGATAGCTTGGGTGTCTTCCCTCAAAAACTTCCTATTCATATCCTTTAATCATTTATCAAGTAAGAAATGACTCTTTTTAAATAAGTTCCTTAAACATTTTGGAAAGAGACCATTATCAGAAAAAATACTATAAAGAGTTTTAAGCAATAAGCTTGTCATTTTAATTTTAACTAGTTTAGATTTGGGTAAACAGGTTTTTTTTCATTTTATATAATCAAAATTATCCCATTTATTTTCTGTGATCTACTATTTTTTGTTTGGTCATGAACTTTTTTCTCATATCCGTAGATTTGATAGATAGTAGTTGGTATTATTAGTGGGGAAGGTGGACCACTGCTCTATAATGATTGCTTCCCTTAATGTTCTCTCTAGGATCCAGGCTGGAACCAGAGATTGTAGTATGTAAGATACAGGACACTGCTAGTCACAAATCTCTTGGGTTTAGGGTCTTGGAACATATCCAATAGTATCAGAGAAGTGGTTGTCAAGGTAGTGGTTTTAGTTTGATTTGCCTGGTATGTGTCTTCTCTCCCTTAGGGTGCTTTGATGTTTCATGGTGACTCTACTGCTCTGTAGGTAGGAGAACAAGTGCTGTCAGCATTCCCTAAATTTTGATACTCTGGAGCAAAGTACTAGTTACTTCACCCTTGTTACATCTTGACCTCAACCCCAACTTTGGATCACTTTTCTGGCACATTTCATTTTCATCTAATAAAATAGTTTACTGAGACACATCTTATATTTTATCAGGAATTTTTTCTTTTAATCTACTTTATTCTAGTGAGGAACTAATGTATTTGTATAGAAAGAGGACATTAGGAGATGGAATTTCAAGGAAGTTAAGATCTATTCCTGACACTAATCAGGTATAGAACTCATAACCTTGGGTTCATTGGCAGTGCAATGCTCTTTATGAAGTAAAAGAGTAAGGAGTTTTTACAACTACATTAGCAAGAATGATTCCTCTGATGGAAATTAATCTACCAAAAACATCCTATTAGAAGTGTGAATTGCTAGTGTGAATTTGAAAGTTAGGTGGAAAAAAAGTTGATAAGTTTCAACCTCATATGGGCTATTCTACTTAAAGAAATCTGAGGGGCAGAACCAGGATGATGGAGTACAAAGATGTACATACTTTAGCTCTTTCCCCACAATCCATAAAATACCTGTAAAGAAAGACTCTCAAGAAAATCTAGAGCAGCAGAAGTCACAGACAGACAAAGTGGAGGAGATATCCAGCCCGGGGTCACCTGGAAGGCTTATAGGAAAGGTCTGTCACATGAGCCCAACCTTGGCCTCATGTCTCTGGGAGGAGCAGGACCAGAACAAGTTTTGGGGACAAAATCCCTTGAAGCAGCAGTGGTGCGCAAGTCCCTTAACCCACAGGCACCAAAGGTCAGTGAGAGGGTTTTTTCACCTTGAGTAATAAGGGACAAGTTCATCCCTGGCCCTGACCTAAGGTGACAGTGAAGATTGAGCAGTGGAGGCTTCTGGAGGCCTTGACAGGCAGGCAGCAGCTGGCATCCATTGTTTCATTGTTGGAGCACTGAGCATAAAGCCTCTGGGGGAATTGAGCAGCTCATCTAAATCTCAGCCCTAAGTAGAGGCCTAGCCCCACCTGAAATTCCTGAGGGAACTAAGCAGCTGATCTGAAACCCAGGCGTGAGCATAGTCCTGGGGTGAGCAGGAGTACTAGATCCTCCTTTTGACAAAGGATTCAGAAGTCAAGTAACTGTCTGGGAAAATGTCCAATAAAGGGAAAAAAATAAGACCATAAAAGGTTACTTTCTTGGTGAACAGGTATTTCCTTCCGTTCTTTGAGATGAGGAAGAACTATGCATACTGTCAGAGGAAGTCAAGCCTTCTGCATCTAGTACCTTCAAAACAAATATACAATGGGCTCAGGTCATGGAAGAGCTTAAAAACTGAGTCAACAGCTTGCTAAAGGATACCTAACAAATGCTGAAGAAAATAATATCTTTAAAAATAAGCTAACTGAATTGGAAAAAGAGATGCAAAAAGACAATGAGGAGAAGAAGGCATTAGAAAGCAGAATTAGCCTAATGGAAAAGGAGGTTCAAAAGATCACTGAAGAAAATAGTTCTTTAAAAATGAGAGTAGAGTTCAGGGAATCTAATGACTACATGATAAACCAAGAAGTTGCAAAACAAAACCAAAGGAATGAAAAAATAGAATATAATGTGAAATATCTCATTGGAAAACACAATCAAACTTGAAAATAGATCCAGGAGAGTCAATTTAAAAGTTATAGGACTACCTGAAAGCCATGATCAAAAAAAGAGCCTAGACATTATCCTTCATGAAATTAGCAAGGAAAACTGCCCTGATATTCTATAATCAGAGGGAAAAATAAATATTGAAAGAATCCACCAATACCTCCTGAATGAGACTCAAAAAAAGAATATTGTGACCAAATTTCAGAGTTTCCAGGTCAAGGAGAAAATATTGCAAGCAGCTAGAAAGAAACAATTCAAATATTGTGGAAACACAATCAAGATAATACAGGATCTGGCAGCTTTTACATTAAGGGATCGAAGGGCTTGGAATATGATATTCCAGAAGTCAAAGCAACTGGGATTAAAACCAAGAATCACCTACCCAGCAAAACTGAGTATAATATTTCAGGGGAAAAATGGTCAGTCAGTGATACAGACGACTTTCAAGCATTCTTGATGAAAAGACCAGATCTGAAGAGAAAATGTGACTTTCAAACGCAAGAATCAAGAGAAGCATGAAAAGGTAAACAAGAAAGAGAAATCAAAAAAGATTTTCTAAAGCTGAACTGATTACATTCCTACATGGAAAGATAATATGTGTAACTCTTGAGACTTTTCTCAGTATTTAGGTAGGTGGTTGGATTACACACACACACACAGTACAGGTTGAGTTGAATCAGAGGGAATGATATCTATAAAAAAACAACAATAATAAAAGGTATGAGAGAACAATATATTAGGAGGAGAAAGTGAGAAATGGAATGGGGCACACTATCACTCATAAAAGACATTAGAAAAATCTTGTTCAATGAAGGAGAGAAGGCAGAAGGTGAGAACGGAAAAGTGAAGCTTGCTGTCTTCACACATGGCTTAAGGAAGGAATAATATCCTCATTCAATTTGGTATGAAAATCTAGCTTACACTATAGGAAAGTAGGGGAGAAGGGGACAAGTGGGGTGAGGGGGATGATAGAAGGGAAGACAAATGGGAGAAGGGAGTAATTGGAAAGGGACAAGGTCAAATGAGAGAATAGAATAAATGGGGGAATAGGGTAGGATGGAGGGAAATATAGTCTTATACAACATGGCTATTATGGAAGTCTTGTGCAAAACTACACATATATACAGCCTGTATTGAATTGCTTGCCTTCTCAGTGAGGATGAGTAGGGAGGGAGAAAGGGAGAGAAGTTGGAATTCAAAGTATTAGAACTGAATGTTGAGAATTGTTATTTCATATAACTGGGAAATAAGAAATACAGGTAATGGGGTATAGAAATCTATCTTGTTCTTCAAGGAAAGAGGGAAGGTGGGGATAAGGGAAGGGTGGGGTATGATAGAAGGGAGGGCACCTTGAGGGAAGGGGCAATCAGAATACATGGTGTTATGGGGTGGGGGAGGAGAGAATTGGGGAGAAAAATTGGAACTCAGAATTTTGTGGAAATGAATGTCAAAATCTAAAACTAAATAAATAAAACTATATAAAAAATAAATCCAAGGATCAGCTTTTTTGGGGGGGAGTCAACAAGATGCCCATGGTAAAACAACATCATTGTGCTTAATGTGATTTTGAATGTGTTACAGAAAATGCTCAAAAACAATCCTTATTTGCCTGAAGTAAGGACAAAATACAAAGCAAACCTAATGATTGCTTTGGAAAATCCATTGCCCTACCTGAAAAGGAACATAGATATCATCTAATCTTAATCCCCACCCCACCCCACCCTTACCTTCTTCATTTTACAGAAGAGGAAACATTACTCTGAAGCAACACTGCCATGAAGATAGTTTGAGATGATTGATCTGTAATTTTATGATCTAAAATTCCATTAAGTTTTAGTTTACTATGACTTGCAAATTATTGTTATATTTAATGAGTAGCATCATTTATGAGCCCAGTGCTTTTTATGCTATAAACATATGGTAAAGGCCAAATATATGAATGACAGAAGGTTGATTGCCTTGCTGGGGAACAGAAGATATGAGGGTACCCTTGCCTAAGTTAAGGGATCTGTAATAAACTGAATTGTCTCTGAAACTGTCACCTCCCAATAATCTTCTAGACTACCTCCTGTTATCTCTGTGGTCTATCATGAGAAAGACCCCCTAGCTAACATCTATTTAATTAATATACCACTTAAGGAAGAGATCCAAGGCCATCTTTCAATTCTGTAGCCACCATTAAATATAATTCTTTGCCAGTTTTACTCAGGCCATTTGCTTTCTTGGCCAATGACAGCCATATCCAATTTACTTTAGACAAACAACAGGTAAAAAAATTTTTAATTAATACCAAACAACTAAAAACATGGAGGTAATAATACAACAAAATATATTGATGAGAAAGAAGGGGAGAGAGGGATAGAGGTGGAGACATACAGAGACAGAGAGAACCAGGGAGGCGGTTACAGCCTAAATAAAATTATGAAGTAATAGAAGTAAAAGGAGGCAATGAAAGCCAATTTCTAGTGATGATAAGAGAGTTAGGAGAAATGTCTCATATTCCTTTGTCCTTGGGAGGGACTTGATCCATAAATTTAGAGTTTTGAGATCTTTTGATTTCCACCTCATTTTACAGAAGAGGAAATTGAGGCCTAGAGACATGTTATACCATAAAATGCTCTCCAAAGCTCTAATCTTTATTTGGGCCTCTATTTAACCATTTGATCTTCTTCTCAGTCCTGCTCCCTGGAAGAAAGACCTCAGGTAAGAGAGTCTGCACAGTGCTCACTTCATCTTGTAACCATTCCCACTAGATTTAAGTCAAACTCAAATTGGACATGTTTCCTAAATACTTACTTTGACATTCCAATGATAAGTGATTTTGTCAGTGTGGGGCATCTTTCCATCAGTTGCATCATCTACAATTTAGTATTTCTATTTTTTTCATAAAATTGCTTTGGTCAAAGAAAATTACTATCCCACATCTAACAGTAAAAGCCTTTCTGAATTTAGCTATGTTTAAGACAACACACATATGTTCCATTGTCAAGCCCATATTATGGTCTTGCCATCTTAGAAAGTGAAATACCACTTGATATTTGAGATTCATAGGGCACCTTCAAGAATAGGACATTAAAATGACCGAAGGAAAGTCACAGAATGACAAACACCTGGCTTGTAGCAAGTACAAAAGTTTCTAGAGAAGGTGAGTAGGTAACAAGTCTCATGTGGGGTACACCAACTGCCTGCTGAAGATTTCCAACTATATATCCCAGAGACATCTCAAAATCAGCATGTCCAAAATGGGCCTTAATTGCTTTTCACCTAATCTCTTTCTTGACTGAAGTCTCCACCTTTTTCATTCCATCCATCATGCAAATGACAGCACAGTATTCCTGCAACAAAGCTTGAACCCTGTCACTCCCCTGTACAAAGAAGCTCCTGCAGTTCCTCCTTTTCTCTGGGATAAAATATAATCTGTTTGGCATTTCCAATCTTTTGTAGTCTTGATCTTGTCCGGCTTAGTGCTCATGCCTTTATTTGATAGTCTAGCAAAACTTTCCTACCTGCTCTTTCCTACACTTGACATTTCTATCTTTCTGTGTGCCTTTATATGCTGCAAGCTTGGGGTATATTTCTTCCCAATTTTACTTTCTTTAAGATTCAAGTATGCCTTAGACAAAGTCTATCTTGATCCTCTGACTCATACCCCACCTACTTGTTAATGATCATTCCTAATGATGTTGGGAAGACGTGTGTGTGTGTGTGTGTGTGTGTGTGTGTGTGTGTGTGTGTGTGTGTGACCACCTAATAAGATAAGGTATTTACCTAGAAAGCCCTTTCAAGATTTTTTTACCCTAATCAGCAGTCTTTCTGCCAGCAGTCCTTGCTTGTTTGTTTTTCTTTTTTCTATTTGCATAGTTTTGCTTCTCATTTATCTCTCCTGATCAGAAGTTTAGATAGCCATGATGATAAATAAAGTTTCCATTCTAATTCCATTGTTTCCACTGCAATCTTCTGCTCTCTAATACTGAATATCTTCTAAGGAAGAGCTAGTCATTTTCTATCAACACTTTAAAGATACTTTGTAGGGGGATTTTAAGGATATATAAGGACACCTTTGCTGTATGTAGTTTAGAACCTAACATACAGTAAGATGTGACTCCACTGCACTTATTGCGTTTTTTTTTATATTTTCCCCAATAGAAAGTAAACTCTTTGAAACAAGGATTATTTTCATTTGTTTTGTCCTTGCATCACCAGGGTAAGTGGCACTTAGAAAGTATTAAATATATGATTATTGAACAAATGAATGAGATTTAATGTTTAATACCAATTTTTAATACCCCTTTCTCCTCTCTTCAGCCCTGGCCAAAACCTTGGGACTCTACTTCCTTACCTCTCTCTGCCTCTCTGATTGGAAGTCGGTGCCATGAGCTCCAAACTTCCTTTCAAGAAGAAAACCCAGTTCAGACATCTCTTTTGTCATCTGGGACTTTACTGACTTGTTTTCTCTACCATGCTCCCTCATCTTGTACTTCTTCTCCCCACCGCCCACTCCTAGTTAGCATATCCCTCCCCTTTTAAGTTTCCTTTTGTCTTTCACTATTGGATGGTAAGTTCCTTGAGGGAAGGTATTTTTTTTTTTTGTATTTGTATCCTGAGTGCAGATCCCAGTGCCTGGCACATAGTAGGTACTTAATAAATGTTTACTGGCTGACTTTTTGACTGCCCAAGGAGCTGAACAGAAATGAAGCTCCTCAAAAAGACCCTATTGTTCTCTGCTGCTATATCTGGCTTTAAAATTGATTTCAAAATGTTTTATTAACTCAGAAAGAATAGAAGCTTCTTAAACAAAGGGGCAATTTCCATGTTGGAATTGTATCTCCAATACTGAGGACAACGTGCAGCATGTAGTAGGAGGCAGACGGGTGACTCAGTGGATAGAGCTCTGGGTCTAGAGTCAGAAAGGCTTGGGTTCAAATGTAACCTCAGATAGTTACTAGCTGTGTTATCCTAGGTAATCACTTAACCTCTATTTGCCTTGATCCACTAGAGAAAAAAATGGTAAACCACTCTAGTACTTTTGCTAAGAAAACCCCATGGACAACATGGTCCATAGGGTCACAAAGAATGAAAGGACTGAGCCATCACAGATCTTATAAATGATTGTTGAATTGTATATACAAAATGCATTCGGAGGCAGCTAATGGTGCAATGGACAGACGTTAATTAGACATCTGATCTTGAATAAGTCACTTAATCTCTGTCTCCCATAGATTCTTCATCTATTAAACTGGGACAGTAATAGCATGTATCTTACAGGATTGATGTGAGGAAAAAATGAGAGTTTTAAGGTGCTTTGTACACTTTAAAGAGATATATGAATCTATGAATACCTATCCGTATCTGTTATATAAATTATTTCATTAAGTCATCTAAACAACTTGGGCAATGGGAGGCATACTATTCCCACTTTGCAGATAAGAAAACTGAGAGTCAAAAAAATTATTTCTCCAAAGTCACTCAAGTAGAGCTGAGACTATCACCCAGGCCTTTTTGTTTTGCCTGATCTGTTTGAAAGGGAAGAAAAAAAGATTACGATGAAAATAATTATGTAAAATCATCATATATGTGATAGTTGTATAATATGAGTGGGGGAGTCCTTTCCATTTGTCTCATATAAATAAAGTTATTTTATTCATTTTTATTGGTCATAATCACTTCTCATTTTCTCACAATATGCTATCTTCACTACTACCCATTTCACTTGAAAGGTAGCATTGTTTGAATTCATAGTCATTGGGTTGAGGAGATTGTGTTTCCTAAGCTGTCAAAATCCATTTGGATAGCAAATCAACTAATGGCTTATTAATTTTGCTACCTTTTAGGAATACTTCCTCCAAAAAGTAAAATAAAATTGTTTTTTTTCACAGTTCTTGTCTTTGTAGATCTTTATGCATGACAAATATGCTTGATCAGTACTGCTTTAAAATTTGCCTTGCAATAATGCCTCATTTCTTAGCTAATACAGACATGTGCGTATATATATGTATGTGTATATAACACATATATAGGTATATGTATATATCTATATGCATATGTCTACACAAAAATACATGTACATTTATATACAGACATACACACACACACACATATACATATATATATATATGTATAAGTGTGTGTGTGTGTGTGTGTGTGTGTGTGTGTGTGTGTATTGCCGAAACAGTCTTATTAGGGTGTGGCTACTGTGCATATTATAGCTTCTGGGAGCCACAAGTGTGAGCTGGGTGACAGGTAGATGCCAAAGGTGGATGAACAGTCTTGAGAAGAGTTCTGCAAACCCTCACATTAGAGGTGCTAGCCCTCCCTAAATAGCCCATACACCTCATCACCACTGTATAATGAGAGGTAAAACTTCTCATAAGGCCTATTGCTCTCTGCTGCCACTTCTGGCTTCAGAAGGTGTAGCGGTAAGCACCTGACATCTGGAATGATATGATCTGTTAGCACTGGTGCATAGATATGTTTTTCTAAAAGGAAAGAAACTTTTGAGGGGCAATAATCTTCTTTAATTACTTTCACCATCAGAGAAAATACAAGCAGGGAAATAAAGACCAATAGACAGGACTTTGAATTATCTGACCCTAAACAATATATCCTGCAGAGATCAACAGACAAATCCAACTGTCTGACCATTACATACATGCTTAGTTACCAGAGAGAGAAACACCAACATCTGGGTTTTCAAAGCTGGGGTGGTGAGGTGGGGCTCGTTAATAGCTACCTAGTGTCTCTTCTGGCACATGAACCTTCTTCCAAAGAGTCTTCTCTCCATCCACCATTAACCTTATATTAACATTACAGAAGGAAAAGTAGAAAGGATTTGGCTATTGGAGGTACTTGACCATGCCTTAAACCCCAAATCACTCTGGCTGTCACTGACTGGTGTCTCATATAGGTCTTAGCCAAAGCTTCACTTGACCATAGTTTGATTTTTAATGGCTCTGAGTGAGTGTAAATAGCAATTGTTTCTGTTTGGACCAGATACCTTGAGGTTTCATTTGATTTTTTTTAAATAGAAAATTAAGCCATCTTTTGCCTTGCTTCTTACCTAGCCTTAAAACACTGAATGGGTGTTGCCTCAGACAAAGTGAGACCTGAGAAAGACCTTAACTTACAAAGACCAAGGTCTCCTACGGCTTCTGGGCTCATTTGTAGTCATTTTGATCTTTGTCTTGACACTGAACTCAGATGATTCTGCAGAAAAGAGTGAGGCACAGCCCTGCCTCACTTAAATCCAATTCACTTGCAAGTCAAGACATCACCCTCCTGATGTCATTTGTCCTCTTTGAGAATGAAGGACAAACTACCACAACAATGGTATTAGGGACATAGATAAATTTAATTTCTTGTCTTAAAGAGTCAATCTGAGCAGCATTCTAACTGAAGAAACCAGCATATGGAGAAGAGAGGAAGAATTGTTTAGCTGGAGAGTGAGCACTTAAGCAGAGAAGAGACTTCCTGTGGCAAAGATGTTCCTGAATGGACCAAGACTATTGAAGCTTAAAGGCAATAGTTGTGAATTACATTAAGTTCATGGTTTTCTTTCCTGATGTGTGCTTCACTGCTAAGCACTTATAGGCATGCACTCACTTTTCACTATAAATATTGAATGCATTGGTGGAAAAATATCATCCATATTTATATATGGATTATGATATATTTTCTTCTTTATGTATTAACTTTAAGACATTGAAATCTATTATATTATTGTTTATTTTACCTGTTTGTGAAGTAAATTGTTATATTTGAGATCTAAAAGTATGATTATTATGAATCCCTGATGTGTAAATATCATGGTTTTTGTGGTTGTGTTACCTTGGGAGTGGCTGGTTTTATACACACACACACATACAAACACACACACATGTATATACATTGCTGTGTGGCTATTGTATGTCATCCATACCATGAACCTGCTTACATTTTGTATCTTATGTATATGCTTGTGTCTCTCACTCATTGTAACTTAAACACTCATGCTGTATTGGCAGAAGAAGAGCCTGAACAAAGAAAGGGAGATATGGGAGATGGCTTATTGTATATGGGAAACAGCAAGTAGACCAATTTGACGGGCATATACTCTGTATAAGGGTTGCAATCAGCCTGGAATGATTCCTTTATCCTACTACAAATGTGGCTTATATCTTCTGGGGAAAGATAACTCTTGACCTATTCTCAAACAATCTAAAACATATGAGTATATGTCTTTGTTGTAATTGTGTAAACATGCAGAAAGACTGTGACTGAGGACTTAAATGGAAAAATAAGATTGTATATTTAGGGATAGTGGTAAAAAGTCTACTTTTTGAGATAGAGCTACTGAAAGTTTAATGTACCTCCTTGCTAATTCTGTGTATCTCAAGCCAACATGATAGATATATTTTTTTTTACTTATAAAAAATTATTTATTTTTAGTTATTAACTTCAAAAATATTTTAAGCTTTAAATTTTCTCCCCCTTCTTACCCCCTTTTCCCCTCCCCAAGATGCTGTGCAATCTCATACAATTTCTACATACACATTCATAGAAAACAGTTTCACATTAGTCATATTGAATACTCTGTTTTTTACCTCCAACTCCTACAAGAGGTCTTTCTAGATTTTATTAGTCCCAGCCCTTAAAATGACTGTGTTTTGCATAAATTTTGTATTTGCTTATCTAGGTGCATTAGAAAATAAGCTCATCAATAGAAAAAAAAATAAGCTCTTAGTAGAAAATAATCTCATCAAAAGCAGGAAGTACCTAGAATCTGGTACACTGTCTGGCACATAGTAGTAAATGTTTGTTGGTCTGCACTGAAGTTAAGTCATTTGGCAAATGTCCTATAAAAAGTAAGTAGCAGTAATCAAACCAAGTTGTTAGACTCCTGAGTGATTATTCTTTCCACCAACTATACCATTCCCTGCTTCCAGATATTTATTTTTTAAAATTAATTTATTTTGAGTTTTCAAAATTCATTTCCACAAGATTCTGAGTTCTAATTTTTTCCTCATCTTTCCCCTCCCCTCCATCCCAAGATGGCATGCATTCTGATTACCCCTTTCCTCAATCTACCATCCCTTTTATCATACTCCATCCCTTTCCCCTTTACTTTCTTGAAGAGTAAGATAGATTTCTATAACCCATTGCTTGTATATCTTGTTCCCCAGTTGTGTGCATTTAGGGTTAGGGTTAAGTCAAATTTTCTTTTCAGCTCTGGTCTTTTCATAAAGAATGTTTGAAAGTCCTCTATTTCATTTTTCCCCTGAAGTATTATACTCAGTTTTACTGAGTAGGTGATTCTGGGTTTTAATCCTAGTTCCTTTGACTTCTGGAATATCATATTCCAAGCCTTCGATCTCTTAATGTAGAAACTGCTAGATGTTGTATTATCCTGATTGTATTTCCACAGCCCTTGAATTGTTTCTTTCTAGCTGCTTGCAAGATTTTCTTCTTGACCTGGGAACCATGGAATTTGTTAACAATATTCCCAAGAGCTTTCCTTGTAGGATCTTTTCCCAGAGGCAATCAATGTATTCTTTCAATTTGTATTTTACCCTCTGCTTCT
>CM053773.1:11212944-11232998 GCA_028658325.1 Potorous gilbertii | reverse complement strand
TTTAGTCTTGGCTTAGCCTTGGCAGCTTAATCTTGGCAGCACAATATCTGAGGTCACAGTGAGGACAAAGAATGGATTGGGGTTCCAAGACATGACAATGACAATACATTGTGATCATATAAGGAAATTTCACAATTCAAGAACATGGAAATGAAATACTTAACACTGATGGCAGGGTGAAGGATGTGCCATCTCTGTGTCTAGCTGCAGTAGGTTGGAATAGCAGTTCATGGGAAATAAACAAGTTGAGAAACTGGCAGGTTAGGGTATGTGAGGGTGTATCAATATATATGTTGAATTTTCCTAGTACTAGGGCAGTAGACTGAACCAGGCACTGAACTCATTGAGGAAAAATGGAAAATGTCCTAACAGCTACAAGATTCTTGAATGGGTGTTAAATATGGACATAATAAATAAATTTGGATTTGTGATGTGTAGCAATGTTGTAACTCATGCACATGAATTCAGGGGTGTGGAAGATAGGATGTATGATGCTCCAAAAGTATTATGAGAAGTCAATTTTCATTTGTCCAAAGCCTTCCTATTTTATAAACATTTCATTTCCCTTAAATTGGTGTGTGTGTGTGTGTGTGTGTGTGTGAGAGAGAGAGAGAGAGAGAGAGAGAGAGAGATAGTGAGAGAGAGAGAGAGAGATTTGCTCCATCATATTTGATCTTTTTTTTTTCTGGAAGGAAGAAGAGAAGGAGAGAAAATTTTTCACTGAGATTAAAGTTCCTAGATAGGCATTTACAGAGGTACAATCGGTAAAGTTTGTAGAAATAGTGAAGAAGGGACACAGCTGCCTTTTCCCTATTCAGGAAATTCAACAAGTCATAGAAAGAGGTTGGAGCAGAGGGCAGTGTATTGTGACAGCAACAGACTTCAAAATTTGCCAAGTGATGCTTCAATATTTACCAGTAAATCCCCACCTACTAACTGGGGACCCCAAACCCAAGAAAATAAGCACTAGTCTATTTCTTCCAAGGACATAAAAGAAATAAAGGTAAATATAATAAAAATCATCCAGCTGACCTAAATGAACTCTAACAAGAAGTCAGAAAACTTTAATATTCCCTAGCTCACCTTCTGGGTTCCTCTTGGTTGCTTTTCATGTGCATTTGAATGTAAGGGAACAAGCTGAGTATTTCCTGTCAGTTAATGCTAAGTTTTTCTTAGCAAAAGAATATGCGGGAATGACAGAAGAAAGTGGGAAGGGCTTCAGAGAATGAGATTGGGCACAATTGCATTAATGCAAATTTTCTGAATGCAATGGAATTTTTATGACCTTAAATGCTTTGTTTTATTTAAAAAGATATATCTTCTCCTAAAGTACACAGGCGTTTTAAATTCAAATTATTTTGGTGGTAAAATGAAATTTAATCTAAGCCCAACAACATACCATTAAGTTTTGTGATGCTTATAACCAGAGACTAAGCAGAAAGTGCTTGAAAGCAATAGTATTTACACATCTCACTCAAAGCTCCATATTTTGAATTCTGGATGGAAGGAGAAATGACTGAGGGCAGGGTAGCTTGGCCTATGAAGATTAAAATGCATGTAAATGAAGAACAAAAATAAAAGAGTCTTGCTTAATGTCAGAGTTTGGATGTTACACATTCTAAGACTATTATTGCAAAAGCACATACTGTAATTCCATTATGAAATAAAAAAACATCAGCACATTATACATTGCATGAAGTATACAAAACAGAAGCTGACTTAAAATTTAATATTATCACAATGTCAAAATTCTTTTGAGTTCCTATGACGATAATTTTTTTCAGTGAAATATATGTTCCCATCCTGTTCAAAGCACCTGAAAGGACATACTATTGGAGATTCCTGCAGGAAGATCATGTTCTGGGGAAGCCTGGGTTCTCAAAAGGTATACAAGATCCTTTTTAATATTGAAGGAGGGATAATTGATAACATTTTCTTCACTCTTCTACTCAACAAACTCCATTGACTGCTTGTTTCTTCTAAAATCAAATAGAAACTCTTTTGTTTGACATTTAAAATCCTTTACAACATGGATCCAACTTTCCTTTCCAACCTCTGTAGTTCTGTCAGATTGGCCTTCCTACTGTTCTTTATGTGCCACATTCCATCTCTCATCTCTTTGACTTCCATAATCAGTCAGTTAATAAACATTTATTATGTTTACACTATGACCAGGCACTGTGCTAATCATTGGGGATACAAAAAGAAACAAAAGAAAATCTCTGCCTTCAAGGAGTTTACAATCCATAACAATCTCATGGAAATGACAAGCAAACAAATATGCGTAAACCAGTTATATACAGCATAAAATGGGAAATAATTGAAAGAAAAGATGCTAGAATTAAGAGAGAAAGGCTGCTTATCATGCCTAGAATGTCTTCCCTTATCATTTTGCCTCTTATAGTTCCTACTTTTCTTAAGCTTAGCTCCAGCACCGCCTGTTATAGAAAGCCTTTTCTGATTTGTCCAGTGTTTACATACATTTATGCATGCATGTTTCTCACCCCCTTCCCATAGAATATAAACTACATGAGAGTAGGGTCTATTTCTTTTTGTCTCTATAATCCAAGTACTTGTAAATACTTTTTGACTGATTGACTAAACATGATGTTCTTGAATAATATGTGATATGGGGCCTCCGAATAGTAGATATGAAAATGCTTCACAAACTGAAAAACACTTCACACATAAAAGATATCATTATGAAAATCATGGTTGGTATAGACAATAAATTGTTGGCAATTCTAACATTCTTAACTTTAGGGCAATTAAAACAATAGAACTAGAGACAGAAGATTTTAATTCTAGGGCTATCTATACTTGCAACATACCATATAAACCTGGCATATAGCTTAAACCAAATTTCATCATCTGTTAAAAAAAAAAGGAAACAAGTTAATTAGAGCTTGCTTGACTTAGCAAGCCCAATACTTAGCCTGGCACATAGTAGGCACTTAATAAGTGATTGATTGCCAGACTACCCCACAGATTTGCTGTAAGGATCAAGTAAGATCTTCATTTGTAAAAATATTTTGATTATTTTAAAGCATTGATATCAGATACAATTACTAAAAAAAGTGCTTGTCTATATACATAGTAGAAAGAATCATAGTATATATAGACAGAGCTGTAGTAAAAAAGAAAACTACTCTAAAGATGTAAAAGCTAAGTAACATGGATGGGTGGTTGATGGCTATTTTATAAAACATTATGTTCAATATTGTCAAATATGGCACTAAAATCTAAAATAATGAAGAATATAAAGGAGCTCTGATCATTAACTAATAAAACTCAAGAGATCTTCACCTAAGTGGAAGAGAGCATTCCTTAGCTGTGCCTGAGATGGAAATTAGGTTGGAAATAATCAGAGAGATATTATTAGCAAGGTGATTGGAAAGTTGAGAACGGAATCTCTTTCTAAGAACATACTCAAAAATTGGATTTACAGAGAACGGTTAGCCATGGAATGTAAGCTGAACAGAGGGTTGATGAGATAACAGAACAGTCTGAACTTGAAAATTTGGGAGAATTGTACCAGTTATAAAGAGGTCATTAATGGCTACTTTGTGAAAAGAGAAAATTTTTTAAATGCTCATTTTTTATAAGGGAGGCTGTAACTCATCAAAAGAGATGAAAAAACAGCTGAATGAGTTAATAAGAAGTATAATTAAACATTACAGACAGATAGTATATAATGGATGTTAGATGACAGAAGCATCTCCAAGTATACTGTCTGCTTTTAAAAATATAACTCTCTTCCCCACCTACACAGCATACCTACAAATGGTCAACAAGCAACAATTGTTGCTGGTGCAAGACACATCTTTGCTCTCATCTTTCTTTGTCCCTTTGCTTCTGCCAGACTAACTGGTCACTTGTGTAGATGTGGGCAAGAGCTTTCTGACTAATCAGAGGACAGGTTTACCATGAACCTTTTGACATTTACCCAGATTATTCTCTTACTACATGATATTATTTTGATGATTCAGCCCAGGGACAAACAAAAACAAAACAAACAAAAAAGAATAAAAATACAGGATGTAATTTTTATGTAATAAATTGTTTTTTCTTTAACAAATACAACAGAATATATACATCAAAATAAATGATGTTGTCCAGCAATTTGGTATGATGTTTTCTTATTGTAATGGAGCTAGCTACTATTGCTCAAATTATTTTTTGGAACTTCTCTTTGGAAAATCACTTGAGGTCAATTTGTAGCCACTTATTTAAAAATATACATCATTCCTCACTTTAAAAAAATCAATTTAATCATGAAGCCTAACCTATAGATCACAGATAGGGCTGAAACGTGTTTTCAAGGTAATCTAGCTCAAGTCCCTTTCTCTCTGTGTCTCTCTCTGTCTCCGTCTTTCTCTCTATGTCTCTCTCTCTATCTGTCACTTTTTCTCTCTCTTGCATATAGAGAATCTGCATCTCAGAATTCTACACCCAACAAGTGTCTGATAAAGCTTTTTTCCTAGGCAATCCTCTTGTCTTTCTCTACACTTTCTTTCTTGGTGCTATCATCAGTCCCAGGACTTTCAATACCATCTTTATGCAAGTATATCTATTATAATTCATCTATATATACATCTGTGTTTTCGTATATGTAAATGTGCATGTGCACACACACACACACACACACACACACACTTACATGTATTTGGATCTAACTTTTTCCTGAGCTACAGTCCCCAATAAATAAATTCTTGTTCAACATCTTCAAATGGATGTCCTTTTGGGCACCTCAAACTCACTATGTTCATTATCTTTCTTCAAATAAATATGCCCATCTTTCCAACTTCCCCATTTCTGGTAAGAAAAAAAGGAAATGACTATTTACTGAGCACCTACTATGTGCTAGAAATGTACTTAGTATTTTACAAATATCTCATTATACTATTTCCCTTCCTATTACCTAGTGTTCAGTCACATGTGCTTTTTTCCTCTCCCTCACGATCAATGTCCAGTCATTTCACAAGTTCTGTAAATTCTACATCAATGACATTTCTCCAGTCCTTCTCCTTTTGTCTACTCACATAATCTCCAACATACTTCAGATATATCTCTCCTGCATTACTACAATAACTTTCAAATTGATCTCTCTGTCTCAAATCCTTTTCCCATCTGCCTATATTCACACAAATACCAAATTGGTATTACTAAAGCAGGATTTTAACCATGTCACTCCCTATTCAATAGACTTCAATGACTCTCTAGTCCTTGTTGGATAAAAAACAAACTTAGCTATTTGACCTCTTAAAATCTTTCACAAATTGGTTCTTACCTATGTTTTCAAAATGTTTGCACATTATTCCCTTCATATATCCTACATTCAAGCAAATGGGTCAATTTGCTGTTCATATTATTTTTTCTAATATGGACTCAGAAAATAGGAAATAGTCAAATAACAGAGAATGAGCATAAGATGATCTATAAAAATATAATCAGGAAAATTAAAGTTCAGCATGAACTCTGGTTGGTGACAAAAGTAAAGACAACAACAGCAGCAGGAACAACAATTTTAAAAAATAAATCATAAGAGAAAAGAACCAAAGAAAGACTGAACTATTCCCCTTTGCTTGGAGTGGATGGGACGAACCACAGAGAGAAAATAACTGTTCCTTTATTCCTTTGTTTCTCTTTTCTTTGCAAAGGGAAAAATATGTTTAGAAATGATACAACAAAAATGACTGATAAGAGTCTAGTTTTCAAATAAGCAAAAATCCTAGAGTGTATAAATGTAGAACAGTGAACTTGTCTTTGGTTCCTGAGAAGATCTAGAACAGATCATAAAAAAATGGTTGGCAAATAAAAAAGGATGTGGTGGTTACAAAGAACCATTATAACTTCATCATCATCACAACTTCATCAACAATCATCCAATCATTCAACCTAATAAACATGATTAGTTATCTTAATAAATACTTGTTAATTACCTATGTACCAGGTACTGTGCTACACACTGTTGATACAATTAATAAAAAGAAAGTTCCTGTCCTCAAGGAGCTTACAATTTAATGGAGGGGACAACATACAAAAGGAGGCAGAGATGAGCCTGGTGTTGATGAGGGGAGGAAGGGGTGAATTCCTCCGGGAGTTCCTGGAGTGGGGACACCTTGTTCTGTAGAGTTGAAAAAAACTATGCAGGACAGCCAAAGCAGAGTAGAATTAGCCCAAAAGTCCAGTTTCTGCCCTCTGTAAAGGAAGGCATTGGGAGGAGTTTGTTATTTCACCCTCCAGCCCTTCAGTAAGAAGGCAAAGGAGGTTAAGGAGGGTAATATCAGTCAAGGCTTTAGCTAGAAGCATGGTGATAGGTTAAAGGTAACGAGCTTTACCAGGAAGGACATCTGTGGAAGTGAAAAAAAATCGGCCTAGACCTCAGATAGTAGATGCAGAATAAAATGAGCTGATCATTTCAGACAAATCTTATTTCCTTTTGCAGGGGATTTCTGCCACCATCATTCTGCCCCAATTCCCACCTTCAAAGTGGTAGAACATCAAAAATAGGGACTGGAATCATTGACAGAGAGCCCCTTTGGAACAGCAGAACCCAAACCACTTAAGGGGCCCCTGGGTGAAATGTAATCTATTTCTCTTTCCAAGCAGTGAGGGCCAGGCTAGTCAATGTTCCACATTCTTGATAGGATAATTACTAACCCAGTAGATGTAGAAAATTCTATGAATAAAATTTTGCTAGATTTTAGTAAAATCTTTTATAAAAATTCTCATATTGTTCTTGTGGAGGGTATATAGATATACATATATATATATATATATGGACTAGATGGAAATGTAATCAGATAGACTCAGAATTGTTTGTATGACCAGATTCAAAGCGTAATTGTTAATGGTTCAATTTCAACATGATAGGAGGTCTCCATTGGAGTACACTAGGGATCTATGCTTGGTCCTAAGACACATAACATGCTGATCAATGACTAGGATAAAGAAAGGCTTGAATGGTAGACTCCTTGAATTTTCAAATGACACAAAATTTGGAAGGATAGCTATCATAGTAAATGACAAAATCAATATGCAAAGAGATTCAACAGGCTGGAGCATTTGGATGAATCTAACAAGATGAAATTCAGTAGAGGTAAATGTGGTCTTGGCACTTGGAAACAAAAATATCAGTCTGAGGAAGCAAGGGTAGAGACCAGTGTTCCTGAATAAAAAGATCTTGGAAAAGCTCTTGAAAAAAGGTAGATGGAAGGTATGTGTCTTAGGCAAGATTACACAGGTAAGTAAGTAGCATATCAAAGATTTCAACCTAGATTCTGTTTCCAGTGCTGATAGGGATTGCCTCATTTATCTTTCAGAGCCAAGAATAACGATGAACTTGGATAGTTTATAGATATTTGGTGAATGAATGGATTAGTGACAAAGGACAGCCTGGTTTGGTTAGAGACAAAAAAAATGATTATCAAGTGAACAGTTGTGAAGAGACAATTAATTAATTGTCTGACAATTAATTGTTACTAAAACAGCACAAGAAGTAAAAGAGTATTATGATGCATGAGGTACTGGAGGGAGTGAGGAGATGATTCCACCTGTTTCAAGCCTTCCCTTGCCTGCATCCTCCTAGACCTTGATTTACTCATTATCCACTCTATTTCCTGCAACTTCCAAAGTGCCTTTTCCTCTGACTCCTTCTTTTGTGCCTATAAATAATCTGTCCAGGTTTTTCCTATTCTAACACACAATCAATTATTCACCCAATCAATCAATAGCATTTATTAAGCACATACTCTGTGCCCTTCCGTCCCCCTCCAAATGCACATACAAAATACAGTGCCTGGAACATATTAGGTGCTTAATAAAGTTTATTAACTGACTGACTTATACACCTACATTCCCTCAAGTAAATCAAAATTACTAAATACATCTAAATTCCCTCAATTAAACCCTTGTTATCTGAATTTAATCTACACCATTCTGTTGAAATTGCTCTCTTGAAAATCACCCAGTGATCTCTTGGTCACCAAATGTAATGCTCTTTTGTCAGGTTTCATCTTCCTTAAACTCTCTGCACCATTTGACACTGTGAACTGTCTTTCTCCCTCCCTGAGCTTCTCTGACACTGTACTATTTCAGTTCTATCTCTCTCAGTGGTAATGCTCTTCTTACAGTAAGTCAAGCTTGAAAATTTGGAGTCAGCTTTTCTTCCTCACTCAACCCACTACACCCAATCAGCTGCCATGCCCTGTTGATTTTCCCTCCATAAGCTCTCTCCCTTTGTCCTGTTCCCCTGCCATCACCCTAGTTCACGCATTTATTATTGCTTTCCTAGACTATTGAAAAAACTGCCTGACTGGTCTCCCTGCCTGCAATCTCTCCCTGACACATTCTATTATACATAGAGCTGCCAGGGTAATCTTCCTAAAATGTTGGTTTGATTGGGTCACTCTCACACTCAAAAAGTTTCAATGATTCCCCATTTCCTATAGAATAAGGCCTAGATTCCATATCTGCAATTTAAGACCCTTCACAATTTGGCCCAACTTACTTTTCCAGATGTGTCCTCTACTAGTTACCTATAGCCCCATCACCCAAAAAAAATAATTAATTATTTTTTTAAAAATTAGCTCATCTAGATTACTCACTACTCCCAAAACATATATTTTGTTTTCCTATACTTTTGTTGGTGCTGTTTCTTCTGCCAGTAATATTCCCCACCATGTTTCTTCCAGCTATCAAAATTCTACCCATTTTTCATCTCCTTGTTCCAGAGTTATCTCTTCTCTGAAGTGTTCCCTGACACACCCCATCCCCTTAGATGACAGTGATTTTTCTTTTGACATAGCATAACAATTTGTATATTTTTTGAGACTGATCACAAACTATCTTGAAATAAAATTACTTATGTGCATGTCATATCAACGTATATTGATTGTAAGTACACATAGAATGAAATCTTGTCCGTAATTTTTTCACTCAAAGTGTTAGGGGCCCCAAGTCCTAATATATATGAAAGTATTTATAGAAACAGTTTTTGTGATTGCAAAGAATTGAAAACAAAATAAATGCCTATTAAATGGATAATGGCTGAACAAATTGTAGTTCACGAATTTAATGAAGTATTACCATAATGTGTGAAATGATGAATGTGATGAATACGAATAAACATAATTAAGAATAAAATAGCAATTAAACATATTAATAAGATGTAGCTAGCATTCACATAGTGCTTTTAGGTTTGCAAAGAACATTATGGAGATTATCTCATTTGATTCTCACTCCAACCCAGTGATGCTATTATCCACTTTTTATAGATTAAGAAACCGAGGGAGATTTGAATTAAGTGACTTGCCCAAGGTCACACAGCTTTTGACTGTCTGAAGCTGGCTTTGATCTCAGTTCTACTAGACTCCGGATCTCTCTGTCCACTGCCACACCTCGCTACTCTGCCAGTGTAATCTGAAGACTAAACAAGTGGAAAAATAAACACTGAAGACCATAAGCAAAATTAAAAAGAATAATGGAGATTTCAACCTGATTAATTATAGTGATATCAAGGACAAAAATTTAGTCAGCATCCATGAAATAAAAGACAGTTGAAAAAATGGTCACAGAAATTAGTGTAATATAAATTATGACATATTGCCAGATCTGTGATTCAAAGTAGAAAAGAGGGGAATCAAAAGAAGAGGAATTATAAAGAAGATTATACAAAAAAGCAATGGAGAAAAAATTAGAATTAATCTGAGAAGTCACAAAAGGAAACAGTGGAAGTGGATGTGTTATACGTAGGTTAGATTAGAATTGATTAAAAGATGAAAAACTGAAGGAGCGATGCAAAAGCCAAGAGTTCATTGTCACCCAGAGCACTGAGTTGTATAAGCCTCAAAGTTTCCACATTAAAGTTTAAATGAAGCATTAAATCTTTTGAAAGAATTACAACATGGATTGGACCAAAAGGATTTTTTTTAAACATATGAGATGTGATAAAGGAACTGGTTGTTTTGAAAAAAACTTGGTGTTTTTTTGTTTTTGTTGTTGTTTTGATAGCTCAAACTTCAGAGAGTTCCTTGGTAACTCATTTTGTCAAATGGATTTTTGTAATTTTCCTCTTTTCATATTAGCAGAGTACAATCCCCCCAAGTGTAACAGAATAATCTTTAAAAGTTTAGATTAAAATGTAAGTGATTTTGGAAAAGATCTGAGTATAGCTTTGCTCTCTGCTCAGAGCAAATTCTCAAAGTTAGAGCATTGGGATTATGATTAATCAAATTAACTAGAACTTCTCATTCTGGAAAAGGAAAATCCCATTCACAACATCTATTCACCTTTTGATTTTGATTTCAGATGGGATCTCCAAATCATATATGGAGAAAACTGAACATTATGCAAAATACCTTTAATGCAAATATACCTACTCTTGGCATCACATAGAAGTCATTCACATTTTCTTGGGAGTACTCACCCTATAAGGGTTCATTTGAAGTTCATTTTTCTTCATAAACGTGTCCTACAAAAAGATTATTCTCCTATATTATCAGAATAGTAGAAATAGAGAAATGGTTAGGTATATGTAGCTATAAAATATTTTCAACAGATGGCCAATAGTCAATATGGTTGGACATATTATAATACTGTCTATGGGAAGAATCTAAAGTTAATTATTATAATAACAAAATTATAGTAAATTCCCCTTAAAGACTATCCTGTAGTTCTTTGAGAGGAAACATCATAAGCCTGTATTTAAATAGGAAATATAGAACTGGTTTATGAATGTAGATCTTTTAATTATAGTGAGGAAATGTTTGAAATAAGAATTTACCACATGTATATTTTTGCAGTAAAATACTGGCAATTTTGTTTTCCTACAATTTTCACAAGATCTGTAGAATCTACACACCCCATTTCCCTACTAATCCCTTCCTCTATTGGGTGTGTGTAACTAAAAGGTACCTACTTTCTGACTTTGAAGGAACCACTGAAGCCCTGTAATCCAACCGATACCTAAGAATAATCTCCCAAACATGGGAAGTTATAGTGGTAAGGCTAGAAAGGAATTGAGGAATTTGTACAAGTTTTTATTTTTCACTTGCAAGATGAGAAAGTCAGATTAAATGGTTTTTAAAAAGTATCTTCCAGCTCTGTCTATAATCCTGAAAAGTGATTATCTAGACTTTGTTTAAAGATCTCCAATGAAACCACTTTCCAAGGTAGTCTATTATACTTTTTCTTTCTATAATTTCATCCCACTGCTTTTATTTTTGCCCTTGAGGCCAAGCAGAAGAAAACCACTTCCCCTTCTTCTTCAAATAGTTGGAGACAACTTTCATGTCTCCAGTAAGTCTCACCTTTCCAGGTTCTTTGAATCAATTCTCATATGATAGGGTCTTAAGGCTTCTCATCATGCTGACCAAACTAACTCTAGGCACACTTGAGCTTAATAATATCCTTTCTAAAATGTGATCCATAAATGTGGTCCCACATAAGGGACACTACACTTATCAACAGAGTCTAAGATTATGCTAGATTTTAGGCTCTCATTCCACACCATTGACGTATACTGAGCCTATAGTCCACTAAAGGTATAAGATCTTTCTCACAGTAATAAATCAATAAGAGTATAACATCCTTGAAAGAATAGAGTTGTTTGTTTTTGTCTCTCCTGTCTCCTTAATATAGTACTGTATTCTACACAGTAAAGTCCTTGTTTTAAAGGGTTAATTGCATTGTTTGGAATTTAGCAATCTAACACATGAAAGAAAGAGTCAAACATTTCTGTAGCATCAATGTAATGAAGGATAATAAGAGCTAAAGTGAACCCTAATAAATATTTTGTGACTTTGAAAATATATAACAACAAATATTCCATGATGGCACACTTCTAAATGATAAAAGCATGAGAATATGAACGTATACAAATTATTTTCAAAAATTCATCATGGTGGACATTTTAAAAAGATACTATCATATTCATTTAATTACATTAAATTTGTTGATGTTTATTATGTTACTGAAATTTTTGTTAAGAAAGATACCATAAAAAGAAGTCACATTCTATGTGGATAGACCACTATGCCTGGAGTTCAAATCTGTCCTTAAATATTTACTAGCTATGTGACCCTGGGCAAGTCACTTAACTTTATTTGCCTGTTGCCTCATCTGTAAAGTGAGCTGGAGGAAGAAATGGTAACCACTTTAATATATTTGCCAAGAAAGCTCCAAACTCCAAAGAACCAGATATGACGAACAGTAACAAGATAGAGACTTGAACATGCGTATTCCTTACCTCTTATCACTTATAATCATAAGCAATAAAAAAGAGCAGAACTAAAGAAAGTGACCAAATAATTAACATCTTTGTGATTCCATTTTCCCATTTTTTAAAATTAAGACTATGTGTTTTTGAGTCTCTAAACTATTTCAGATTTTTATTTCTCTTTCAACTTTCTGACATTTTATATTTCTCTCTTCCAAAGATAATCTTAGCTTGGGTTTTTGCATAATTAACCTAATCTTTCAGGAACTATCAAATTAGCAGTAATCTACACATGCATCCTCCTACCTGACAACATTTGAGCTAAAAATACTACAAAATCTTTTTTTGTTCTGCATATAAGAAGGTTGATGTCACCAAAAAATTATAAAGTTCATTTTTTGAAAAGCATTTTAAATAAAGATTCCCTTATTCAGGGATTCACTTCAGTGTTTTTGGAGAGAGGTGTTCAACCCTCTCTTCCTCCCCCCCAAAAAATCAAAATAAGCATACTTTGTTTTCATAGTAAAAATGACATGTACTGGAACAATAGTTAAAATATCACATTACTGGCCATGGGATTCATGAACCAAAGTTAAATTCCTGGGTCAGGTATGTATTTGCTGGTTCTTTGATCTTCGACAATTTACTTCAACTCCCTGAGCCTCAGTTTCATCATCTATAAAATGAAAATAATAACTATTGACAGATTTTTCTTTACGACTCACAAAACACTTTACATATGTGATTGCATCTGAGCTTCGCAAAAGCCCTCCTAGGAAGCAAATAGGTCACCTATAATAACACTAGCTTCATTTACCTCACACAGCTGTGAGGAAAAACACTATAAATGTTAAACAAGTGGTTTGCTATGATTTATAGATGTTCAGGAAATATATTGATAAAAATATGAAGCTCTTAGGTTATATTTTGTGAAAAATTTAATCTGACAGTAAATTTGAGATATTTAAACTCTCTTTTTCAAAGCTTCAATTGGAATCTAGAGATTTAGTTTTTCCTTAGTAACCTTTTGGTGGATGTAGAAAAAATGGAAAGAGAAATGTGTCCCCCTTCTCAGGTATGGTGAGGGGGGTTGGGGAGATTTCTATTATAATTTTTCACCATTGAAGCCCTGCTGTTAGATGAACAGAGCCCACAAAACCCATCAGTAGTCAATTTGTTGATGGGGACAGTTTAAAGAGTGATTAGATGGGCTTTGACTTTTCCTTTTTAATTTTGGCTTCAGGCATTTTTTTCTTTAGTTTTATAGCTATTATCAACATCTTGGTCATGTGAGTGGGGCAAGCTAGGAAATGAAATTAGATTCTCATTATTACTCCATAGGAAGTCAATTTCCTACCTGCACCCCCAGCCTCCCATGGTTGATCTTTTTCTCTGACAAAATAAATAAGACTGAACAAATGAATAGCTCATCTTCCTCCTCCTCCTTCCATTTAGTGAAAGCCTTAAGTTGACTATTCTGAAATGGCTTAGTGCTTTTGGGAGATATTTTCCTTCCAAAGGTCTTTTTGTTCCCATTGCCATTCTGGTCAAGAGAAACACTCTCAGTCCTAACAAGCTGCACTCCTACTGCCCAGGATACCCGGAATGTACCTTTTCCCTTTTAAGTTGCTGTAATTGTTGCAAATATTGATAAAATGCCATTCATTTGAGACAAAGTCCTATCCTCTGATATTTGTGTAATATACTGAGTAGGATATATGTCAGTAGGTGAAAACCCATTTAATTTATTTTAAGGACATTAGCTTGGGATCTGAATGAAGATAGATCCAAGTCCCTCAGACTGCAGACTAATAAGACAGGAGAAGCAATCCAAGGGCAGGATCCTCAGTGGCTCACTATGAGGTCTTAGGCGAGCCATTTAACATCCTGTATCACTTGCTCTATGTCAAACAGAAAGAAGAACATCAAATAATTAACCAGGAATGTTATAGAGATAATTAGGTGATGATCATGTGGCATTTGGAAAATACACAGTGTAATGTAAATCCACTAGCAAAACACCATTAGAAACATTATCTGTTTTCTTTTACTCCAGTGCAATGTTAATTAGGTAGGCATGAAGTCAGAAAAAAAGGTGATCCATACCAAGGCTAAGGTAAATAGTCCCAAGCTCTTCATTATCTCTCTCAGTAAAATTTGGTACTTAGAAAATTTCACAATCTATAGCTCCATTGTATTAAGTTGAGATAATTGAAAAATCTATCTATTCAGTAATACATAGTGCATCCACTTCACTGAGGATCAAGAAGCATGCTAACTCTTCCTCAGAGTCAAGGATTTCAGTGTAAGAAAGGAAGCAACCAGCTCTGCAAGGATGCCTAAAAATGGTCAAATTGAAAACTAACTCTGACCCTTTGCCAGCTCCCCTTTATGTATTCTCCATTAGAATTTCTATCCTTTTTGTTTAGCACAGTGTTAAAAATTACTTAAATTATTTGATAAATCTCTCTCTGTCTCCCTCTGTGTCTGTCTGTCTGTCTGTCTGTCTGTCTGTCTCTCTCTCTCTCTCTCTCTCTCTCTCTCTCTCTCTCTCTCACACACACACACACACACACACACACACACACACAATAGTAGGAGGAAAGGGTTTCCTCCTTTATATATGAGATGTCTCAATTCCAAGAGCTACAGTTATAGGAGGCAGTAATTTTCTACCTGTGCTACATTGAGCGCAACAAATAGAAAGAAATTAATGAGGCTCTGAACTTCTAATTATAATGATGTTTAAATGCCAATGCAGAAACTCTGTTAGGTGAATTCCCCTTGGTTTCAGCAGGGAAGGAAACCGGGAGGTCATACTTGCATAATAATCAATAAGCATTTCTTGATCACCTTGATTAACAATATGATTCATTCAGGATGTGTTTTTCCCAAACTTCTGCAACTCAAAAAACAAATCAAAATCATAAAGATAACAAAAAAGAAATTACGAATGACATATAGAGGAACCAAATTAAAATCTACAAGATAAGAAAGTATTTGAAATACAATTCAAGGTAAACAATAAATAAATAAGGACATTTAATATAATCTAATATCAAGGAACTTAAATATTTAGAATCCTTAACCCTGACCCTCTATTTACGCCAGGCATAGGCAGAACTAGATCAATCTTAGGTTCCTACTTCAGGCTTGGCTATACAGGTCCCTCTTTACCCCGCCCCTACACCTTCTGCTATTCAGCCTGAACTTCCTCTCCTGCCCCAAAACCATGCAAAGGAAAGGGAGAATAACTGGAAAAGGAAAGAAGAAAATGTGGTTCTTTCTATTTAGCATCTATATAATTTTTAAGGTTTACAGAACACTTTACACATATTACCTTCACGAATTCCATGTGAGATAGGTTATTCATAATTGCTTTTTTTTGTAGTCAATCAAAAAAAAATAACAAAATTAAGGGGAAAAAATTTCTGGAAAATATAATAAAGTAAATCAAATAAGAAAACTTCAGAACTTTTAAATACAGAAAATAAAAGTATTTTTTGACCACAGATCACCAGGAGGAAAATGCAGACTCAGATACACACTCACTTGCAAGTCTAAGGTACAAGGTGATCAAATTTCTTAATTTCAGTAACAACAAAAGCAAAAACAAACACCATGACAACAAGTTTTGGAATTTGTCAGAAGACTTTCAGCTTTAAAAGAAAATCAATTTGATAAATCAAGATTTCTCTACAGTCATGAGAAATCAGGAGAAGAAATGAAATAGAACATTCTAAAAAGCAAAGGAGCTGTATCCCAAAATAACATACCCTGCAAATTTGAGTCTAGTCCACCAATGAAAGAAGATGGATTTTAACTAAGAGTCATGTCTGGAGAAATGACAATAGAAGTAAATAGAAGAGTAACTTTTAAGTATACCTATCACAGATACATACAAAGTATAAATACAATTACCATGCATAATTAAGTAATGAAATAAATTCTCTCAAATTTATAGGCTGTTGTTTAAATAATAGACGTATAACCCAGGGGTAGAAGAAAGAACAACAAGGATGTCAAGGGAACTTAAAGCATCAGGAGGAGAAGAGGAATAGCTGAAAAAATACCCCATATTCTCATGACCCCTCATAAGTAAATCAATATATTTTATGGGAGAAATAATACAGTGGAAATTTTCAGGAATGTAAAGAGGGGAGGTAATAGGCAAAGGAGAAACACAGATGTACCCTACATCTACAAATGAATATTTAAAGGATAACGATTTATTTGTCCTGGACGTCCTGCAGACGTCTTAAACTCAACATACCCCCAGGGGAATTCATTATCTTTCCCCATAAGCTCTCCCTCTTCCTAACTTTTGTGTTATCAAGGGCACCACCATCTTCCCAGTCACCTAGATTCACAACCTAGGTGTCATCTGTGTCTCCTCACACTCTTTTACAAACTCTCATCCCCATATCCAAACTGTTGCCAAACTCTGTTAATACTACTTTCATAAGAGCTCCTCATATGCCTCCTTCTCTCCTATGATATTTTCACCAGCCTGGTGCAAGCCCTAATCAAGTCATGTCTGGACTATTGCAATGTATTCTGTGGTCTCCCTGCTTCAAATTTCTTTCCCATTCCAATCCATTCTCTTCTCACCATCAAATTGTCACTGTTCAGTCACTCAGTGGTCCAACTCTACATAACTTTATAGATGTTGTCCATGCTGTTTTCTTGGCAAAGATACTTGAGTAGCTTGCCATGTCTTTCTCCAGTGTATTTCCAATTTACAGAAGAGGAATTGGGGCAAACTGGAGTTAAGTAATGAGTTGTCATACAGACCTTCCTAAAGTACATATCTGACCATGAAACCTCTCCATTCAAAACACTCTAGGCTTCCAGGATCAAATATAAAATTCTCTGTTAGGCATTCAAAACCCTTTCCAGTCTTCTTGCACCTTATCCATTCCCACATCCTTTTAGATACAATGAGCCTGACCTGTCTCCTTTACTGTTGATCACACAGCACACTCCATTCTTTGACCATGGATATTTTTACCGATATTCTTCATGCCTAAAATTCTCTCCCATCTCATCTGTTTCTTTTTCTTCCTTGATTACTTCAAGTCCCACGTAAAATCCCATCTTTTATAAGAAGCCTTTCTCAATCTCCCTTAAAACTAGTAGCACCCTCCTCTTGATCATCTCCTTCTTATCCTTCATTCTCCTAGAGGACCAAAATGATATCACTGTTAGAGTCAAGTGTCTAGTGACTGACTGTGACTGATCAGACCAATACAAGCTCAGAGTTCTACCACAATTTCTTTTGAGCTACTGCAATTCTGCTTTGCTCATAAAGAACAGTGCTTTCTTTGATGTTAGTATGCCATTCTGGGTGACTGTTTGCCAGTGTCTCCCATGACTTGCCACCAGTTCCAAAGTTCTTCAGAAAGACCTTGAGAGTGTCCTTATATTGCTTCTTCTGACCTCCATGTGGAGTGCCTGCCTTGTGTCAGTTCACCATAAAATAGTCCTTTATGCAACAGTGTTCAAACAAACTTATCTTGTATATGCCATAGTAACCTCTTTAGCTGGAAAGCTGACTCAAGGTACTCCTTAATTACTTCACACAAGGGAAATCTTATCTGCCCTGAGACCTTACCTTCTGATTGATTCCTTCTATATTCTCCAATTTAAGGAGGAAATCCAAGCCAAGAATTTTTTCACTCCTTTTCCAGCTTCAACACTGATACCTCTCCATAGGGCTTTCTCCATCATGATGCAGGCACTGGAGACCTTTCTCCCATGTTTTCAGTTTCCTTTTATGTGACCTCTTCACCCATTAGAAAGTAATGTTCCTCGAGAAGAGGTACTATCTATCTTTCTGCTCCTATATTTATTGCAAAGGCTTAGCACAGTGCCTGACACATAGTAAGCTCTTAATAAATGCTTATTAACTGATGAGTATATATCTTCTTTGTATATTTTACATTTTCTCTTTAATATTAGATTTTGAGCTCCCTGAGAGGAAGGATTGTTTTTACTGTTGTTTTCTATTCTCTGTAATCCTACTGCTTAGCACACTGCCTGGCACATAACAGATGCTTTATTAAATGCTTGCTGAATTGACTTTGAACAAGATTGTGGGTAAAGTGAAAAATGGAATAAATATAGGAAGGAAGGAAGGAAAGAAAGAAGGAAGGAAGGAAGGAAGGCAAGAAGGAAAGAAAGAAGGAAGGAATTGAAACTAGGAGAATGCATGTTTTTTCCAAAAAGGGGAAAGAAAAGGTTATCACCAAAAATTATCACTACAGCAAGGAGGTTTTATGCCTTTGATTTTTAAAAAAGTATTTTATAGTGAGATTACTCCATGGAAAACTTACATTAGGATAATACCTTCTGTAAGAATGGATTGTACCCTACCAGGACTGTACTTTACCCTACTCCTTAGAACAACTAGCACCCAGAACATTAGAGGGGACAAAGAAGTAGAGATAAATAGCCTGACTTTAGCATAATCATGGTCATATCAGATGACATGATCTGGTGTTATGACATTAGGATACAAAGTGAATTCTATCATATAACGTTGTTTCCATGTGGCTTTGCTTCCTTTGTCAATTGATATTTTTAAAAGTGAATGACAGACAAAAAGGGAGGATAAGAAAGGGTAAAATTTATAAATGAGATAACATTGAAATAGTATATGAGAAAGTTCAAATCTGGTGTGTCAGAAGCTTTAAATTTGTTACAGAGATTATAAAGAAGGAAAGTATGTACAAGCAAAAGTATATAAACTATACTAGAGAACTAGAGAAACTATACTGGAGAACTAGAGAACAGAATACTAAACAGATCAGAATGGAAAAGAAATGGTGAGCACAAAACAAAGGAAATATTATTGGAAAAGAGTGATGCAAAAATACTGCTTAAAAAGGGATATGGCAAGATGGCAGAGTAAAAGCAGAGACTTCCCTAAGTTCTTGCCCAAATTCCTCCAAATATCTGTAAAAAATGATGCTAAGAAAATTGTAGGTCAATAGAACCCACAAAATGACAGAGTGAAACAAATCCCCAGTCCAAGACAACCTGGAAAGCCTACAGGAAATGTCTTTCCCATCTGACAGGGAGCAGAGCACAGTCTGGCATGGGTGACACAGGTACAGACTGGCCAGAGAATGCCTCAGGGGACTGAATCATTGGCAGCTGTGGTAGTTTCCAAACTTCTCAAACCACAAATGCCAAAAAGGTCAGTGGGAAAACTGTGGGACCTGGGTGAAAGAGGAGTTTGTGGCCTGGCCAGGTCTGGCCCAAGCCCCAGGGCAGTGGGGGTGGTATTGGTAGCAGTAGCAGCAGCAGTTGTATCAGTGATGATAGCAGTGTCAGTAGTGGCAAAAGGCTGCTTCCAGATCTCTGAGTCCACAGATAGTGAGGAATCAAGCAGCTGATACAAAATCCTGAAGCCTTGGATGATACACCAAACCCCAACCCCACCCCATCCCCACTGGAGGCAGAGTTCTACCTTGATAAAGAGTTAGAAAGTCAAATGTTGTCTGGGAAGATGAGGAAACATCATAAAAGAACTCAGACTATAGAATCTTACTTTGGTGACAGGGAAGATCGGGTCATACAACCAGAACAGCAGAGTCAAAGCTCTTATGTCAAAAGTTTCCAAGAGGAATATGAATTTCTCAGGTCATTGGAGGAGCTCAAAAAGTATTTTGAAAATCAATTAAGAGAAATAAGAGTGATTCAAGAAAATCATGAAAAATGAGTCAACAACGTGCTAAAGGAGACCTCCCCCACACACACTCACTAAGCTGGGCACACTACAGTCAGACCATGAAATGGACTTAGGGAACACCCATATGTCCTTTAAGTT
>CM053773.1:11181239-11208739 GCA_028658325.1 Potorous gilbertii | reverse complement strand
ATGGTGATTAATGGATTTTTTTTTCTTTTTTCTATTTTACTCTCTTTTTCTAGCATTTCAGGACAGTTTTTCTTAATGACTACTCATAACATTGTCATGTAGACTATTTTGGCTTCTGCAGGGACTTGGGGTCTATCTGCTGATGTATTGGCACTGCTTTGGTCTACACCCCACTCTTACCCCATTGAAACAGTTATTTCCTGTTGACCTTCTAAGTTGTTTGGAACTGGACATTTTTTTCACCATGTCATTTTGTTGGATCTGTTTTTCTGGAGTTCATTTTGTGATGCATTATTTTAAAGTTGTTTAGAGGGGAATTTGGGAGACCTCTGTCTTGGCTTCACTTCTCCTTAATCTACATTCTTAGCATTTTTTCTCATTACTTCCCTAATTCTGGACTAGGTATAAATGCTTACACTAAAACATCACACCTGGCAAGCTAGTTGATATTTGCTCCTAATACATTCCAATAAAGAGGGACCAGCTAGCTGCTATGGTCTTGGGTCCTGTCTTCATTTTTTCTAGCTATCCTCCTTTCCTGGTATGCTCGTTTCTATCCTCTGATTTCCCTGGCTTCTTTTAAGTCCCAGCTGCCAATGGGTCCCTGCCTAAGGGCTCCTCTGGACCCTCCTAGCTTTAGAGTGATTATCAATAGTAACTGTGGCTGTTTCCCACCCAGCCTGATGTCTTCCTTTGTCTTGACTTCATTAAAGGGTCATGCCCTGCCTACCTCTTAAACAGGCCTATTCAATGACTGAGACTTGCCTCACCCTAAGTGAGTACCTGCAAAGACCTTGGCCTACAAGGGCCAAGGTTTCCCAGTGTATCCTGGGTCATCTGAAGTCATCGTGATGAATATCTGGTCACTGAATCCAGATGTCTCTGGAGGAGAAGTGAGGCTGGTGACCTGCACAGCCCTCCCTCACTCAAACCAAGGTCAAGTGCAAGTCATGTCATCATTTCTGCGATGGCATGGTCTTCTTAGGCAATGAAGGACAAACACAAGTCCCAACTAAAATGCTATTTTCTACAAGTAGCCTTTCCTAAACTCTCTTAGTTCTAATACCTTCTATCTCACAGTTATATCCTATTTATCCTGGATATACCTTGATTGTATATATGTGTTTGCTTCTTTTCCCCTTTAGATTGTAAGCTGTTTGAAGACAGAGACTATCTTTTGCCTCTTTGTATCCCTGGTGCTTACCACTCAACCTGACAAACAGTAAGTGCTTAATAAATGTTTATTGCCTGACTGATTCACCAGCTTAGCTCCCTCTCACTAAAATGTGTACACAAAAGATCATCATGAATTGCTTAGTAAACGTCTTTACCAAAATAAGTATCAAAAGGAAATCTGAAAAGTTGTGCTAATTAGAATTGATTAGTGAATTCACAAGAGTAAATGAGCTCTTTGGCTGAAAGCTAGATAAGATTAAGCAAGGAGAGCTACGAGAAATCTCTGAGAAAACATAGATTCCTGTTTTAGCAGTCTCTAAGATTACAAGGACTAGAAAACATGGACTCTGGACCAACTTCCTCACTATCTTCAGCTCTAGAGATCTGGAATCTGCCATTTAAAATATATAATTCCCTTTCTTTACTACTTCTCTTCAAGTCTGCCAAAATTGAGCCCAGATCCCTCCTCTGATCACACAAGACTCAGTCAATCAGGGGTCAGGTCTCCCACATACCTAGTATTCCTCCAGAAAACTGTCTCAGATTTGAGTGGAGATGGTTATTGCCGTTTTTCAGTCACTTCAGTTACATCCTACCCTTTTTGACCCCATTTGGAATTTTCTTGGCAAGGACACTGAAGTGTTTTTTCATTTCCTTCTCCAACTCATTTTATAGATGTGGAAACTGAGTTAATCAGGGTTAAATGACTTACCTAGCATCACAAAGCTAGTAAGTGTCTAAGGCCAGATTTGAACTCAGGAAGATAAAAGTCTTTCTGATTTCTAGCCCAGGACTCTATTCACTGAGCCACCAAGCTTCCCAGATAGGGGAAGAGATGGAGTTTCAGTTAAATGTTGCAAAGTCAGAGCACTGGAGGAAGGTCTGCTTGAAATAGTTAAAAGACCAAATTATAGCATATTTATGCAGAAATATTATATGTGGCACTGTATATAATTATATATGTTGCCTTGAATTAAATTCCTAATGTGATAGGAAGAGCCAAGGATTTGGAAGACTTAGGAAATTTGAATCTTAAATCTAATCCTTAGTTACCTGTTGACATATGTTACTTAACTCATTTGTAAAAACAACTAAACTTAAGGGTGTTGTATTAAGTTTCCTTAAAACTCAAATTCCTATAATTTTTGACCCTGCTAATATAAAGTATTACAAAGATATATAATGGGCATATCCAGAGAAGAGCCTTATTGACCTTTGCATTAGATGAAACTTCATTGTATTCATTCATTCATCCATTCAAAAAGCATTTATTAGGAGTCTGAAATATATCAGGTACTGTGAAGGCAAAAGAAAAGTCTCTAAAATGTTTGAAAACAAACTACTTTTAAGCAGGAGCTTGTCTTTCTCCTCCTAAAGGCATAAATGCCCTGTTAATCTAGTTTACCCCATATCTTTGTTTAGCAAACCTTTTATTTCATGCACAGTATAAAAGTAAAATTTTCTTCAGTTCCCTTAGAGATGATCACAAATTTTAAAAATCAGGAGAGTTTGAATTAAAGAGGCTTTATTGCCATAGTTAAATTTTTTTTTGAGAAGTGTATCAAATGGAAGTTGTTAAAATGCCTGCAGTAGAGATTTAGTCCAAAAAAAGCAAGTATGAAAGTTTCCTCCTTACTGTTATTTGAGTTAGAAATCATATCTGTGACAAGTTCCAAACCATGCTGCTGGAGCAGAGGAGATCTATGGCTAGGGACAGAGGAAAGCCTCTTTTTAAATTAATTTCTTGAGCTGCTGCAGTCAGAATCTTCCCTCTTCTATTCCCTATCAGTTCTGGAGCTGGGCCCAAAATATCTACCTGTCCCACCAGCAGTGCCAGCTCTTCAAAGAACCATTGGCAAAAAAACCCTCTCAGTTCCGCGCAGGGAGTAAAAAGTCTTTGAAAACGTCCAGGCCCACTGCACAGTGGGAGCAATAAGCATTAGAGAAAAACATGCAGCTCATTTGTTTAAAACCTGACTCTGTCCATTGTGATTTAAACAGATGTGAGGTACGTTTTGCTTCTTACTGGTCTGGCCCATGGCAAAGTGGAATCGAGTTTGCTTTCAAAGCAGCCCTCAGCCCATGCCTGTTGCTGAGCTTAAACAACAATGGGCCTTTGAAAGAAAAAAAGGAAGAAAGAGAGAGGAGGAAAAAAAAAACATTACACCAGTGGGAGAGGCTAACAATTCAGTCCAGACTCAAACGGGGCTGCCAGTACCCGGGAGCAGCAGAGGACATCTAAAGGTGGGGATGAGGTCTGGGTTCAGAACAGCCCAAAGAATTAATTTGAAAGAAGTTTCCCTCCCACCACCTGCCAGCTTCAGTCAAACACTTCACAGATCGCATGGCACTTTGCCATGTAGATCGTGCAGGGGTAAGAGGCTGGAGAGGAAGCTGGGTTTGAGATTGGGTAGATTCCAGGCTATTTCCGACTGCACAAACGAGCCCCACTTAAATTGTCCAGTGTATCAGCGATTTCAACAATCAGTCCACTTTAGTAAAGGCAATTTATTTCCTCTAAAAATAATCCTCTTTTGATTGAATGGGACACTAGAAGGGTGTGCTCATTAGACGTGATTCATTCAGTGTAACAAAGTCTCATTGAAACACTGGCAGTCATGCCCCCTAGATGTGCCTGTCCACACTCAGAGAAGCATTGCTCTTGCTAATGCATAGCTCTAATTCCATAAACAAATGGAGCGCTAAGGTTGGCACTGAAAGCTCAGAAATAGCCTTTGTATTTTCAAGCTTATTTTCAGCGATGTGTTTTCTTGAATAATATACGATTTCAGAGGTTTTAAAATAGACCACTGAATTTTTTGATTTAATGACTTAATAGCTATTGAAAACCTAACCTAAAGTTATGAGATATCCTCAAGTATTTTTTTGAAATTGCATATAAAATCCTTTAAGTAGTTGATGGGCATGATAACAGTTTGATAAATTTAAAGATGCAATTCTATATAATATTTTAAAACTGTCACCAAACCTGTATATGTAATTATATCAGTGATGTATATTAGAAACCTGAGAGCTGAGAATATAGAAGAAATAAGATGAATGATTAGAAATGAGGCCATGGGAAGGTCACAACTTAACAAAACTGAAATTATGTCCTATCTACTATAATTATGCATATTAATGTAGGCTATATATTAATAGAATATATTTTTGAATTGAACAAACCCAGTGAAAATATAGTGGTGCATGTTTCCAAGGGTCACAAAAAATAGCATGTAAAGCCCTTTTGAAACATCTATGTTAAATTTTTAAAGAGAAATTCTGCGTTTGGATTGGCAAGCTCAGAGATTATTTTACTCTTAATTGTTTAAATAGAACTCTTAATTGTTTAAATAGAACAAGCCAGATTTTTAATGACTAGAAATGTTTATATTTAGTCAATTACTAGTTGGTATCTAAAAAGAAATTAAATTTTAAATTGCTAATATTTTTACTATTCATAAAGGTAAAAACCAAAATAACCAATAAGGAAATGAGTAAGCATTCAAGAATGCACAAGAGGATTAATCTCACAGCTCTCGTTTCTATTATATGACAGTGCAAATGATTCCCAGCTCACAATAGCCCACATGGTCTTGTTGCTTCTTAGCCTGTAGTTTTTGATGCTTTAAAAGTAAGGGTTTCTGGTCATTTAAACATTCCGTTAAATAGTTAAACAAAAACAGGGGCTGCTGTGCCCAGGGGTGGGGTGCAGCATGGGGGTAAATGCTATTCCTTAACTTTTATCAAATCAAAATGTGCAATTCTTTCTTTGAAGACCAGATTTTTTTCATAGATGATTTTGATAGGCTTTTAATTTTCTCTCCATTCTTTGGGGGCGTGAAGACTTTACTTTTCCACCATTAGTAAGGAAGTATGCCAGTTTTAATAAAACAACTGTTTTATAACTGAATTGTTTCCATAATTCTTTTGAGAGCCTGTTGGCTCTAGTACTATTAAAATTAGGCTATATTCAGAATATATCCACCCCTTCCTAACTGCCTGGTTAATTTTTTCTTCTTGCTAAGTTCCGGTTTAAAATGATATTAGGAATGAAAGTGTGCTATTAAAAATGTCATCAAAATATTTTCCAGGGTTTCTATGACATTTTGAATGATTTCTTGGAATCTTGCAAGTGAAGCCTAATGTTTGCTTAAGAAATTACTGCTCAATGGCTAATACAAATCTATAAAACAAAAGAAGCAACAACTGAAGGATTTATTTCTTTCCTTTATAACTTCAGAGCAGTTGTCTAGAGGTTGACATCAAATGAATATTCCCAACAACATTAATGCCTTGGAAGAATCGCTGTCCTGAAGTGGACAGTGATAGTTAATTATTATGTGGGGAGATGACCAATATCATAAAATAGGATAACAATATATATTTTGGTTTTTATCTCAATGTTAAGATTTTTCAGGAAGGATAAGAAGTGATTTCCACAACCAACAGATCCTCTATGACTCTGTGTTACTACTTATTATGTAATTATAGCCACATGCATAGAAAGTTTATTTTGTAATGCTATTTGTTGTTGTTCACTGGTTCGGTTATGTCCAATTCTTCATGACACTATTTGGGGTTTCCTTGGCAAAGATGCTGGAGTGCTTTGCCATTTACTTCTCTAGTTCATTTTACAGATGAGGACACAGAGAAATGGGGGTAAGTGACTTGCCTGGCAGCTAGTCAGTGGCTGAGACCAGATTTGAACTCGGAAAGATGAGTCTTCCTGACTCCATTTCCAGAGTTGTGTCCACTCTACCACTTAGCTGCCCATTTTGTAATGCTAAAAGACAAGCAAATTAGACAACTCACATTTTATATAGTCTTTAAGGGTTTTAAAGATACACATATTCTTAGGCTTGAGAGAAGAGCTCAGAGGCCATCTAGTACAGACAATGAACAAGAATGCCTACCATACCCATGAAGTTGGCATCCAGCCTTGGTTTGAAAATAGATCACCGGGAAAAATCTACTACTCCCAAAGTAGCTCTAAGTCTGATTGCAGTATCCCCCATTCCATTCCCCCTCCTTCTTGAGTAACTATTTGGCTCATTCTCCCAACTACCATTCTTAAAGTTAGCTTGTGTCCACGGAGAGAAGGTGACTACTTCTCACCTCAGAATTCTAGGGGTAATTCTGTGGAGTTGGGGTGTTTTATAGTATTATCTTTCATGAGTCTTCAATAAGTATACTCCTCTTTGATTATCAACCAGATGCAATTAGCTTTTAGAAAGGGATATTTCTCGAACAGATATACCAGCAACAGGTACAAAAGCAATCTCAACAAAAGTCAAGGGCATGATCTCCCAAAATGATATATTAGGTCCATAGAGGAAATGAGTTTAAGCTGAAAGAGCATGTGACCAAAGCTTACACTCTCAGCTCTTGGTTACTGAAAGGACTTTTCTATTCTGGCAAGATTCTCTTTAGCTCTCGATCACTGCTGGGCAATAAAAACCGGTGCTCTCGTAAGAAGTCTAATGCTCACTTTCATCAGGATACCTAGTTTGCCTTAGTTGTGCCATTCAACTCCCACTGCAGTCAGCCCCTGAAGCTCCAGGGATGCTGCTACCAGCACTGATGGGAATTCCAATCTTGTGACCTTTCCAAGTAAGACAAGCTCTTCCTCTGATCCAGGAGGATGAGTAGGGAAGGAAAAGCAATCCTCTACCTATCCAACACCCATCAAAGGTACTTATTTTGACCACCACTAAACTGACCTGTTATTAGACTCTTCTGCTAAGAAAGACTTTCTGGAAAGCTCAATCCCAAAGTAACTTGTAACATACACTGGCGCAGAAGAGTGTCTGATTCTTTCAACCAATCTCAATACATTTCCTGTGTGTTGTCATCTGATTCAGTGGTTCAAATGTCTCACCCTTTCCAAATTAATTAAAGATTTATTTACATCTAATTTACATTTTTGACTGAATGATTCAGTAGAAACTCCGTGGCTTTCTATAATGACTGGAGTTTAGGGAGTAAAACATGCCTTTTCATGCTTGCAACAAATTTAATTCGTTGTCTCAAAACTTTGGACCAACACTTTCAGTTTTGCCTTTAGGGTCAAACAAAACAAACATGAGCCCTCTTTCACTGAGGAATCATCTTATAAGTAGCCTATTTGACTGGACTACTATTAATCAAGCAAACAATAAACATTTATTAAATGCTTAGAGCATGCCAGGCACTAGGCTTAGCACTAGGGATACAAAAGACTGGTCCTGAGTTCAAATGTAGCCTCACATACTAGCTAGCTCTGTGAGAAATTTAGTTAGCGTCTGTTTGCCTCAGTTTTCCCATATATAAAACGGGAATAATAGTAACCCCTACCTCTCAGGGTTATTTTAAGGATAAAATGAGATGATAACTGCAAAGTGTTTATCACAGTGCCTGGCATGCAGTTAGCACTATATAAATGTTAGCTATCATTAACTAATATTATTCAAAGGCAGTCTCTGCCCTCAAGGAGCTTACAATAAAATGGGCTAGATGTTTTCTTAATTCCTAATTCTCTCACTTTCTGAAGTGCCTAATTCCCACCTCCGTGTGTTTGTACAAATTGTCTTCGGCTCTTGGAATTAATTGCATCTTCCCATCTCCCCCCTATACTCTTTTTCTTTATTCAGGATTCTTGCCAGATGACAATTTCTCTATGCTGTAGAATTTCTTGATCCCAGTAACTCAAAGTATTCTCTCTTTTGCTCCATCATTCCCAACCTTCTATAAGACTTTGCTGTGTATATATTGTATCCTTTCTTCCATCACAGCAGAATATGAAAGGGATGTTTGGGGTTTCTTTGTAGTCTCAATGCCTAGCACAGTGTCCTACACACCAAAGGGACCTCATATTTTAAGCAAATTGAATTGCAGATCTTATCTCTGGGACTCGGAGTGGTTTGTAATTTGCTCAGGATTGCACAGAGTGAGTAAATGTTAAAAGCGGAATAATCAACCAGAACAGCCTCACCATTTCCTTTACATTTGATCCATCATCATAGTTCTCAGTTAACTCATTTATCTGTAGTTGTAAAAAATTGATAAAAGTATTCTATCTAAAGTCTAGATTGACTAAAATAATTTCCCATGAAAGAACAAACACTTGACTGCTCTCCTACATGCTATCAATAACCATTGGCAGTCACAGCTGTAATGTTTGAGGCACGGGTTCAAACTATTTTGTGTATCACACAGCCACAAGTCTAGTCAATTCAACAAAATTTTATTTAATTACTTACTACGCTTTATAGTATCATTCTAGGAACCAGAGGAAACAGTCCCTACCCTCATGGTGCTTACAGTTTAGCATGAAATGATAATTCAAAGCAAACATGCTTGTCATTACTTCCCAACTTTAGTTCAACTAATATGTTTCAGGCACACAGTAAGATGACAACTGGTCAGTCAAGGTATGATAGAAATAAGAGTCAAAAAGAAAAGGCCACAACAAAGGCCACACATCACAAGGATGAAGATTGTATAAGAGCTCCATTTCCATAATTCTTTTTATGCAAATTTAATTTAGCACTCTCTACAGATTGCCATTTAAATGATTCTCATTGAACATGAAATGAACAAGGTTGATACACTCATTGAATTTTAGAATTTTGAGTCCAGCTCCCTTGGTCTTCATTAGATTGCAATACTACATAGACTGCTTTAAGGTTTGCAAAGCGCTTTAAAAGTATTATCTCAATTTGTCCTCTCAAGAGTCCTGGGGAGAGGGATAGGTACTACTATTACCCCCATTTTACAAAAGAGGAAACTGAAGCCCAGAGTTAGACAACTGGTAACTAAGTCTAACTTTGAACTCAGGTCCTCAGCCTTCTATTGACTGCCCTAGCCTCAGTTTGTCAAGGTGGCTTCCTCCCTAGGAAGTGCTTAGTAAATGTTTACTAAAAGCTAATTAGTGGAAAGGTCAAGACTAGAACCTGAGTTTCATAACTCCTATATCAAAGCTCTTTCTGCCACCACCTGGTGGATTCTCATGTCATGGATGTTTATAATACTGCAACTTAGTGAATCCCTTTGTTTTCTCAGATAATAAAAATTGACCTCATCCTTAGTTTTGCTATTTTTTCTCATCTTTTTAAGTATAATTTAATTTAGTCATCCAGGTTAGCATGGAGCGATGCCAATTAGTTCACTGTGCAGGAAATCAGGCTGCTGTTATCATTGCTAATCAATCAAAATATATTGATTAATAGGTATTTAGTCAGTCCATGACACTGGACCAGGGACTGGGCACATGAAAAATGGTGAAAACTTTGTCATCAAGGAGCTTATGATTCAATTGAGGAACTTGGTACTTAGGGGAGACAAAAAAATACTTTAAAATATGATCCCTGATCTCAAGGAACCGTCAGTTCTAACTGAAGTGATGTCCCAAATAAATATGAAAAAAATATTACATTGCAAATAATGTAAACTAAATGTTAAATGATGCAGGATAGCATGCCACATGGTATTAATAATGGGATCATAGTTTTTAGAGTTAATCTTAGATCTTAGAGATAATCTAATCCAACTAGTCTCATTTTAAAAATGAGGGAATTTATTTATAATTTATATATATAATTTATATATAAATGGGGCCCAGAGGCAAAGTAATTAGCCCAAACTCACAAGAGACTAATAAACTATAGAACAAAGACTTGATAACAGGTCCTCTCACTTCCCATCAGTTGCACTTTCTGTCTCTTTTCTTGCAATCCCCACTGCGTAGCATAGTGCCTGACACGTAATAGACACTTAATAAATGCTTGTCATTGACTTTACTGTACTGTTCTTATTATTTTTGATTCTTTGTAATGAGGCTGTATAGTGTGTGTAACTTGGGAGTCTTTGGACATCCAAACCAAATCATAATATCATCCCAATGGGCATTAAAAGGCAGACTTCACCATTTAGCCTAAAATAACACAATTAATATTTATGAATTCCACAGAAAATACACTGAACTCTAATAAGGGTAGTAGGTTACCCTTTATCTAGCATTTCTCTTTGTCTCTCTAGGCCCACTACTGGATAGTTTTTATGGCTAATTATTAAAATATACCTAGTTACTCAACCATTATCACAACTTTGACACACCAGGTCATGTCATGCTAGAAAACTATACAGTGATGCTTTTTATTGGGTCCTTAGCATTCAATTTTTTTGAGAAGTTTCTATGCTAAGATAATATTCTGTCTTATCTGCATAAGACTTTATTTTTAATGACTCAATACAGGGAAGATATCTACCAAAGGTTTGATTAATAGACTCTGTGAAATAAAGTTTGAAATGCTCATCTTATTCAGGAGCTCAAGAAAGTCTTAAATGCCATTAAATTAGAGGTATGTTTTGAAGATGAATGGTTATTAATTCCCTTTTTCTTCACTCTCAATTCCATTTGATTATTTTGGTCAAATTGTGAATGGTATTTAATAGCTGTTTCATGCAATATACTCTCTTAGTGGCAATTAAGTAAGATTACAACCTAAACAGAAACAGTTCAAGATATTAAATTAGGTGCAAGTTCTTACTTCTTTATCAACTAGATGAGGAAGTACCTAGCAGCACCATAAGGTTTCTAAATGCTATTAAATATTCAAAGTAAGGCTGGTTAATATTTTGGAGCTGATTGCCGTTGCAACTCAGAAATATTTAGTACTAATAAAGAGTATCAGATTAGTTCAATTTAATTGACATTCGTTCTTCCCTCTTCACTGATTCCTTCTATCATGCTTCACTCAACATTAAGTCTAACCATGTACCATTAGGAATTAAAGTGGAGACTGACTAACCCATCCACGGGAAAAATTGGCAGCTGAACACCAGCTATCCATTTTCACTTCACATTTTCATCAAAGTATCCACTTTACGGGGTCAGAGACTCTTAGAGGGTCAGAGACTCTTGGAGGGTCATTGTCTTATTCCTGTTTGAAACGATGTCCCCTTACATTCAATTGGAAATTTATATTGAATACTGGTCAATTCAGGCAAAAAATAAGAAGCACTATTTCAAATGTACCAACCAATGAAATTATCTGTGATCTCAACGGTTCTTTGCTTCTCCATCAAGGAACACTTGAGTACGCTGAGATGGAAAGAGTACTTCTACTATCAATGAACTGACTGTCAGTACCTGTATTTTTTGGGTTTTTTTGCTATATATTGTTCCTTCCCCCCTCCCCAGCTTAAAAGTATACATCAGGCAAATATAGGTAGATTTGGCATTCTCTATGAAAAGAAAATCAGTTCCAGTTGAATCAGGCAAATAGTAACCAGAAATGTTTGTTATACTTAAAATCTTCCCATTACAAAAAATTTAGATCTGTCAGTTTGAATTAATGTTATAAGCCTTTTTTTTTTACTACAATACTTTCCTTCTGGTCTAGACTTTAATGTATTTTAAATTCCACTTATGATCCCTTTACTCTAGGTCTCCTTGAAATTTCAGCAACTGGGTTGGATTATGCAGTTTCAAAGCTCTCTCAGACTAGAGCTGTGAAGAGCTGGTCAGTTCTGTGTTGATGATGGTCTTTAGTCTAATATTTCCCAGTTTTTGTTCCACTGGTTTGTGTTTATTCGTTTTATTTTGTCTTTATTTCTTTGGTTCTGCCCCAGTTGTTCTGACTGTACAGTGCCCAATATCATGGAATAGCACTGACCGTATATTTTGGGCCTTCATTTCCAGTGATTTTAAAACTCAGAGTAGAGCAACAGTTTGAGTGAGGGCCTCAGAAATTTATAGAAAGCACTCAGGATGAGTTGTTTGACTTATTTTGGTGACTGCAGTAATAAAGCTTCTTCTTGCCATCTTTCCTAATTACAAAATGGTTCATCCTCCCCCCTCCCAAGATGTCATTCAGATCCCTTTTAGTGGACTTTGGAAGGTTGAAGTGTTCTTAGCCCACTTTGAAATATGTGTTATTAAGTAGGCCAGGGCATTTTCCTCTCATTATCACCTCATAAACCAGCTATGAGAAAGACATGACTTCTTAGCTTAATGCAGTTATAATGGAGTGAAAGTTTTGACGTCTGCTTTTGGACTTCTCTGAACAGAATTTTCCATTCCAGGCCAGAACACACCTTGGCCCACATAGTAGTACATTTTTATTTTAAAGGAAGAGCTTTTAGAGGTTAGAGAGATGAGATCCATGAAGTGATTCACAAATAATTTGCTATTAGTCGTTCCACAGAAAGGAAGGAAAATCAGAAAATGAAAGATTGGGGTGCTAAACATCCTAAAAGCCTTTATAATACAGAGAATCTTAAGGATTTGAAATAAGTTTCAGAGGACATGAGGGGAATGTCAGTAATGGATATATTTAAGTGCTATGCATTAGCAGAGCATTCTGGGAACCAGAGAAGTAACCCCAATTAACTGCACTAGATCTATGAAGTTTTAGCTTCAGGGACCTATTGAAAGCTGAGATCATGCATTGGTGAAGCAGAATCTTACCCTATTCTACTCTGAATTACACGACTGAAAAATTCCATGCAGATTTCAATTACTGAGTCTACTTCCAAATGGGGACTTTTCCTTGGGAACCACAGAATGCTCATCAGCCTTGATCAAATCTGTTTGTATTGCACTACCAGCTCAGTTAGAAGGGTCGTATTTGTTAGTGGTACTCTTTACAATATTTTGAAAGAGAAGGGAAGCGACCCCCAAATCAATCATGATCCGTTACTTCATGCACTAACAATTTATACAGGCCAGATTTTATAACCATGCTTCTTGGCCATTCGTGGAAAAATTCTGTTTCCTTAATAACTACCACATTATAGGATACATATGTTATCTATGAGCTACAGAAGTCTTTCTTAGAAAACCACACAACTACACACTAATGTAGCATATAAACTATGATTCTTAGAGTAATTTCACAGGACTACATGTGCGATAATGAGTACACATACTTTCCCAATTCTGAATTTAAATGACTTCTTTGACTGTGTAAACTTAAGAAATGTTTCTCTCTCTTTTTTTTTTAATTTTGCACTTTAAATATTTTGTGAGATGTACTTAAAATATATTTGGTAAAAGGAAGAAAAGCAGAATAAGGAAGAAGTTGAGTAATGTGGGAATATGTTTTTATGTCTTCTTCTGTTACTATTTGGAGAAAGTGTTCCAAGTAAACTTTATGTCTTCCTGAGATGGGGTCATTTTATCTTTGAAGTTTCCTAATAGCCTGTAGTGTCTCCAAGTTAACAAATAACACATCATCTTCACCTAAAGAAAATGTTAATAAAAAAAGACTCTTCTCACATTTCTTTGATAAGCATTGCACAAATTAAATTTAAAGCACTTCAGAGGAGCTTAAAGAGCCCCTGAAGCTGTAGATATTTCCCTTTGGGGAGAATAGTCATCCCTTAATATATCAATTTCATTGAAGTTTCTAAATCACTAGCAAGACCATGATTTTCTACATAAAACATTTTAAATAATTTGAAAAGAATAAGATTATACACTTGTTGGAGCTTCTTGAGGGCAGGAGTCACAGTCTTGCTTAAACTTTATATTTCCTGTAATGTCTAGTAAACATAGGAAGCACATAATAAGATATTTTTAATTAGCCTGCCTTCATTCATGAGGGCAAACATTCACTATATTCTACTATGTCTGGTAGGGCAATGACCTTGTGACTACAAACTAATATACTTGGATTCTGTACCTGACTCTGTCCCTCATTTGTTAGATCTCTGACAAACCAGTCCCTTTTCTCATCTGTAAAGGGATGGGTTTATATTGGAATATTCCCCAAGAGGGCAGAGTGGATAGGGTACTGGGAACAGTCAGGAAGATTTGAGTTCAGAAAGTCTGAGTCTACCTCAGACCCTGCTAGCTGTGTGAACCTGACAGGGGTGTGCTGGTAAATGTTTAACAATAGTCATTGGCTCTCGGGAACCAATACAAATTAGTTCTAGTGCCCATCCCAAGAAAGTCACTTAATCTCAGTTTCCTCTTCTGCAAAATGGGGATAATAGGAGCACATATCTCCCAGAGATGTTATCAAAATAAAATGATACAATGATTGTAAAGTGCTTTGCAAACCTTGAACCACTATAAAAATGCTAATTATTTTTACTACATACCATCATCATCATCATCATCATCAAATTATTTTTGTCTTCTAAAGTTTCTTGCAACTCTAAATCTATCATGCAAAGTTTCTGACCTGGGACAAAATCTATGGGAATATCTCACTACAGAGTTAGAACCTATCTCTCTGGGAGGATGCTTTTGTATTTCAGGGTAGTTTCCAGTAGGTGATAATTAGTGCTAGTTATCTCCAGAAAGCCCTTTACTAAATTCTGAAGATTAAGAAAAGTGTATAAGGTGTGGGTTGTGGGGTCCAAGGTGCTGAATCCTGGAGGGGAATGCCTCTGTGAATTCACTGATGTAACAGAGAACTCTCTGGAATCTACCAAATGCAGACTATCTTTATAGACCCTTCCGCAAGTTTCCAGGGAGTTGCTGATGGTAGCTGGGTTGGGGAAATAATGGTAACAAAAATATCTAGCATTCATATAGTGCCTATTATGTGCCAGGTGTTTTACAATAATTACCTCATTGGATCCTCACAACAACCCTGTTCTTGTTTTACAGATGAGGAAACTGAGGCAAACAGTGGTTAAATGACTTTTACAGAAATAGCTTTTGGTTTGTTTTTTTTCCATTGAGGTTCTACAAGGATCACTCTCAGTGCTTTGATAGTTTTTGTTGCTGTTTCATTTAGATAAGGTCATTCTCCATTGTTTCACTGGGTATAACTATAAATGCTACCCTAGTGAGCTGAAGGTGGAGCTTGTTCAGGGCAATGTCAATGTATTAAGAAGAGTTTTTACTTCTTTGTATTTCACAGATGGGTGTATGGAGTGTTCAAGGACTTCTAGTGTGAAAGTTTAATGATCCCTTTTCAGAGCTGCTCTTCCATCTTTGGCATCCACTTATCACCCAACTCTCACCTATGGCTCCAAGAAGCTTTTGTTCAGTGGCCACATCCTGGGTAAAACTGTCTCAGCAGATGGCCTAATCAGGTTGAAGGTAATTAATGTATGTCAAAATAGTCAATGAGATAGGGGGCCATGTCTGCAATAAGAATATGAAGACATGCCTCAGCAGAATGGGCAGATGAGAACAATTTGTTTTAATGGTCACAAAGGCAGCTGAATCAGGAGCTATAGAATGTTCAGATCTTGGTAAGACATTGAAGATGCCAAGGTCATCCACTCATCAGCCATCCTGACTTTTGTTTTGCCATTGGATGCCTTTCTCTTTGGAAAACAGTGACTGTACAATTCTGTAAAAGCAAGGACCTTGGCATAGACAGGAGAGCCTGCTGTACAGGTGCTCGAATCTGCTTTTCTGAAAGAAAAGCAACTTTTGAGGAGTCAACAATCACTTTAATCAAAAACATATACTAACAGAGAAAATACAGGCAGAGAAATAAACTCAACAGACAGGGCTTCCAACTGTCTGACCATTACATACACACATAGTCACCAGAGAAAGAAGCACCAACATTTGGGTTTTCAAGGCCAGGGGGCTCCTTCACAGCTGCCCAGAGTCTCCTCTGGCCAAACAAACATTTCCAGTGAGTAAGCCCCAAAGGAAAACCTCACCTCAGAGTCTTTGTACACTTTTCAGAGTTGGAGGGCATCTCCCTCTGACCCAGTGCTTCAACACAAATTAACAAAAAGTATTGAGGACTACAAATGGGCAGGGAAGATCTTTAACTCTTCCCCCCACCCACCATTAATCTTGCTTTAACATTACAAACTCTCTCTCACTTAAATCCCGTTCACATGCAAGTCAAAACATCAACCTTCAAACACTGTGATGTCCTTGGTCCTCTTTGGAAAAGGAAGGTTGAACAGAATAACATATCTCACTGAATATCTAAACAAAGACCCTGCCTCCTGGCTTACAGGTCCAGGGAAAGACCTGGGGCATAGTTTAATGAGTCATTCATGCCATCTTCATTTCACAGAAAAACTCCCAAGGACAAAATCAAATGGATATTGAGACTATTTTTCTTCCTTTTCTCTCAGATTTTAAGCCAGTCTTTCATTTTTATTGATTGTAATCACCCAGTTTGGGTCAGTGGGAGAGCCTGGTGGGCCCTTGAGGCTGTCAAACAAGCTTCGTACTATGGGGGAGGGAAAAGGAGATGCTGGGGAGAGGATTTAAAGAGAAAACTCTAAGTTTTGATTCAACCCCTTTCTGAATGGGGAGACCCAGAGTAAACAGAACAACCAGAGTCCAGTTATATTGGGATACCTTGGGCTACAAACGAAACATAATTCTGGTGAGTTGTCTGAGGAATAAATTAAATTAATAGCCCATGGTCATTCTTACTTACTGTAGAAGTCAGAGCAAGACTTGAATCCAGGTCTTCCTTTCTCCAAGGCCAGCCCTTTATCCCCTAAATTACCAAGTTCGGAAGTCAAGAGAGTTCTAAATTCATTTTGCTCTACAGGGTAGTTGTATGACCCTGGGAAAGTTATCTTTTCCCTCCAAATTTCAAGCTCTTCAACTGTAACATTGGGACAATAAAAATTGAGTCCTTTTCTGTGGATCAAATGAAAAGTGTTCAGCCCTTTGCAAACCTTAGAGCACCATATAGGTAGTAGCTGTACAATAGTATTAGAGAGAGAAAATGTCATACCTGGCATACAATTGCAAACTGTCATGCTATATACAAAGACAGTAGGAGAAATCACAGTGGCGGATGCCTAGGACAGAAAAATTAGGAGCTGTGGCAATGCTGCTGGCATATGTTCTCATTATTTGATGACCTGTCTTCCAACTGCCCTCCTCTATCCACTGAAGGTGGTCCTTTTAAAATATAATAAGGGTCACTTCTGATGCTGGATCTAAACAGACAACTGAATGCAGGGGAGACTATGAAGGTTATCAAGCCTTTCCAATTTTATGGATGAATCTGTGCGCTTCATTCTCAGGAGATGCCCTTTCTTGATTGACCCAAGATGGTGCATACTATTTTTTTGTTTTGTTCTTGTTTATTTTTTGCTTTTGCTGTTTTTGGCTTTTTGATACAAAAGATCCTCTTGGGAATTATGGTTAAATTATTCAGGGTACTAGGGGCCAAGAGAAGCAAATTCAGGTTTTTGTGAACCTGCAAGACTTAGGGGTACCCCGTTTTCATTCCCAAAGAAGAAAGTATTGCTTTCAAAGAAAGAAAAAAATGGAAATTATCATTCATTGGAAATATGTCATTCAGAGGAATATCAAGTGGCTTCTACTATCTTGCTAATTCCTATTTTTCTTAGAGTGCTGCTTTTTCTTTCCTAGGAACAATTTTCGTCTTTTGTTCTGGTTTCAGCTCTCTTTGGTTCTTTCACTGATTTTTTTTTCCAAATGCCTGTAGAGAGGGGGATGGGTGGGTGGGAAGCAAAGGACCCCTTTCCAGATCACTGGTGCTTTTTCAGAATTAGCTTCACCATCAATTAAACGTATCCTCATCTCGTCCACTTCTCCTCACATCTCAACTCTGCATCATACACTTGATTTTTCTGTTTTTCATAATAAATAATTCTAAGGTAGCTATTCAATATTCAGCTATTACTTGAAGTTGAACTTACCAAGTTCTTCCAAAATTAACATTTAGTCCCATATTTTTAAGGTGAAATTTTAAATTGTTTTCCAAATAAGACATTTAATTTTCCAGGAAATAAAACTCATATCCATATCATTGAAATTTGTTTCTGCACCTACTTTGCTGAAAACCTGTGATTCTTTTATTCTTTTTTGCTTTCCTGGGCTAATCTTATTAGGTGTGCACCTTAGGAGTATGGTATTTACTGCTCTGCCACTTTGCACCTTCCATTCAAGGAGGCAAATTTCCCTAGCTGTGGTGCTATTTACCTGATTTGGAGTATCCACCAACACAACCGAATTTCTCTAATGAGTACAGTTTCTAAGTTCCCATGGTAAGCTACTTTTACAAAAGATAATTATTTGATTCTTCATCAAATTGAATGGGCCAAGATAGGGGATTAGGGACAGCCACCCAGCTGAACTCTCCCAACATTCTCCTCCAAACAACTTTTAAAAAAACTTCTCAAATCAAGTTTTTGAGTGTCAGAGCCAACAAAATGTTGGAGTAAGACATTTTTCCTGTTCAAAGAAAACTTAAAGGGTCCATAGAATAAGTTTGTGAAACCAGCATAGAGTTCGTGTTCCACTAATATATCTTTCACCTTCACATGATGATGGTAGTTGAATTTGAGTAATAATTTCTTTTTAATTCAACTGAACTGAGTTTTTCGTACAAGTACATTGATCATGTTCTTAAATGAATCTTACGCATGCAGCATATAAACTATGCCTCTTTTCAGAAAATTAATGTTTTATGATCATGTTTTTATATGTGAAATTAGCCAGCATTCAATTTTCTGTGGTAACTGTTAAAAATAACAAGGGACAGTCATTTTATTCATCTAGGTTATACAGAGCATTCAACACAAGGAAACACTAGCAGGATAGCAACTTGTCCTGGGAATAGTTTGGTCTGAATTCCTTTGAACTAAAATGAGAAAAAGATGATGATGAGATGGTAATCACTGTTGTCATCCCCAGTATCAGTATCATCTTATTAGTATAAAAAAGTACTGTTCTGTTGAATGAAAAAAGAACTTAGGGTTCAATTTCAGCTGGCAGTCATTGTTTCAGAGGTAACCCCAAATGAGGTCATGGAGAGTCAGATATGACTGAAATGACCAAACATTTACCCACACATCCCTGATTGCCCTGTAAATATTGCTTGAGCTTAGCAAAACTATAGTTGAAGGCTTTGGAAATGAAGTCATTACCTACCTGACTATACATCCGGTGACTGATGGACTTATAGGCTAACCTTAATGATGATGGTGATGATGACCAGCATTTATATATAGCACTTTAAGAGTTGCAAAATGCTCCACATTCATTAGATCACCTGAGTTTTACAATACTGCTATCTATAGTCATCACAAGTGAACTCATTTTCCCACAATATCTACATGCACAAACATTTTAAGACTTGCCCACAGTAGTACATGTGGCAAATGTTGCCATGATATGGGCCATAATGGGAAAGTTGGAGGTATCAAGGAAAACTCCTAAGTGACTTGAGAGACCTATTGAAAATTTTTGGGAAAGTACTAGACAATTATGTCAGTATCTGAGGTAGCATGTGGAAGAGAACACTTAAATGCATCATTGTTTGTGTCAAGGTAACAAGAAGTAAGGAATTCAAAAAACAAAAACATTTCAGAAATTCCAGATTCCTTCAATCAGTAACTGAAAGCCAAAATTCAAAGATGAACAAAATACAAACTGTAAAAGTAGCATAAAGAACCAAAAAATAAAATAAAATAAAATAAACATCAATCAAAAACTATCATAGAGGCTTGAGAAGCATGAAAACAGGGACAACACAGGATTCTTAAACAAGGAAGACATGTAAAAATTTCTGGTTGTCTATGTGATTTCACAAAGTCCAGCACAACAAAAATGCATGTTAGAATGTTTAAAAAGAAAGAGAAAGTTTGTACACCATTAATATAATGAACAACAGAAAGACAAGTCAAAACCCAATTATGATTTTGCCTTGCTTTAAGTCTGTTATCAAGTTTCCAAAACAGAATTAAGTATGGCTTCCAAATTAGAGGAAGTAAAATGAAAATATCTTATTAAGCACTTAGTGTATATGGATGGCATCAAACTACATTCCACTTGAAAAAAAACAAATTTTTAGCTTCTTCATCTCATGGAATCTTTCTTCACTGATATCAAAATGTCATATAAGCATAGAATTCTCAGGAAATACCATGGAAAAATAGAGCTTAAGATCATTAAACTTGAATCTAGAAGTCAAAGTGAACCTTTGGGTGAAGAGTATGTAAATTTTTTTTGGTTTTTGTTTGTCAAAGATTCCTTTGGCCAGCTGGTTAAGCCTATGACCCTTTTCTTGAAGGAATGATTTTAAGTAATTTTTAAAAATACATAGAAACAAAGGCAGCCAATTATACAAAACAGATATTTATCGAAATCATTTAGACAGATTCAAGTTAAAAGTCTCTGTTTAGGATAATACTTAGAAATAACTTGTTTTTCAGTCAAGGTATATAAAGTGTAAAAACACCAAGAAGAATGCTGTGGTTGATTTCATTAAGACACTAAGAGGAATTCTGAAAAGTTAAATGGGAAGAATACGTTTAAATAAATAAAAACTTATGCAACACCAATCTTAATGTACACTTTTGGAAATTGTAAAAGATGGATTGCAATAGGTTTACAAAGTACACAAGCAAAAAGTCAGGCAATATTAATAGAAGATAAGGACAATCACCAATCCTTAGGTTATAAAACTGAAAGCTGACACCCCATTTTATTTTGTTTTATCCTTAATTGAAACCTGACACGAGACTTCAGAGGATTTTGTGCGTATCCATGTTATGCCTTTTGCCATGAGTCCTGGAGATCCCTTCTTGTGTGTCAGGCCAAATGAAGGTTTGCCTTTTACCTGTAATACAGATCAATTACAATTTTAGTTTAGTTTTCATCAGAGAACTGTTTTTTGGCATCTCATGTAACCTGTTATCTTTTCATCATATGAAAACGTCTCCTCTGACTTCCAGAGATATTGAGGGGCCATGGATCCCATTTATTGGAAATTGCTAGTCTTGATAATAAATTGATCATGCTCATAATTTTGTGTCCCAATTTCTCTTTATTGTAGTTTTTATCAGAACAAGGTTTGTAGAGAAAAATGGACATTTCCACGAGAAAAAAAGGAGGAACAAGATTGACAGATATTCTTAGAGTACTTGACAAGTAACAAGTAATTTTTTTCCCCAAAAAACACTTTTTAGAATAATAGACAATCATTTCATGGAGCCATAAAAAAACAACAATCTATCTGTTGAATATAACTAAAAGTGGACTACATCTGAATAAAGTCTTTGAAGTAATTAAGATTAGAGAACAGAATCAAATGATTATGCATGTTGACAGCTAAATGAACTCAGGGGCCATATGACAGAACAGAAATTTGAGTATGTGATTTAAAGTCCAAGATCCTGGGTTAGAATCCTGACTGATATTTGCCACTTATGTCTTACTGGGTAAGTTACTTAAACTTGCTGACCCTCAATCCTTACCTCTAAAATGAAAAGATTGGAATAGATGACCTCTCTGGTCACTTCTGGAATAAAATCGACAATCTCGTTATTCTGTGAATTCAGCCAACAACAAAGTATTGAACAAAAACCTGAATCATACTGGGTTTTTTTGTTTAAAAGGAGAGATTTGTGATGGAAATTCAGGACAATGTCCTTGCCAACCAGAAACTATAGGCAGGTTTTGCTTAGGGATCTTATATTTAGTCATAAACATAGATAACTTAAGAAAGAAGAGGAGACAGTGCAAGACATCACAACGGATGACGGCAGAAAAATTTATCATCTACTTAATACTTTGTGTTGGAATTAGACCAATATCATTGATCACATTGTTTTCTACATGAGCCATCAAGGTGCCAGTTTCCCCACAGCTCTTCAAACATAGGTCATTTTTAGTTTTTATCATCTTTGCCAATCTTTGAATTATTGGAAATTTCAACATAGTACTTAATAAATGCTTGCTGACTGACTATGAGGAGATTAAAATTGATCCTGTATCATTTCTTATTGATTTTATTTACAATTAGTTGATTTGGTACTGTAACTATTTTTGTCCTGTAATCACTTATATCATGGTTCTTTGTCTTTGAACTTAGTTCAGAATTCAGTTAGCCTGTCATGGGTTTAGAATCTAGCTTTCTTGCCTTAATTAATTTTGTGAAAGTTGGAAAACATGTGTAAAAGAATAGGAGTCAGACCTGATATCTGCACTCCACCACGGATGTCTGGTTTGCCATCCAAAAGTCTGGGCTGCTATGTCACACCTGAACTTAAACAATAACCTCCTTACCTCATGAAAAACGAAAGGGGGTCATTGCTAGTCCCCATTACTAAATTTCCAACCCATCATGTTCCATACAACTCAGCTCTGTAACCAATCATGTTGCCCCCAATCCCATGATGTCACTTATCCTTCTCTGTTCTTTGTGATGTATTCCCCAAAATCTGCATAAAAGGAACTATCCTCTTCCTTGGGGTTTTTCTATAAATGGAGCCTAGCCATTGACCATTTATGGGTCATGCTAATAAATGTCATCTTGCATGGAGATCTGCTTCAATTTATCCCTTTGTTAAAATCTCAAATGTGACAACTGACTAAACAGTTTCTCCCATATAGAGGATTTTTTTTCAGATTGGAGCTTCAACTTTAATATTTTTATAAGTTCACAAAGACTAAAAAATAATCATAACATTTGGAGACAAAGTGCAGAGGGTTTTATGGTTGTTGTTCTTTTTGTCTCATTTAAGTCTTGACTCATGCCAAACTTGAGTTGTGTTGATCATTGAGTTTGTATGTATAACAATCTGAACGTGACCTTTTTAATCCCTCCCATCTTAAGTCTTGCAACCTGTGCTAAAACGACTTATTCATTATCCAAAATTCTAGCCTCAAAATATCTTTTCTAATTATTTCCCAAGTTTTCCTAAATTCATAGCTGAAGTCATTCCTCAAAAAATGTCACTTTAATGCAAGACAATAACTCATACTCATAGCAAACTAAAGGTTTATGTACAATGTATCTGCTCCATTCCTCTGATGCCAGCTGGATGCGAGATTTAAACATTAAAAACAACTATAGATTCTACTTATGTGATTATAAGTTTTCTAGTTATAAGCTAATTGTCTTACAAGTTTAAGAAATAGGATGTAGTTCAAACTAAGTACCTTTTAGAATGTGTACTTGTAAATTTCCCCTCCTTTCCCCATTACAGTCCCAGTATAGCAGTTTTGATACTACCCAACTATATTCAATTAGCAAAACTATAATTAACTACTAGATGGTTGCTATTGTTTTTAGCCCAGATCTGTTCAACAGCTAGCAAGTCCTTTGAGGAAGCAAGGTTACACATCTAGACATAAAGAGAACTAAGGTAATTTCTGTAGTGACCAAGAGTTTTTCCATTCTTTATATCCTAGATTAGGTAGTTTAGTTATGATGTTAAATGCTAATCCTCTTTAAAACTCCCACACACCTCTTCTGTCCACACAGCTGTGCTTGAAACCATGCTCTAAAGAGATAAGGTGAAGTCAGTAGGGGTTTGAGCATGGCGTCTGTAATGATTTGAATGTAACTATGGAGAATGTTCCCTCTGAAACAATGAGTGCCAGCTGAAATTGAACCCTAATTTCTTTTTTCATTCAACATAACAGTACCCTTTATACTAATACATTTATTGTATTGATTTACAGTAAATTATGTACAGTCTGTAGATAAATATATTCCCTCATATGCCTTTTTTTCCGGGAAAATAATGTCTTTAATTCACATTTATATCTGTGATATTAGTCAGCAAACTCAAGAAATGTGAAGTTAAAATAATAGGCCACTTCTAACTTTACCATTTAGAAATTCACTTATTGCTCATAACTTTTATAATTGAAGTCTTATTATATTACCCAGCCACACAGCGTGATTTCCTGTTATTTGTCTAATGTTTTTTTAAAGAACAGTAATTTAATAACTGTAGTAATATTCATCCTCAGCTTTTAGCAAGCGTGCTATTTCGTGTGGCCTGTTTATAAAACATGGCTGTATCAAGTATATTTTTTATGTTTGCTGTCAAGTGACATTGCACACGAGGAAAGGCAAAGAGATGATATTAAGGTGCTGCACTGTTTTTTCTTTTTTTGAAAGAATCTCTCTTTATTTTTATAGCATTGGGGTTTTAACTTCTTTTTTAAAAAAGTCTTTTTCTTTTTATGTGCTCCCATGAATGGTTCCTTTCTCAGAGGATAGGATAAGCTATTTATTTCAGTTACATGGAAACATCAAGTTTTCCTTTATATCTTTATCATATGAAGTTTCTAACACTACTACTTATCCCCCCCACCTACTCCCAACCTCCACTCCATTACACACATAGTCTCACACATATACAAACACATATTCAAAAGTAAAACTGTGGTGATGGTTATTATAACTCAATATTCTTTGGAAAAGAAAGTGCAAGTTTCCAGCACCTATGTTTCATTTACACCGGAAAATTGAGATTTCTATATGATTATTTGACTAACCTGCTAAGGAATGGGTCGGGGAAAAGATACAGAATTTATAAAAGACTTCTCCCCCCTTAACTATATCCAAACCCAGAAGTTGAATTTTATTACTTATGGCTAAGATGAGATGTTAGAAATACGAGCATACAAAGAGAAGGTTTCATTTGATTTTTTTTTTATTTATTTGTTTGTTTTTAAAGGAAACTTAATTAATCTTTGAAAGCAGAAGGCTGGGCTGAGTTGAAATTTTGTTTAAATACCATAATTAATCTTAAGCAAGCCTCATTGGGAAGAAGCTTTGTTTAAATTTGGGCCTTTTGTCCCCAGGTTCCTAATCTTTTATATTTTACACTTCTTCTGTCTTGTAAAATCATGGAAATTAAGAATCTGTCTTTGAATTATAAACTTCAGTTTCTTTGTTTAGATTTCAAATGTGATCAGGAGTTTTTAGTTGGGACAAGTGGAGTCCCCATGCCAGCAAGGCTAATTCCAGACTGTATGAATGGGCTCATAGCTGGGAACTTGAAACACAATATATCTATTAGATCATATTTTGGAAAACATTTTGGTGATTTGTTCAAATCTATGGTGAAGTCCAAAATATTGATGGACATTTTGGACAGAACCTCTTCTTTGAGTTCCCAACTATATTGTTTAAATGTCTTAAAGTCGATGTAGTTATTTTGACTTTTAATTTTTTTTAAGGAATCTCATTCAAAATAGTAGTTTTCCTAAGCTCAAAAAGATGACTGGTTTTTTGATTGTTTTGGGTTTTTTTTTTTGGAAAATGTCCAACAACTTATGACTCAGAGGAATTGAATTTGGGCATTTTCCTGTCATAACTTTTTAACTCTGAAATCTTACTGTAATTCCAGTTGGCCAGTGTGTCCTGAATTAACCAGGCTATTTTTGAAAGTTAAATTTTTGAATCTATTCTTTCTCTATATTTATGTAAGCAAAGTTGCATATGTGTATCTGTGTGTACTTAGCCTACGGATGCTTAACCTAGAGAAGAAAAAACCTGGACACTATGGAAAGGGTACAACATCAACATCCTAGTCAAGCATTTGAAGGCTTGACATGTGGGTGAGGGATAAGGCATTGGATATCATCTTCCTGGTCCAAGGGGGAGAACTAGAAGTAATGAATAGAAGTTTCAGACAAGCAGAGTTCAGTGTAATGTTAAAAACAGTAGAAATACAACTTCCTAACAGTTGGATCTCTCTCATCTCTTAAAGTAATGGGTTCTCCATCACTAGAAGTTCTCAAATAAAGACTCTATGGGGTTGTTGTATAAGGAAAACAAGATGATCTCCAATATCCCTTCTTTTTTGTGACCCTTATTGTCTGTGGGTAGGTATGATGCATGTAATTTGATGAATTCTAAAAATGCCTATTATCATCTCCCTACTGCATTACATTAAAATGTTTTATTGAAATCACATAAAATGTCTTTAATTATCAACATCATTCTCTATAGCAGAGAAAATATTTGGCAGTCTGGTGAAGTCTATGGACAGCATTTTTGAATAATAATTTTAAATGTATCAAATTATTTTTAAAAAATCATGGGTCCTAGTTTGAAAGCATTCTGATCCAAAGGGCTATATCATATCCAAAAATGAAATAAAGCAACTTTTTTTTGCAAAATTGAAAATGCAAAAGAATGCTGTTTTATTTCCTACTCTACCCCCTCTTTTAATGAACACTTGTTCTGTGATCACCTTTGAAGTGATGTACCATTAGCGGGAGTTGTGGTCTGTGCTGGCCTTCACTTGCTGGTAGTGACCAAGAACAGAACCCAAATCAATCTCTGTCAGGTTTGTAATTGAGTACTTCCCTAATTTATGAGACAGTTTTCCCATTAACAATGAAATCTAGAGAATTAAATAAAAGCAGACCTTCGCAAGTGCTGCTGCATAGGTGAATAAGCTATACACATTGATAAATGCATGCCCCTTCTCCATTTCTGACTTTGAAAAATTCTGTGTCAGGGTTTCAGGTCACATTTTGACAACAATTAGGAACAGTGAAATAAATAGTTGGCAATCCCTCTGTTATGACATAGTATGCAAAGCTATTTTTACCAAGAAAAAGCTTATCTTGTGAATACAAATTTTATTACTGAATTGGACATCCAACTTGCTTGGACAGAGTTTAAACTGGGATAGAACCTTGTAGAAGATTTGAAAAGTTTGGTTAACTCTTTGCATCTCATTTGTAATGGTTTAATCCTTAGCACTTCCAAAAAAATGATTTTTGAAAGAGAAAAGTTAAGATTTGGGACTAAGTTTTATAATAAAACCCAGAAAGAATATTTAAACTCAAATGTTCTGCCAATATTTGAGTGAGCCTTGGGTTCTAGGTTCAAATGTTTGACTTCTTCAAACCTTGATGCAACTGGGCCTAATTTTCAACTGCTAATTACACATCATTGATAGTTACAATCTTTTGCCTTTCTTTGTTTCCTCAGAGGTTACCACAGTGTCCTGCACATAATGAGTGCTGAATAAGCTGCTTGTTTACTGACTAACATCAACAGAATTAATTTTTCATATATATATATATATATATATATACATATACATACGCATATATGTGTAAATATATACACACATATATACATATATGTGCATTTATACTAATTACGATGCAATTGCAAAGCAGACATTTTATTTCATAGTGGATTCCTAGATGATGCAATAATTTCAAATCAATTCAATGCCCAATCCATTTAATTTAAAAAGAATTCTGTTCATCCAGTAGTTTAACCTAATTGATCATTTCTCATTTTGGTCTTGAACTAGAGAGTGCCTCAACTGCTTTCCAATTTCTAGGTTTTACAGAAGGGACCTCAGAAAAATATTAGTAACAATGCATGACATATATGTGGAGCAAAAGGAAATTATGAGAATGTTGGAGATTTTAATGTGTCATGATAATCTGTAGAAATTGACTGCATTAGGTCCACTATTGGTTACTGTTATTCTTCTCCACGCTCAAAGAGAAAAATGACATCATTATGTTGGGGTCAAGGTACGGTATGTCCTGCTGTGGCTGATCAGACCAATTGGAGCTCAGAAAGTACAAATAGTCCATATGAATGTTTGGAGTGGAGACATCTCTAGATTTATGCATCTCA
>CM053773.1:11152013-11173882 GCA_028658325.1 Potorous gilbertii | reverse complement strand
CTGTGAGGGAGAAGGAAGAAAAGAAAGGCTTCATTCTACACCTATGCTTTTGTCAATTTGTACAGTTTTTTTTTCCTGTGTGAAAATGAATGACCTGAGCAGACATCATTTTTGATAGCCAGAGTGTATGACTATAAGACTATGTAGGCTTTACACTTTTAATTCTCATAATTAATATTTGAAAGTTAGTCTAAAAAATATAACTGCAACCCAAAAGGAAGGTGGTCATTTGACTCTCCTTACTTTTCCAGTGTCCCATTGTAGGGGACTTCAAGGGACTACTTTCTACACAACCAAAATAATTGACCTTTCCTGTGCTGATCAGGCAAAAGAAGGGTTAAATGCTTGGGGCTGGAAAGCACTATGCACGGTTTTGTGGCAAACACTTAACAGAATATGCTCTACTACCAGAACTAAACCAGGGCACGACACATTATACATTATAAAGCAACCTGCTGTTTTACTATATTGACAATTCATTTCTTTTTCTTTGGTTTCTTTAATGGCTGCCAGTACAAAGAAACTATGGCCATTTCAAAGCTATCCTGTGTATTTTATGGCCTTTTCCTTAAAGATCTCTCACTACTTTGCCATGGCTATAAATGAGAGCTTTTAAAAAGAAAAGTTGATGGGGGGTGCCTTCCCCCTTAAACTTGATTGGCTCTCCATTCTAGTTCTGATGCTTCTCATTGTTCAGGGAAAAGACATTAAGCAGAAAATTTCTATCGACATTTCAGAAAGAAAGTTCATTTCTGGGTTTTTTTTCTTCTTTCATGCCAAAGCACACAGGTGCTTCAGATACAGCTAATTACAGCAGTAATTAAAGTGATTACCTTACCTGTTTATTCAAGGGCACAAGGACTTCTAATGGGAACAAATCTAGATATAAAGCCTCTCTGTCAATTAACCATGGAAGTTTGAAGAGATAATGAAGGAGGACGAGGGGGTTGGGTTACAGTTCTGTACAATAACAAAAATAGTAATTCAGCACCTCTTCCTTTTCCTGGAAGCAGCCCAACAGTTCAGGAGAAGAAAGACAAGGAGATTTCCTGAGTAATATGATCTGAAGAGTACCATAGAATAATGGTGTTCTCCCTCAGCCTTGTCTATGAGAGTGCTGGCTGCCAACAAAGGATGGGACTGCCACAAATACAGAGCCATCAACCTAGGGGCAACCAGTCTTCTCAGCAGCATGTTGTGGAGCCTCTCAATGGGTCACAGACCAGGGAAGGAGAGTTGAAATGTGACTCTGCTGCAGGCAAGTGTTCTTCTCTTGTCCTCTCTTTACAAAATGGCATGACATGATGCACAGAGATGTCATTTAGTGCTAGTGATACACTGAAAATAGACTTTCTTTGTTGTTGTTTAGACAATGTGCCTCCATTATGGCATGAAAAGAAGTACAACAAAACCAGGAGAATGGAATTGATTTACTGGACATCTGAACTTATCACATCATTAAAGTATACCTGAAAGGTTGAAGAAAACTATGTCAATACAGGCTTAGGAAATCCCAATTGGATTGTCTATTGATCTCAATATTAAAGCCCATATTCATTATTTGCAATACTGGCCATGGGCTGCATGAAAATCACCATTCACTGACCATATGAAATGGACATCATTCAGAGGGAGTAGTCATTTCCCCATTCTCATTCTTTCCTTTTTCTGGTTTCCTCACTTAATCATAGAAAGAGGGGAAAAAAGCCAGTCATATTTTTAGAGAGCCTGATACCATTTTTAATTGAGTAGGAAGGCTGTGTATTTTGTTTTATAGCTTTATTATTGCCATATGCTGTTTTATGTCTTGTGTCTTAATACCCTCCTTTGTGGTCATTAGTACAAGTACAAACATTGGCCTTAAAACAATCTACCCATAATATTTTAATAAAGCTCCATGAAAAATCCATAAACTATATACATATATTTTAATTCAGGGTAGGGAAAATATTAGCTCCTTTCAGGAGATGACTATTTTAAAAATCACCTTGTGCTTAGTTGTTAGATAATGAGTTTTAAAGCAGAATCTTTGATTTACCATAACATAAAACAATCAAAGTTAATTAAAACACAAGGAAGTGTGCGTTATTATATTTTCTGTTCTGAAAGAAAATATTTGATACATCAGTAGTATTTGTATTGATGATACATTTTCCCTTTGTTTTCTTCTTTCTTTGAGCCACTTCAGATTTATCACTAGTGCTTCCAGAAACATTTGAGTAAACTGTATCCTACCCATAACTTATAGTCATATGAATATGCAAATTGTTTATTTTATTTTTCCCTTTGGAAAGTAATTCTTACTAGTTTGTGCATGTTTTAGAGTTGGTAAACTTTAATGAAATGAAGCAAAGCTCCATCTTCAAATCCTAGAGATTTCTTAGATAACCTAAGTGACATAGTTTGACCTAACAATGTAACCTGTACCTATATTTTAGATACAATAACCATTTTGAATGAAGGAATTGTATGGGTTTCAGAAACTTTAGCAGGTCGTCTTCTATATACCCTTACTTACAGTCACTACAGCTTTATTTTCTAATTTTAAAAATTTACCGAACCCATCATATTCTAGCATACTTCTTGATAATCTCTTCCTTTTTGTTCTTCTGAGTAAAAATTGATGCTCTTTTTAAAAATGGCAATTCTTAAATGACCAAAAACCATATCTTTCATTCTTCCTTCAATATTTCAAGGACTGATAATTTAGTAAGTGCTGAGTGAGGTTTTCTTCAATGATAAAGGCTACTGACCATCCATGTCTCAGGGGGTGGTCTTTATAAGTTACTGTGGCAAGAAAAAAAAAACAGGTATTTGGTGGCTAACCTTCTGGTGATGAGCCTTTTCTGATTTAGTTTGATTCATCATCCAACAAGAGACATACAGCTACATCACTCAACACTTACCTGGAACATTTCCAGTTTGGTAGGACCAGGTGGAGTTGATATTTATTTCCTTGTTTTTCATTCATTTGTTTTTTTTTCTTTTTGGTGGGATGCCTCTGAATTTCTTATTTCACAAGTAAAGAGGATTGCTGTGAGGAAAGCCTATCAATGCATATGTACAGCTGTTTAGCAATATAGTCTGACAGTTGCCTGGGACATTGAGAGCTGATGACTTGCCCCAAATCCTAAAGACATAATGTGTTAGAAGTGGAACTTGCATTCATTTCTTTGTCCCTCCATGGTCCCTCCATGGTCCACTTCCTACCCATTATTCTATGCTGCTTTCCTTTCATTTTGTTATTTTAAATTTTCAAGCTTTATTACACATCAGTTAAATATACTTAGAAGTCAATATTCACCCTGCCCCAATCCAATTTAGCTTTAGGAAGCAGAGATCAGTAGAAAATATACTAACTTCCAGCTCTAATTTGCTGTGTGACACTGGGAAAGTACTTCTCTCAGAATTTCAGTGGCAATTTGTTTCTGGTCTTGAGAATAAATGCTTGCAAAGAGGAGCTGAATTGGAAAAAAAATTAATACCAACCCATTCAATAAACATTAAGTGCCTACAATGTGAAAATCTCTGTGCTAGACAATACCTGCTTTCAAAGAGTGGTAGAGCAGACAAAGTAAGACAAAAAAATATAATACAAAAATGAGAAGTGCCATTTGAAAGATAGAAACACGGCCATGGAGTTTCAAAAGAGAGTATCATGTCCAGTTGAGAATGAAGGAAGACTTCTTGAAAAAGAAAAGGTTTTGATAGGGATTGAAGGGATAGAGCTGGATGGAACTATTTTTTTTTGTTTAGTTATGTCTGACTTTTCATGACACTGTGGACCATACTTCATGGGGTTTTCTTGGCAAAGTAATGGCTTACTGTTTCATTCTTCAGTGAATTAATGTAAACAGAGGTTAAATGAGTTGTCCAGGGTCACACAGCTAGTAAATGTGTGAGGCCAGTCTTGAACTTGGATTTTCCTGACTTCAGGCCCATAGCTCTATCCACTGAGCCATTTAGCTACTTTCTAGATGGAAAAATCTATATTACCTAATCCAACCATCTCATTCCGTAGCTAAGTGAACCTGTGAGGCTCAGGGAAATTAGATGGTTATTGAAAGACCATCTTAGTAGTATGGAGTAGAGCCAGGATTCGAATTCAGTTCCTTTGACTCCAAATGCATTGAAATTTGTTTCTATATTGGAGGTAGTTCATTTCAGGTAGAAGGCAAGGATATATAGACAGAAAGAGATGAAACATTTTTGAGAAACAGAGACTATACATAAAAGGGTACTGGAAGATAAATCTGGAAATATGGGAGTCATGGAAACACCTTGATTCCAAAGTAATTGAGATGACAGGTGTCAAAAGGGCAATGGAGAGATGCATTGTTTTGAGTAATTAGGTTACAGTATACCATTGCCCCCAACATTCCAAGGCATTGGGCATGCAAATGTGAAAAACTGGGAATAACTCTGGGCCCCACCCCAAAGCTTTATTTATAGTTATTTGGATCATATTTATTTAATACAAAAATAAGCAAAACAACACCCTGCACCCGTATAAAAGCTGCACATTATGCAGAGTCTTGGTGGATTTCTTTGTCTGTATGAAAAGCACAAGATACAAAGATGACTGTGGGAGGAAAACCACATCGAGTCCGGATGGTAGAGACAAAGAGGAGTCATTCCCAAAGACAGTTCATAGACCATAGTACTTTAGCATACTGAAACTTTTAACAAAATTTAACTGTTTATAATAAATTTATATATGTATTGTTATGGTTGTAAATGACAAAAATCAATTAGTAATATATAGTATTTATGCATTTATGACTTTTTTTTTTCTTTACCTACATTAATCATCTGCAGTTTTCCATAGTATGCTGCCAATCTCCAAAAATTGCCATTTAATTATCAATGACCAACACTCAAATAATTGAAACTTTTGACCTTGAGGGATGACTATACTATCAACAGTGACTTATACAGTATTGTGTCGTATGACCAAGCTCATCAAAAGCATGTAGAACCAAGAAAGGAGATTGTGAGAGATGGGGAGAACAAGAACCAAACTGTTTTGCATGAAATGTGGGCTCCAATTCACATGTATCTGTAAGGTTTACTTTTATAAAATTGTATATATATATATATATATAAAATGCATACATATGTACACACACATATAATTTCTATATACATATATTTATATATAATTTCCCCAATTACATATCAAAACAATTTTTAAACTTTTTTTAGTTTTGAGTTCTAAATTCTCTCTCCCTCCCCCCCCCCAAGATGTAAGCAATCAGATATAGGTTTTATATAAGTGGAATTATGTAAAACATCTCCATATTAGTTATTTTGTGCAAGAAAACTCAGATAAGAGAAAAAAGAGTGGAAGAAAGTGAAAAATAGCATGCTTCAGTCTGTATTCTGACAATGTCAGTCATTTTTGGGAGGCAGATCATATGCTTCATCATTAGTCCTTTGGGATTGTCTTGGATCATTGTATTGCTGAGAATAGTACTGTCACTCACAATTCTTCATCAAACAATATTGCTGTTACTGTGTACAATGTTCTCCTGGTTTTGTTCACTTCACTATGCATCAGTTCATGTAAGTTTTCCCAGATTTTTCTGAAATCATCTTGCTTGTCATTTCTTATAGCACAGTAATAGTACATTATATTCATATACCACAGCTTGTGCAGCCATTCCCCAATTGATTGGCATCCCCGCAATCTCTAGTTCTTAACTACCACGAGAAAAGCTGCTGTCGATTTTTTTGAACAAATAGGTACTCTAAGATTTTCTAAGTGGTCTCAATGCTCATGTGACAAATACTAAAAGAACTGATGAAGTTCTCTGATACTTTAGAAAGATTGTGTATGCAAGATTTAATAAGACAGAGATATAAAAATTATACAGTGTGCAATGATACAGCTGAGTTAGGATCTCTACAAGAGAAGTACTCACATCATTCATTCAGCTAACTTTTATTTGACATTTTCTATGTATTAGATACTATACTGAATAATGATAATAAATAACAAAAGTTATACTGGCAGCATGATAATTACGGATTGCCTTTTCATTATTTTTCAGGTCCTTGGAAAAGATACATATTAATTGACCCTTCCATCACAAAGAGGTACAATAGGTCTCTTAAAGTGGCGGCTAGGTGGCACGGTGGTTGCTGTGCTTGTCTAGCTAAAAGACTTGTCTTCTTGAGTTTAAATTTGGCCTCCCAGCCATACTTAATAGGTGTACGACCCTTAGAAAATCACTTAACCATTTGCCTCAGTTTCCTGATCTCTAAAATGGAAAACCGCTCCAGTATTTTTTTTACCAAGAAAATCCCAAATGGGATCATGAAGAGTCTATCATGACTGAAATGACTGAATAACAAACACGTTTGTTAAAAGGTCCATGCATTTTGGGACTGTTAAGCTTGGGCCTCCATGACTCAGAAATGGATGTTTTTCTCATAAAAGGGTAATACCCATAAAATGATCCTTATTTCTGACAAAGAACATGTTTTGCAGTAGATAAAGTGTAGTCCTTATTTCTTAGGAAACGATAACAAACAAGCTAAAAAGACTTTAAAAATTTTGTATTAAAAAAAAAGATAATTTCACATGACCTGGGTGGGTCAAAAGTCGGACAATAGCTGCCTGGAGAGCTCTTCACAATAATCCTGTCCCTCCTCTCCTTTCCTCTCCCCCCTTTAATATGGATTAGGGAGGCTTACCTGGAAGCAAAGGTACCCCAACTGGGCTCAGGAGATGTAATATAATTCTGTCCTATTTTAGAGAAATACTTGTATGTCTGTGTTTTAATGCTGCTGTTAAAAAAATTATATCCTAAAATTATAGTAGTTTTTGATAGATTTGCATGTTTGTATTGAACTGGAAATTTCCCAGAAAGATTATATGCCTGTATGTCCTTTTTAATATCTAACTTTCTTGAACAAAACTATTCATTTATTTAGTTGAATTCAGTCAGCTTAGTAGCCTGTTTTCCAGTGCCAAAGATCCCAAAGGATGTTGGCTGGGAAGAGGGAGGGTACAGTTGTACCCCCTTCTCTTCCTGGAGCAGTGCTTTTTATAAGAGGTTGGGGAGAGGGAAACAGATGAATAGTATATGTGACTACAATATAAAAATCTTTCCAAATAAGGGAAATATAATACAATCTAAGTGGGCAGATATTTCACCTTATAAATTTTATACTTAGGTAATAAAAATGTGGCACCAGGATTATGCTGCAGACCAGAGAGGCCATAGCATTTGAACACCATAGGTAAAGTTTAGAAAATATGATCCCTGAAATCGAAATTTTTGGACTCATATTCTCCATTGGAACTTCTTTGCCTTCACTTCAATATAGGCAACTTGAATTAATCACAAACCAGATGACAATGTATAGAATATTTTGAAATTTAAATTATATCACTAATAAAATCAAAGTAAATGTATCCCTTGTGTTAGACTGTATGTCAGTTTCTTTCTTTCCAAGTAGAGATCACCTTCCTAAGTAGCACAGATGAGGTGAAAATGTTAAACAAAATTGAAAAAACAGCAAATTATCTCTAAAAGTATGAATGGAGGGAGAGGGGAGTTGACTAAATTTTTCATCTCAATAGTCTCAACTATCAATTTGCATTGATGACCACAAAATCTGCCTTCCAAATTTGATCATAAAACGAATGGGATAGTGTATATATATCCCATGGACAAGGGGTCAAAAAGACCTGGGTTAAAATTCCTCCAGATATTTGCTAGCTGTGTAACCTTGGAAATGTCACTTAACATCTATAGGCCCTAGTTTTCTTATCTATAAAATGGGAAGCAAATATCATAGTGTTTAAAGTATTGAATGAGGTCAGGAAGATCTCAGTTCAAACATTGCCTCTGAAATTTAGCAGTTATGTGGCAAAAGACAAATAGCTTAACTCCACGAGTCTCAGTTTTCAAATCCGTAAAATGGGGGCCATTATATTTGAAGGCCTGGTAAGGCCAAATTGATAAACATATAACCTATCCCTCATTTTTCACCCATGACATCAAATGGCCAAACATCATCTTCACTTTAACATTTTTCCATTGTATCTTCAACTATGATAAATGTAAACTAAATGTATTCTCTCACCCAAATCCCCCCAAAAGTCATATATTCCTTTCTGATCCATTTTTGTCAATGTTACCAACATAATTCTCTCCTAAGTATCTGGAGGACCTGTAGTGTGTTATATTACCTTTTCATTGCCCAGAATGTCTAACATAATGCTAGGCACATAATAACTACTCCAAAAAATCTTGTCAAATGATAATGAAGTAATACCAATTATCATTATTAAGCGTTTTGGACAAAATGAGTGGTTGCTTCCTTGTTTAGAAGCCAAAGAGAAGTGGGATATATTTAGTTTGAAGCATTTGCAACAAGAGCATATATGCACGGTGAGCTACTATATGGAATGATTGAAGCAATTAGACAGTGTTCTGGCTCTAGAGAGAACACCAAAAAAACCCTCACATTGTTACTCAGTGAACTACAGTAAAGTTCATGCAGTGGGGGGAAATGGGGAGGAACAATGAAGATGAAAAGAAAAAGCTTATAGGGAACATGAAGATTGCCAGTAAGAATCTTATTAAAAAAAAAAATCTCTGCCATTGATCAAAAGGGCAAAGCATGGAGAAACAACTCTGCATAATGGGCTGGAAAAAAATCAAAGTTCTGTAGTCTGGAACACCTGGAATGGTGCTGGGTAAAGAACACCAGAACATGAGTCAAAAGGAATAGTTTTACATACTCTGCCACTTGAGTCATGAGGCCATGATCAAGTAAATCAGATAAATTTTCGGGGTCCCAGTTTCCTTATCTATAAATGAAAGTTAAAATAAATTTAATACCTATCTCACAGGATTATTATGTGAATCAAATAATATAATATTTCTGCAAGCACTTTATGTATTCTAAAAAGTCATGTGAAATATACGAACATTTTCATATCATCATCATCATAACTATTATCTTGAATTGTTTTTGGTCACATCGGATTTCATTAATATAGGGAATTTGCACAGAAAGACTCCCGGGTCAAATTAGGTCAATGTATATAATCTGTAATTAGAAGGTTGCCTGAGACTTACCCAGGGTAACATAGTCAGTATGTCAGAAGTGGAACTTAAATTCAGATCTTCTTGACTGAAACATACTGTTTTATCCACTATGCCACACTAATTAATGTAAGAGATGAGCTTTAGAGGCAACAGTAGTTAGGAGGAATACTTCCTCGGGGAAAAGAACAAAGTATAGTAGATCGGGTGCCAAGAAAAATATTAGTAGGATTGCCTTCCAAAGGATTAACAAAATCCAAACACCTGGAAAAAAGCCTTTTAAAATATATCAGCAGAAAGAAAACACTGAAGTGTTTAGTTAGAACCACTTGACCACAGTGGGAAGGGTACATTAATACATGAAAGAATGATCACATTCAAAAATGTTATGGAAATCTCCAAATGAGAAATATCTTCTTTTAAAGAAATATTCATAGGATTAAGTCAAATAATAGTAAATGCAAAAGGTGCCCTAGATTATATTAAAACAAGACAAAACAAAAAACAAACAAGAATAGCAGACATTAGATGGAATATCTTTAATTTTTAAAGGAATTCAAGGCTGAAATTATAGAAATAAATATTAATATGCTAGGTAACCTTCCTTTAAGAATGGTTATCACATTAGAAGAAAGATGGCTAATAAAATCCTATTTATCGGAAGGTTCCCGAAAGTGGCCCCTATGATCTTGGTGATTTGGTTTCTATACCTTACAAGCTTAAAGAAACAACTTTAAAAGTATGAAATTATTTATTATACAAACAAGAGCATTCTTTTGGGAGAATGACAACCTTGATCCTATAAGTGGAAATCAGATTCAGATGGGTGTTCTGAGAGGATAAGAAAGCATGTGAACAAGGGAAATGTAGTAGACCTAATTTACTTCCTAAGTACCAATTACACTTCCCCATGAATTAAAAATAGCATACTTGCTAACTCTCCAAGATTATAAACCACAGAATCATTGCTAATCTGCAGTGGAAGAGGGAATTTTCTCACTATTATTTCCCTACACCTACAAAATTATATGTACAGAAACTTGCAATATAAAATTTGCTAGAGAACCTTGGTACCATTTGATCTTTATAAACAAAACACTAGAACTGAATTACAAGTGTTTGGTAAGTTTTCTAATTATTCAAAACACTAGTCTTCCTTGGTTGACATATTTCTTATCAGGATCATTAATTATATAGGACTTTGGAAGTGGAGCACGCCCTAAGAACCTCAGAAAGTTGATTGGCTAACCAAATGTGGAACTCCTAAAACTTTATTAAGGATTTTATCTGCATTGAAACATTAATATCTTTGTATTGAGTCACAAATTAAAAATTCTGAACAATTATTGATAATGGGTTCTGAATCCTTTGAAATTTATCTCTTACTGTCGATGAAAGATAAATAAAGTAAGGGAAGGCAAGAGTCAGAAATGAGGAGAGAGAGAATTCCAAGCATAGGATGCAAAAGTAAAAATGTGCAATTCAAGAAATGAAATGTTTAGGGTGAGGAACTGAAAAGAGACCAATGTCACTTGTTTGCAGAGTTGGAATTAAGGGGAGGGTACCTTAAGGTTTTGTAAAAACTCTGGAAAGGTATCAACAGTCTTAGTTACCTCTGTTCACTTTGTTCATTTATCCTCTATATATCTTGACTGTGAGCTCCTTGCCCAGTACTTGTCACAGAATTTAGCACATAGTAGTTACTTAATAGATGCTCATTGACTGACTGATTGATACGTAGGAGACCTGAATCTGGAAGCCAGTTGTTGTAGTGACAATGCGCTATTCACAGCACCTACAGTGGCCATGAATATCCCAGTGCAATTCTGAATCACAGAATACAGCAGACTCTCCACATGGAAGATAGAACCAAAACATTTATTCGGAGACCAGAAAGTCAAATCCATCATGGTAACAAAATACCCAATAGCAATGCAGAGGACAATACCATCCCCAAGTCTTCCCCTTGCTGGGCTTCCCATAAACTAGCTCCATTAAGCAAATGACAGCCAGGCTTCCCTTAAACAATGCCCTTCTCTCACTCACAGCCAGCTGTGGGCTTGCCTGCATCCTTCAGTTCTGACTGCTCTCTCACTAACCTCCTCTCAGCTCTTCTCTAGCTCTGCCTCTTCCTGTTCCACCCTTTCAGCAAGTTCCTCCCACCACATGCTCCATGTGACTCAGATTCATGTGACTCAGGCTTCCACATGACCCAGGAAGGTCACATGGGCCTATTAATGAATGGGAAAGACTTCCCATTTAAATTACCATTATAGTTGTATATGGCCCCAAAGAAGACAAGCAACATATAGAGATAGACCCTGATTCAATGGCAAGTGATAATGGCAACAGCCTTCTTGGGCCATCCATAAACTTCAGACTGGAACTACAAGCTCATGGGACTGAGTCGGTCCAAAAGGTCATGTAAAGACATAAAGAGTGAGTTTGACAATATCACATGCAGTTTTAGAACTGATAGGGAGAGCTAGGTGGCATAGTGAATAAAATACTGGCCCTGGAGACAGGAGAACCTGAGTTCAAATCAGACCTCAGAACCTAATACTAGCTATGTCATCTTGGGCAAGTCACTTAACCTCAACTGCCTTGCCTTTGCCCCTCCAAAAAAAAAAGATAACTAAAGAATGAGTCTGACAATATGCTCAGAGTTTTAGAAATGACAGCAGGACATATAAGTATGCCAAAAACTGACTACTGTATGATTCTTTAAGGAGTAATAGAAGAGGAAGTTATATATGTGGCCAAATCACACTCATTGGTGGAGTTTTCTAATGGATACTTTGTTACAGCAATAAGGCAGCTAAGTGGAGAGGAGGATGGTTTTGGATTTGGAGTCCAAAAAATTCTACCTTCAACACTTACTGGCTGTTGTGTGACCCTGAGCAAGAAACTTATTTTTATAGCTAATGTTCACATAAATCTTTTAAAGTTGGCAAAATCTTTCGTAAATGTTAATCTCATTTTATCCTAGGACAATCCTGGGAGGTAGATTCAATAATTATTTCCTTTTTGTAGATGAGGAAAGTAAGGCTATATATTAAGTGACTTTCCCAGTGTTACACAGCTAGTACCTGAGGCAGGATTTGAACTCAGGTCTTTCGAGCACTCTATTGTGCCATCTAGATACTTCTGTGATACATCTGTGTGCTATACATTGCCTATGTATTCTTCTACTCTAAAGTATACTTTACTGTATTATGCACCTTTGCTAAAAGTGCTACTGCTATACATACATGTATTATGTTTCTACATGTAAGCTAGGTCTAGTAACTGTGATGTTGATATATTACCATGTAACAAATAAGCATTTTGTTAAGCCTACATAACTGATCTATAGTATGTGATTATTACATGAACTATTGTTTTATAAGGTATTCATTCTTAAGAATATTTTCATTCTGACCTTGGTACAGGAAATTCTCATGTGCAAGATATATATTAAACATCTATATGGGGAATATATTCACAATTATTACCTATGATTGTTATGTGCATATTATTTAATGTTTCTGGTGTTTGCTGCAGATATCCTGGGGTATCTCATGAAGGAATTTTTTTTATTTGGAAAATGTTGAAAGGGGGTAAAAAATTTCTCCCAGGAGGACTGTCATCTTTCTATAAAATTTTGGGAGCAAACACTCACTTATTAGAGGAGAGGATTCTCATTATCTTATCTCAGAATGTCATGAAAGGCTACCTGCATTCAATACCTGAAACATTTCTCAGGTTAAAGAGAGGAAAGAGGAGGAAGTAAGGGAACTAAATGACTGCTGGATTAAGAATTGTTCCTGGGCATCACAACCCTCAGGTTTCCTCTCCTTCCCTACTTCTCCTTGCTGGTGCCAAGTTGTAGAAATTAATGTAGTAGTATCACTTTGAACGTTAAGACTTTCTATTATATCTGTCAGTGCCAGCCTATGGACTCAGGGTAATGCTCTCTCTGCCCTGAGATACCTGACATTTTTCTACCTGGAACAGTATCTTCATATTCCTAAAGACTTAGTATTCTTATGGTGAGCAGCAGTGATTTTCAGACATTCTCTAAACTGAACAGTGTAAAGCAGTGGACAGAGTGCTTGCCTTGGAATAGATATCTGGATTCAAGTCCCTTATGCCTATTAGAGTTTTAATCCTGAGCAAGTTAATATTCCTAAGCCACTTTGTAAAGCTCATAGTTGTAGAACAGTTGCTGATCTTCATTGGTCTGGAGAGTTTCCTCAAAAGAAGTCTCCTCAAACACATGAAATCACAGGTCTATATACTCCTCTCATTTGTTTTTGTTTGTTCCTTTGTTTGTTTTAAGAAACTGGTCAAGATGAACAATATATAGCAATAAATGACCGTAGTAATCTAGCGTTTGATGAATCCAAAGGGTCAAGCATTGTGGACAAGAATTCACTATTTAATAAAAATTGCTGGGAAAACTGGAAAGTAGTTTGGCAGAAACTAGGCATAGCCTAACATCTTACACACTACATTAAGATAAGGCTACATGATTTAGACATAAAGAGTGCTATCAAAAGCAAATTACAGGAGCATGGAAATGTTTACCTGTCACATCTATGGATAAGGGAAGTGTTAATGATAAAAAAGAGATTGAGAGGATGATGGGAAGTAAAAGGGATAATTTTGATTACTTGAATTTAAAAAGATTTTGTCCAAATAAAAGCAATGTAGTCAAAATTTTAAGGAACATGAAAAATTAGGGAAAAAATGTTTTACAAAAACTTTTTTTGGTCAAGATTTCACTCTCAAATATGTGGGGAACTGATTCTATTTATGAAAAAAATAAGAGCCATTTCCCAATCAATAAATGTCAAAGGAAAGAAACAGGCAGTTTTCAGAAAAATTATTCAAAGCTATGAGTAGACATATGAAAACGTTCTAGAGAAATGCAAATTAGAACAAATCTTAGGTACCACCTCACATTTATCAGATTGATTAACATAAGCAAAAGGGAAAAGGACAAATGTTGCAGAGGTATGGAAATATTGGGACAGTAATGGACTGTTCGTAGAGTTGTGAACCAGTCAACCATTCTGGAGAACAATTTGAAATTATGCCCAAAAGGCTACAGAACTGTGCATACCCAGCCAGCAACACTTCTATTGGCTCTGTATCCCAGAAAGATCAAAGAAAAAGGAAAATGATCTCGATGTACACAAATATTTATAGCACTTCTTTTCAGAGTGGTAAAGACATTGAAATTAAGGGTGCCCATAAACTAGAGAATAGCTGAACAAGTTGTGGTATATAATTTTCATACTATACTGCTGTGCCATAAGAAATGATGTAACTTTATTTTTCTTGTTAATTTTTTTTGTGGGGAATTGGGTAACATGGCTAAAATGAAAATGCTTTGCATGATTTCACATGCACAATTGATATTATATTGTTTTTCTTCTCAATGACTGGAGGAGGAGCTAGAAGGGAAAAAAATTCAGAATTCACAACTTAAAAAGGAAGGTGGTCATTGGTGAGGAGAGAGAGAGAGATTGAAATGGGGACTCACAGCATTAATTTGAGTAGATATGGGCCAGTATTCAATTTACATAGCTGTATATAGTGAAGAAAATTCCTGCTTTCACAACATCAGTATTGACCTTTCCAAGAAAAATGAAACAAGAAAACAAGGTAATTTTAATACCTAGCATGTATGTAGATATACATACATACATATATATATATATATATATATATATATATATATATATATATATGTACATTTTTGCCTGAAATTTTAACTTTTCCTACTCAGGCAAATGAAGTGGGCTGAGTTATTTTTATTGTGCACGCAAAGACAATAAGAATCATCATTTCATTTCAAATTTGATCGTGTCACCATGAAGTGCCCATGATGAATATAAACAAACTCATCACCATTAAAATTGCATCATCTTGCATTTATAGTTGAGAATGAAAAAGTCCACAAATTTTACTAATAGGTTGATAAGATCTTTCAAAACATTCCTTGACCCTTTGACTTCTGTGAGAAGGTGGACACAAGTTCAATGATAAAAATAAAGATGCAAAATGTGATTCATGTTTAAAATGTGAAATAGATGTGTAGTCTACTCAGAAGCCTCACACTTATGTATATCATAACGTAGCACCTTCTAGGTCTCTTTGAGGAGAATCTCCCCAAAGAGACCTAGAAGGTGCTACGTTTGACATCTCTGAACATCAAAAAAGGAAGAAGGAAGGAAGGAAGGCAGGAAGGAAAATTGATATATCTTGACAGGAAATAAATGGTTATTGATGTGGTAGTTCCGTCAAAATCAGCACTCTGTAAAATCAGACCATCAACTAATGTTATCAAAAGCAACATCAAAATACAAGAAAGGATAATAGTAAGAAAGTACTAGGAATGTACTATGTACTTTGTAACAGCTTTGAACTGACCTATTCAAACTATGAATGACAACAAATGTGAAATGGAAAGAGCAAGAGATACTGACCTTAATTCTTACTATTTCCTGCGCAGGTCTAAATTACGTAAGACAGTCACTACACTGAGGACACCAAGGACACTCAGAAACAATCTTAGCCATGACACACTTGAAAGAAGTTTAGGAAGCAAAATTATTGGTTTCACTTACAAAGTAATACAACAAGAAATTCTGAGCAGTATCATTACAGGACCTGGCTCGTGGCAGGTATGCAATTAATGATTGTTTTATATCACTTTCTTTTAATCTTAACATAATAAATGCTTGTAGAACTGCATTTAACTGAGCTCATAAAATAGCTTAAATGGAGGTTAAAAATAAACATGTGGAAAGCCTGGCATAAACCCAGGAATGTCATATCATTCTGTGGATATTCATACATGAAATTAACAAGAAAGTAACAAATGCGTGGAAAGAAACAGAGAATTTCTCAGCACATTTATAAAGATCTATTCTCATCATCCATTTTAGAATCTCTGCATTTGTTTTCAAACAACTCAGTCCCTGACTGTACAAATGTCATTTAAGATGACAAAGTCAAGGTACTTGGCTGTATCAGACAAAATATACACGGAGGAAATCTATGCCAAATGTGACACACTTAAAAACTCTTAGGAATCATTTTATAAAACATGAGAATCATACATTTAAAACAAGAACAGGATCAGAGTTTTAGGAACAATAGTGGTCATCTACAGAAAATGTACTGGAAAAGAAACCTCAAAATCACATATTTGATAAAGTACTTGACAAATATACCATTCAGTTTTCATTCAGACTTCTAAACAGAGGAAACCCCCTATTTCCCAATTCACCTCTTTTCACTTTTGGAAAGTTTTACTCAGGGTTGTACTGGTAATATTTAATGAACAGCTCTCTAGGAAAAAATGCAAACACAACACACTTTTAAGTGTAATCTGCATTATCAGCATCATCCTCATCATTTTCTTAAGTGTGGATAATCAGCAAAATAAATCAAACCATGATTTGGAGTGTTTGACCATTTCCAAGATATAAATATTCCAACTGAAAATTTAACAATAGGCTCTCATGAGTTGGCAAGAGCTGGTTTCAGCACAGCTCTAAGCTCTAACTTTATGTAAGTTTTTCTTGGCATTAAGCCTAACTTTTCATCTTAGCATCTTCCACTAATTTCTCTTGGGTCTTTCCTGTGTGGCCAAAATAGGAAAAAGTCTAATACTTCTTCCATATGGCATTCCTTCCTATGCCTACTAACACTACTTCCAATACCACCACTACCCTGAGTCTTCCCTCTGCTGACTGTTCCTGGGAGATGTTATGATTCTTCCTCATTGTCAACTTATAGTTCTAATATTGTTCAGATTCTAAGAAATGAAATTATGCAAGTTAACACATCCAGGAAACTGGCTCTATCCAGAAACACTGGCTAATTCAGAGTGGCTAAGTCATTCGTATCTACAGGGTTGTATATTGAAGCAGACAAAGGAAACTGGAGTCTTTTACAAATGCACCAGTTTAGGACAAGAATACCAATCATGAAAAGACCAGATAAGGATATACACAAGAACTTTCTAGAATTCCTTTGGTGTCGAGGTCTGTACTTACTGACTTGTCAGTCAACCTACCTACTCCTTTCTGCCTTTCTTCTTCCTTCTAGGGGCAAAGGACCAAATTGAACAACTTGTATTGATATACTTATTAAATTTGCAGATGACACAAATTTTGGAGGGAATGCTGATATTTTGGTTGATAGAGCAAGTGTCCAAAAAGTTTTCAAAAGATTAGAAATGTGTGAGCCCTATACTGCAGCTCTCTGCCTTCTGGCCACTGTCTTTGTCCCAAAGCTGGCCCAGGGCCCTGTTTCAGCTGGGCCTCAGACTTTGCCCCAAGACCTTCCCCAGGGCCTCTATGCCCTGGTCCCCAATACCATCTTTGTCCTCTTCCTACTCACCTTCACCTCTGAGTTCCTTAAGACATAGATCAAGTTCCATCTTCTTCAGGAGTACTTTCCTGGTTCCCCTTATTGCTAGTGGCCTTTCTACGAGATATCTTCCACTTAGACTGTGTGTGTGTATGTGTACAGACTACATAAACATATGTATATGAACATATGTATACATGTGTGTATAAATACTTATATATACATACATGTGTATATTTATATGTACACATGTGTTTGTATATGTGTGGATACAATTTTTTAAACGTTATTTCACACATTAAAATTTGAACTGCTTGAGGGCTGTGCATATTTTTGACCTTTTTTTTGTGTGTGCCCAGATCTTAGCTCAGTGCCTGGTGGACAGTAACCACTTAATAAAGTCTTATTGACTAACTGACTTGTTACTTCTTGAGACATCTTGGTTTCAGTATTTGACCCAGGGAGTTCTCAGTACTCTGAACCAATAAAGCCCCAGTCTTCATTCCCAAGGCCTTCCTCATCTCTCTACACCAATTATGACACTGGGACTTCTGTCTTCACCCATAGGACCTTTTCCCTCACTCTAGAAGCCATAGCCACAACATCCCTGTTTCTTCCACTTCCCAATGCCACCCAACTTCATTCCCCTTGGGTCACACCTTACCCTACGGCCTCCCCTACAGCCTAGGGAATTTCTCACTCTGATATTCTGGTACTCACTGAGACTTGAATACCTCCAGATAACACGAAATGCCTGCCCTCCTCCCCCTTTTACAATATTGGGGTTTTTTTGGAGAGGAGAAGGCAAAGCAACTGGGATTAAGTGACTTGTCGAAAACCACACAACTAGTGTTAAGGTTATCAGGTCAAATTTGAACTCAGGGCCTCCTAACTCCAGGGCTGGTGCTCTATTCACTGCGTCACCTAACTGCCCCTACAATACTATTTTATTATCCCTCTTAACCTCTGACTCACTCATTGTTCATGATAAGAAAGTTAGAATGCTTTTCCCTCCCCGTTGTCACTTCCAGATTCTCCCTCTATCATCATCACTCAGTAGCCCTTCCTCCTTTGATGTCCATTATATCTAAATCTTTCACCCAATTCAAATCCTAGTAGCTCTTGTGCATCAACTCTTGGGATGTTCTTCCTCCATCCTTAAAGAGTTTAATGTCTGGTTCATAATCTCTCTCTACCACAGCTCTCAGAATTTCAATATATATATATATATATATATATATATATATATATATATATATATTGTAACTCTCTCATTTAACCTAACTTCCCAATTCTTTGGACTATTCAATTATGAGTTCTTTCACAGCTACCGCTATTCCTACCTTAGTTACACATAGATCATCACAATATTGATCTTGCCATCACCCGTTCCACGGTCCACTTACAAGTTCATGAACTCCAAAATTTTTATCTGATAAAAGTCTATCATTCTATTTTTTCCTAATGCACTATGACCCTTAATCTGTTCTTTGTTCTCACTTTGAATTCCAGTGACTGCACCCCTTACTTCTTCCCCAAATTATCACTCCTACATTGGCTACTAAGCATTTCCCTAGTAATGGAAAACTAAGGAACTCTACACTCTCCTCAACACTCAAAATCCCTTGCCCTCAGCCTATTTCTAATCATGCCTTGCCAAAGTTCAAAGTTGGATTATTCCTACCATCTTCTTCCTTTACTCTATTCATGAGCTACTTAGCTGAGCTAAAGAAAGTCATGGAAACCGTTATTACTGAGCCCAATAAAAAATTAGGTTATATAGTCTCAATTGGTCTCTCACTATACCACAGCAATATAATCTTCTGCAATTTCTCTCTCAAGGAGAAAAATTAGAACAGATAATGAATAATCACTCCAAAGAAGCTGATTTTTTGAAAGATGATGGTAGTTTTGGCTCTTAGAAATATAAAAGTGGAAGAAAATTTTCTTAAAGAGAAGCAAAATACCATAATTTTAGAAGAACATTTGAATTCTATACAAGCCAAACTGACTGACACTGAAGACAGCATGTGACAACATAACCTAAAGATCACAGTTCTGCTGGGAAAGCATTTTTTAAGCTAACTACTAAATTGAAAGACTATCATACAAATAAGAACATCATCCAGAACTTTTGAATATAGGCAGCAAATAAATTATTAAATCCATAGATTAAAATCAGAGAAAAATCAAATGCTTGAACTATAGAGCTTAATTTCACAATAAACCAACAACAGTTACTGCAAGCAGCCAGGAGAGAGGACCTCAGCTTTGAAAGAATGTCACTTTGAATTGTTTAGCTTTCTGCTGCTTGGACTAGTATATTCCAAAAAGAAAAGGAGCTTAAGTTTACACCCAAAATAACATTCTGCTAAGCCAATATTAATCATCAATTACCAAAAAAAAAATGGACCTTCAACAAAACAGGCATTTGAAACAAAGAATAATCTTATCACAAAGAATAATAGGTGAACAGAACATTTGAATGTTACATAATCCAAACAAGAGTAACGTAAGAAAAATAAATAAGTATAATTATCCAGAAAAGATTAAACCATGAAGTTAATTCTTTTATGCATAAATATTATTGTTTAAAAAAAGAAATTTTACTGAGAAATAAAGAATTGAGCAAAAGACTATCCGTAAGAGATAAAAATTATCTCAGGGCTAAAAATTTGAAAGAATCTTAAGGAAGCAGAAGAAATAAAAAAGGAACCTATAGAAAATTAAATCCCTCACTTCTCTCTAAACAAGACAATGTATTTTGTGGGAGGAATAACCTCAGGAAGTCACTTGAGCATGGAGAGGCAAAGGAAGAGTCCAGGATGATCTGGACATCTACACATCTGGCCTGTCCAAGAACAGAGAAGAAATAGTCCTTTTCTTAACCTTTCATGAGTGTTGAAAGCTGAGAGTGGGATAAATGTGATGGAGAAGAGAAGCCAAGATAGGACTAATAGTGAGTTTCTCCTTTAGAGGAAAAATTAAAATGTACCTTTAAAGAATATTTTTATGCTGTTGGTGGTGGTGGTGGATGTGTGGGTGTGTTTGTGTTTGAGTTTGTGTGTGTGTGTGTGTGTGTGTGTGTGTGTGTGTGTGAGAGAGAGAGAGAGAGAGAGACAGAGAGACAGACAGACAGAGAGACAGAGACAGAGAATTTCTGTAGAGATAGGAAACTTAAAATGTATATTTTTTAAAACAGGAATGGGTATAATTTCATCCTATTCCAAGAGTGAGATACATAGGTTCCACAGGAGAGTAGTGTAGAAATTGAAGCTAGAGATAATATAACCTAACTTTAGCAACACCAACAATTCATGATAAGGCAAGGGGCTGGGATTGAGTCCCATATTTTGATATGCAGGATGGCTCCTAATGTATTACATGGTTCCTTCTTGAATTGATATTTTTACATGTGAACAAAAGATATCATCAAAACAAATAAACAAACAAATAAATATACAAATATAACAGAGGATGGGGAAAGAAACACAGTAGCATAGCAATGAAATAGAGGAAAAAATTCAGATATAGGTGTTACTTTCTGGTAGATCTATCCTCTTTTTTAAATATTTTATTCATTAAATATTTCCAAATTACACATTTAAAAATTTTAACATTCATTTTTTAAAATTTTTGAGTTCCAAATTCTCTCCCTCTCTCCTGCTCTTCCTCCACCCCTTTGAGAAGGCAAGCACTATGATATTGATTATACATGGAGGTCTCCTTTTCAGAAGGATTTTGAATAAAAAGAGAAAAATAAAAAATAACAGACTAAACTAGAAGAGGATAGAAAATAGAAAAAGACAGAATGAATGAAAATGTCTAAGAAAAAGACAGCAATAACAACAAAAATATAAGTAACGTAAATAAACCTAAGAAACTGGAGGAAACAAGAGGACCGGGACAATTTGAAATGCATGTTTATCTGGTTAGGAAAAGTGAAATATCAAAAAAGAAAGGAAAATAACATGTTAATTTAACTGAGACATTTACTTAATTCAAGTAATTTGAAATATCACTGGAGAAGACAGTGAAAGAAGGAAACCTTCAGAAATAAACCTATAACAAAGTTCCATAAGGAAAAGTATTTGTGGGAATAAGAGACTGATTTAAAAGTAGTGAATAAAAATAACCACACACACACATACATACATACACACAAGTACAGAAAAATATGAAGCTATGAATCACAATTTAAAATGTGAATGGACTAAATTCCTAACTTTTTAAAAAACTGAATGAATGGATAAGAAAAAAATACAGTAAATTTCTGTATACAAGAAATACATATATAAACACAAATGAAAGTATAAAAGAAAATTTATTATGAGTAAGATGAGTATATAAATGTAGGAGTATTACTCATGCTATCAGACAAAATAAAAAGAAAAATTCACAATAGTAAGAGAAATAAATTTAAATTAAAAAAAA
>CM053773.1:11112731-11151513 GCA_028658325.1 Potorous gilbertii | reverse complement strand
AAGAGAGAATAGAAGCAATGGGGAGCAGGATAGGATGGAGGGAAATATAGTCAGTCTTAACAGAACACAACTATTATAGAGGTCGTTTGCAAAACTACACAGATATGGCCTACATTGAATTGCCTGCTTTCCCAAGGGGAATGGGTGGGGAGGGAGGGATGGGGAGAAGTTGGAACTCAAAGTTTAAGGAACAACTGTTGCGTATTGTTCCTGCTACTAGGAAATGGGAGATACAGGTAATGGGGAATAGAATGTTATCTGGCCCTACAGGACAAAAGAGAAGAAGGGGTAAGGGAAGGGAGGGATGAGAGAGAAGAGGGCTGATTGGTGATATCGGTAATTGGAATGCTCAGTGTATTGGGGAGGGGAGAGGGGACAAATGGGGAGAAACGTTGGAACCCAAGATTTTGTGAAAATGAATGTGAAAAGTTAAATAAATAAATTTATTTAATAAAAAAATAAATAAATATGTGAATCATAGATATGACCTGAGACCTGGCAGTCTTTTGCAGAACAAGTGGAAGGGCCATTCTGCCAAACAAGGCTTACTGTGTAGGGCAGGGCAGAAAGAAATTAATGTTTTGCAAAAAAAAAAAAGAAAAGCAGGAAATCAATAAAGATATTTGTTAGAAGTTATTCTAACTTTTTCTTAATGAAGCAAATACAAAATCTACACTTGGACTTAAAAAAATAATCTTTATGGATTCATGCCCGTTGAGTTATGGCTAGATATCAGTTTATATGAAAAAAGGTCTAGACATTTTATTAGACTATGAGTTCATTATGAGTCAGCAATGTGTAACATAGCATCTGCAAAAATTAATGTCACCTTGGGCTTTATTTAAAAGTAAACTATCCAAAATAAAAGAAAAGATAGTAGCACTGTGCTCTGTCCTGCTTAAAGCATATTTAGAGTGCCATGTTCGATACTGAAAATCACATTTTAGGATAAATATTGACAATCCGGAGTATCTTAAAAGCACAGGCCAGTAAACTACATGCAGTTGCCTGTTTTTGTAAAGCCTCTGAGAGCCAAGAATGGATGTTAGATTTTTAAATTAAGTCTTATTGTATTTTAAAATGTAAAAAAACCAAAAAGACAAAAATAAATATTTAGGGTTAGTCATATAAAAACAAGTGATAGGCTGGATTTGACCCTCCTGCCATAACTTCTTGACAGCTGCTCTAGAGCAGCATATCAGTATGGTAAAGGACCTCAAGATCATATCCCATAACAGTTGGAGTAGCTTGAGAAGGTTTATTTGGAACCAAGAAGAGGGTGGGAAGATGATAGTTGTCTTCAAATATTTGAAAGACTGTCACGTAGAAAAAAGTATTAGATTAATCAGTTTGTCCTAGGCAATTCACCTAATCTTTCAGGGCTCTGGGAAATTCTCTAGGTCTCTAAGTTTCAGAAAAGGTTCCAACTTGCGTGGTAGAGTGAATTTCTTGATCTAGTAGTTCTCTTTACAAAAGAAATCAAGGTCCAGTCCTTATCTCTATGGGAGAGGTCAGATCTAGAAGCAATGAGGAGAATTGGCAGAGAACTACTATTTGTCCTGATAATAGTGCAAAACTTCCTAACTTCAATATTGGCCTGGGCTACCTCAACAGAAAATAGACTCTCCCCCAAATCCCAGATGTTTTCGAGTGAAGGCTGAGCAGTCACTCACTGAGGATATCAAAAGAGAGGATTCATATTGAGGCATGAAATGGACTAGAGGGCCTCTGAGATCCATTTAGGGGTCCTGAAATTCTGCAATGATCAAGTTTCATAGATTTTTTTTAATGTAGGCGATATAAATGTATGTCATGAAATTAACATGTGACATTTCAATGTCCTCAACAAGAAGGCTGCCCATGCACCAATTTTCCTGTGTTAAATTCTCAGGATTATTGCAATCCTTTTGAAAGTAATACCTCATCAGCAGTGAACCACAAATCCCTAAAAGTCTGAAAAAGCTCAACAAATTCCAAGTTTTACACCTATATCAGGCAATCTAGCAAAAGGGTATAACTTGAGCTGGCTGACAACAGGATCTGTGATGCTATTGTATGAGAAAAGGAAAAAAAAAATCCTTAGACTTTAATTATGCTTTTCTTTGAGTTCAAGAAACACTCCACCTATTGTATACTACCAGACAAGGTATAAACATAGTAAGGAGATTATATTTCCTCTTATCCACCCCTAGTCATTGAGCTTTATGGGGGGAAATGTTTAGCAGTAGGTAAGGCCTATAGTCTAGAGCTTTCAAACTGATTTCTGTAGAGTACTGCAAGAATCATCAATTTCTAACTATGAAAAACAGATTTTAATGGTATTTGTCACCCCAAAAATTATTTTACTTTTCTTTAGTTTTTCCTCTCCTGGCATTCTACATGTGTGCATTGAAAATCAACATAAAATAGATCCGTCTTCCAGAGGAGACCAATATTTATAGCCTCACTGATGACTTTTCACAGACCTCCCTCACTCAAAACAAAGTCAAGTGCACATCATGTATCATTTCTCTGATGGCATGGTCTTTGGCAATGAAGAACAAACACAACCTGTGAGTAGACTCATCTCCTCCTCTCCTGTCTGTCTCCCGCTCCTCCTTATTCTCCTCTCCAAAGGAAGGTAAATTCGGGTGGCCAAAAGATGTCCAGTTGACTTGTGTTTTACTGCCTAATCTGCCTTGTCTTCCCTTGCCTTTCCTTCCCTTGCCTTGCCTTTCTTTCCCTGACCTTGCCTTGTCTTCCCTTCCCTGAACCTTGAGCCTACTGTAGTTAGTAGTAGTCTGTAGTTCAGATACCATGGGGCTCCTGCCCCCTGCCTAAAGATGCTCTTCTGGACCCTCCTGGCTTCAGAGTGATTATCAATAGCAACTGTTGCTGTTTCCCTCCCAGTCTGATGTTTTTCTCTTCTTTTCCTCATTAAAGGGGCCATGCCCTGACTACTTCTTTTGAACAGACCTATTCCATGCAGAGTGAAATGACAGAACAAGACAAGGAGGAGAATTATAACCAAAAAAACCCCAGTGTAGCAGCAACTATAACATTATAAAGCAAATCATCCTTGAAAGACTTAAGAGTTTTGATTAAAGAAATGATCAGTCAGGACTAATACTTTGATGAATTCATGATGTAAAATGAGATATATTAATACCATATCATATAATTTCATTTATCATATCATATCACATTGTATAATATGTATGTGTGTGTGTTTGTGTATGGTGCTATGGCCAATGCAAGAATATTTTTTGCTTTACTATGTATATTTGTTATTGTTATTAGAATTTTATTTTTATTTTTAGTGAATGAGAGAGACAGAGAGAGAGAGAGAGAGAGAGAGAGAGAGAGAGAGTGAATGAGTGTGTATTTCGTAGAAGCATTGAAGATAGAGTACTGGACCCTGGAGTCAGGAGGACCTGAATTAAAAACTGACACCTACTACCTGTGTGACTGTGGGAAAGTCATTTAACTTCTGTTTGCCTTAATCCACTGGGGAAGGAAAAGGAAAATCAGTCCAGTATCTTTACCAATAAAATCCCATGGAAAACATTGGTGTACTATGGTCCACAGGTTCACAGGAGTCAGACACAATTGAACAACAGAACAAGAAGTGATTTTCTAGTGGTAGAGGTAGGAAGGGGAGAAAAAAAATTGTTTATTGAATAAAATAACATTTAATTTTTTAAAGATTCCTCCTATTTTCAAAAGGATTCACTTTCAACTACACACTTAACTCTTCTTGAGCAAGAATATAATGTATAAAAGTTCAGATTTGGAGTTATCTACTGAATTGCAATAGCCATGGCTACTTCTTAATAGTAAAACTGGATTTGTTCCTTGAAACATTTGATCTGAATATTTATTTCTGCCTATTTAGCTCTTTCTATGATTCTCGGTCAAAGCAATTCATTAATCTCTGATAGTGACAACTTCAGTCTTAGTCACTGCTCCTAGCAAAATGTAAATGATAAATGAGATCATAAATGGAAGACAAAATCTTTACTAGGTGATAAGGTAAAAGATAATATTTTCCTTCCTGATTAGGTTAGCCTCTTTCTCTCTCATCTCTACATTTATTTTTGTGTTCAATTTAGCAATGCAAATATGAGAAATATACTTTCAATTTGGCAACAAATATACTGCAACATATATTAGAACTTCCTCTGTGGAGCTTTAGGGAATTGGTTGTTCACCAGAAGGTACTTTGATATCTTGTGACTTTTACGGTAAAGTAGGAGAAGGTGAGGGGGAAAGGTAGGGTGGGAAATATATGACTCAGGAAGAAGGAAAACCTGTCAGAGACCTGTAGATTGCTTAAAAGCCTCATGCCTTCATCTTATAAATAATTTCTTCAAAAAATGGAAACAAGCAATGAGGTGGTGCAGTAGATGAAACTCTAGAGCTGAATTTAGGAAAACCTGAGTTCAAATCCAGTCTTACTAGGTGACCCTGTGTAAGTCCTTTATACTTCTATGTCAGTATCTTTTTCTGTAAAATGGCTATAATAGTAGTAGCTGCCTCCTAAAGTTGTTGTGAGGTAGATTGACTGCATTATTGTAAATGAGATAACATTTGTAAAGTACTTTGCAAAACCTTAAAGTGCCACATTAGGGCAGCTAGGATACATTGGATGGTGTTGGGCCTGGAGTTAGGAAGACTCATCTTCCTGAGTTCAAATCTGGCTTCAGACACTTTTTCATTGTGTGATACTGGGCAAATCACTTAACATTGTTTGCTTCAGTTTCCTCATTTGTAAAATGATCTAAAGAAGAAAATGGCAAATCCCTCCAGTCACTTTGCCAACAAGATCCTGAATGGAGTCACAAAGAGTTGGACATGACTGAAACAAATGAATAATAACAACCAAATACCATATTAGTAGTATTATTACTCAAAAAATTCATAGGAATTTAAATATGAAAAGCATCCTGAAAGGAAAATCCCACCTTTCAATACTAACATTCTACAAATTTTTCTATGTGGAAGCAAGACACTAGAACATAACTGCCTCTACCGAATTTTTAGTGAATGTATAAAGCAGAGGGAAACTGATAAGTGTAAGGTGGCTTTAAACAGACTTTAATATATGACCAATGAGGAACTTTAAAGAATATAAACAAAAAGTGTCATCCAAGAATTATGCTGAAAGAAGAAAATAAGACCTCATCAAGTTGCAGAAATGGAAAGTGACCAGTAAAAAGTCAGAGTGTTACACTGGAAACCTTGTAGTGAGGCAGCTCAGTGGCATCGTAGATAGAATGTAGGAACTGAAATCAGGAAGATTCATCTTTCTGATTTCAAATCCGCCCTCAGATATTTACTAGCTGTGTGACCCTGAGCACATCTCTTATCCCTGTTTGGCCTTTCAGCTCCTCATTTGAAAAATAAGCTGTAGAAGTTAATGGCAAACCATGCCAGTATCTTTGTCAAGAAAACCTTAAGTGGGATCGCAAACATATGGAGACTGAATAGAAAATCTTTTAATGACAAGAGATAGCATGGATAGCCTCCAGTACTTCAGGTAGACCTTCTGTGGCAAATTTTTGAAAGGGTATGGCTAAGTAACACACACAGTAGGAAGGTATGGGACAAACATCTAAACTGATGAGATAATAGATCTATTATTTTGAAGATTTTATTATCTAAAAGGATTTTTGTTTGTTTTAGTTTGGGTTTTTTTATATTACTGTTTTGTTTTTGGATCTAGGAAATACTAGTGATGGTAAATGTCTCTTACAAAAGTTCATTTTACAGGTCAAAATAATTCTTGGCTTCTAAGAGTTTGAATTTCATGTTGGTGACAGAAACACCTTATACCACTCTTCACAAAGAGAAAATGTTACCAACATATATCTTAGTTTCTTTGAAAACTGGAATTGGAATATCATCTTTATCAGGCATTTGTCCTGCCAACATTTTTCCCAAGGCCATATACCCATCACAGCAAGTTCTTTCCTTAAAAAAGCTGATGTGGAAAAGTCTCATGGGTTCTATATGAAGCAGATTAAAAGAATTCAGCATGTCTAACTTTTTGTTTCATCTGACACTGTCTACTTTGGACAAACTATACAAGTGAACCATTTCTAAACTTCTCTCTAACTACACTTCCTGTTGCTACTGCTTGGCAGGATTCCAATTACAAGGTTATGTCAAGGCTGAGGTCCAAGGTACGCTAGTTTCCATTGCTAGACTCCAGTTGGTTCTCATCCAAAAGATGTGGAATGTGACTGCACAGAGATTTCTGCATGATCTCACCAATTGCTGCTGTGAATTAATATCAAATCAAATAACTTTCAGTTTGGCCTATTTTTCAGGCATAGGAATAGGATAATTAGTATCCCCACATGCTTGGTATTTTATTATTTGGATATTAGGGGTAAAATAACTGTGCCTGATTATTGAGGGAGTTGAAGAACTTCATGTTAATGTAATTATTGTACTATAAAAATCTTTAGGATCTATCCACATAAGGGAAGAAAGCAGACAGGGAGAATATATCACCTAAAATTGAAAGGTGGAAAAGTTGCCTAATCCCTATCATTCATTTATTTCTGATAGTCTAACTAAGAAATAGTTATCTAGGGTGAGGATCATCTGGGAGCATGAATTCAGAACCAAATGCCTTCTGAAAAGGCATACAAACACGTAGCAAGGCAGTATGATCTCAGAGGGAGTTAGCATGTGTTCCAGCCCCATAACTCATTCTGTGAATGGCATAGATAGAAGAGATGACTGAAATAGGAGTTAAGTTAAAAATATGATATGATCAAATCTGCTTCAATGGAGTAGCAAGAAGAGAAAGAAATGGCCAGGGCAGGAAACAGAATAATTTCCAAAGGAGCTACAATATTGAAGACATTAGCCAAAGAAAATAATGCCAAATAGGAGCAAGGTGAAATGGTTAAGTAATGGCTCTCCAGGTGTCTAGAATGCTAAAGAATTTTGGTTGGATGAGGAAGCCTATGGAAAGAATGTACTCAGGGTGAAGAAGGAAGAGGAGGGGAAGGCACTATCCCCATCCTGGAAGATAGTTGGTTGTTGTTTTCAGTTGTGTCTGACCCTTGGGATTTTCTTAGCAATGATACTGGAGTGGTTCACCAAATCATTTTACCAATGAAGAAACTGAGACAAACAGGGTTAAGTGACTTGTGCAGGGTCACACAACTAGTAAATCTGAGGTTGAATTTGAGCCTAGGTCTTCCTGACTCCTGGTCTCTCACTCTATCCATTGTGCTACCTAGGAAGTTGGAAGACCCAAATAAGTTTCAGTTAGATTTTTTTTTGAGAGCACCCTGGAGGGGATAGAATGTATTTTCCAAGGCTATAATCTGGTGTCAGGATATAATATTCCATGAACCATCAATCTCAGTTGTTTACAGGTAGAAGATCTCTTCTTAATCATAAACTCATATAGGAACGAACACCTCTTTTAAACGAGACCTAGAAAAGTAGATTGTGTCCTGAGAAAGGTAGGCTTAGATAGACAAATCTATATCAAGGCAATTGGAATTAATTTAATATCAAGATAAAAAAAATAGAAAGAAGGAATCCAAGCAGAGTAGGCTAAATGTCCTTTAGTGATGTTGAAGGACAAGACTAAATGATAGGAATCTCTGACTATCCTTTGATAACTTTTTTCTGTTAAAAGCCTGGGCTTGCATCCCCACTATATGTCGTAAAAGAGCTTAGACTTTTAGGAACCCTAGGAAGCTAAAGAAATACTGACTGCTGTCAACTTGAAAGCTTGAACTTGCTGATGAAGAGAATGGAGTTCAGAGCACAGGAGCCCCAGTGTTCCTCAGCTAATAGATAGCATTTATATAGTGCTTTAACATTTGCAATGAGTAGATGATATTATTTCCTCCACTTTACAGATGAGGAAAATGAGTTCTAGAAAGAGGAGGTGACTTGCCTAGGGTAACATCTAGTGAGTGCCCAAGGCTCAAATTAAACTCTAGTCTTCTTGATTGAGGGTCAGCACTCTCCCATGCTACTTGATTATTAGCAGTGTACCTTGATGCCTCCATGATTTACAATATAATAATTATTTTAATTTTTCAAAATGATTTCAAATCTATTTTCAAACAAAAAAACTGCTTATATATATATATGTATATACACATATATGTATGTATTACGCATCATAGGTAGAAGTTCTAACATCAGAGATTAGTTGTTGAGATACCCAGAAACTCGCAGAAGTCAAAATCTATAAAAAGAGGCAGTAGAAAAACTCATGGCTTCAAATATCTCTACATAAATTCAAAAGTTTAGGCACCAAGCAAACTACTAAGAGTCCATATATACTGGAAGTTTGTATCATGATATGCATGAGTAAAATAAGACTCTGGATGAGTATATATTATGAAAACAAAAAATAGCATATATTAAAAAGATATGCTTGTGTGAAAGAATCCAAGAATCAGAAAGGAGAAGCATTGTTGTGAGCAACTGAGAGAATATCAACAGAGGGACAAAAGAACCTTTTGTCATCAAGACGTACTACAGACCATCTGTATAGGAAGACAAAGTAAATGTAGAATTTAGGAAAATAATCAGAAGTCCAAAACCAAGGCAATAATGTCATAGTGATGAGGAACTTCAAGAATCCAAATGTTTACTAAAAATGCTCTCTCTGCCAGAAGAATGGCAGATAATAATTCATTGACTCATCTCAATGATAATTTAATCCTTCAAGAGGTAGAGGAGGCAACAAGAGGGAATTCTATTCTGGATATAATTTTCACTATCTGGGTAGGATTAATGGTGACCTTGGAAGGGATGACTATTTCCTTCTAGAAGGCATATGTTTATAATCTCCCTAAATTTGAGAACAGCTTTAAAAGGGTTCAGAGGAAAGATAAGAAGCATCCTTATAGACTAAAAGTCTGTATGTGAAGTTGTAGTTAGTTCTCAGGTATGAAATTCTAAATATATAAAAGGAAATATTTTTATATTTTCAGAATTAGTCTTCTCACTCACAATATAATCAAGAAGAGGAGGAATAATAGGTACATAAAGGAGAGATGCGGTCACTTGTAGCCCATCCAGTACACTCTTTGTACCAGCTGCATGCCCAAGGACAAGGTCATCAAAAGTTCATCAGCTACAAATTGAAGGGAGCCACAACCATCAGACTTTCCCTTCTTTGTGCTTCCCAATCCATATTTGAAACTATGCTACTGTGTGACCTGTAAATGCACAGCAAGGTGGTGAGAAAACTACAGCTGTGAGGTGTACCCCTCAACCCACTGCAAACCTGCAGGTGCTGCTCATAGATCCCCTCCAAAAGTCTCATAAAGAACTATTTACTCATCAAGATCCCTACAGCCCCCAGAGGAAATAAAATTTTGAGTATACTTTAAAAAGAAATATACAGAATACAGAAGCAAGGACATATAACATAGGACAAGTACAGAAGTGTAACACAATCCAGTTAGGTAAGAAAAATGACAGAATATTCTAAAAGCTCACAGTGAGGTAAGGATGACGAGACTGGGTAAAAATACTAAAAAAAGGAATTGTGCTTGTCATTTTTAAAAAATCTCCATGGGGAGGAAGGAAAAGTAAAATCAAAGGGAAAGGATGACTACTCATAGTGGGTGGTATGATGATGGTAACTGACAACTGGGGGAAGGTGGAACTGATCGATCATGTTTTGTTTCTGTTTCTCTCCCAAACATAATGACTGAGAAGCTTAAAATAGATGCTCTTACGTCTTTTGAACTAGAAAGGGCAGGATGAAACTAGTTATTAAGGATATAATATTCAAGATAATAAAGAGATAGTAAGGATATTTAACTCTCCTTGATGAATTCAGCTGACCAACTATGCCTATATTTTGATATCTTTTAAGAGTGTACAGACATACTGGCCTTTTTTGTTATCCCTCATAAATGCCACTCTCATCTTTCACCTTTTTGCTATAGCATTTGCTGCATCCTTCTGACATCCCCTCCCACCCCCAGAAGTTATGTCAAGCTAGGACTTGGAGTCAGGACAACCTGAGTTTGAAACTACCTCAGATATTTATTAGCTATGTGACCCTGGGCAAGTTGCGTAAACTGTCTCAGCCTCCCTATCTGTAAAACAGAGTTAATAACAGCACCTGCTTCTGAAGTTTTTGGGAAGCTCAAATGAGGTAAGGTATGTAAAGCTCTCTGTGAACCTAAAAGTGCTGTGTAAATACATGCATATTAACAACGGCTACTCTAGCACCCACTGCCTGAAGGCCAGGTGTGATACATTTCACCCTTCTTACAGGCTTCTCCAATACCCTTAGGGAACAGGGTGAGGCTCTCTCATCTCTGCAATTGACTCAGTTATTTTCTCCTGTCTTGGGAATCCAGACAACCCAGTTTCTTTTAACTGCTTGAGATTAGTTTTGCAAGAAATATTTATTTCAAAGTTACAGCAATAACAATTAAGATAAGTTTTGCAAGAAGTTATAGCAATAACAAACTTGGTGAGGGAAACATAATACATAGCATTCGTCCCACCAAGTTTCAAGTCCACAGAACCTTCTGCTTACCCTCTCCCCTTGCCTCTGGTTTCCATTCTGGGACCCTGAATTCACAAGATTTCCCTACTGGGCTGGTTGCAACATCCAACCTAGAATTCTGTGCGCCAAGCTCATTTTCTTGAAATTACTTAGACTAAAGAGGGACTGGCAGGGCTAGGAGACGCTCAGACCCTTTCTTTCCTCCTGTTTACTGCATGGCACCCCTGCTGTCAGTGCACAGGACTTTTACCCCTGTACAGTGCCAGAAAGCTGTCTAGCTCAACTGTGCCCCAACTGTCTGGTGTAGGCAGTGTCAGCTACACAGTCAGTTGGAAGAGGCTTCTCCCATACATGTGATAGAACAATAAAGGATATCTTCTCTCAAAAGCAGCTTCCTGGTGTCTTCTTCGTAGGTGGTCTAGGCTTGTTCCAAGACCATGTTAATTTACCATAGGTATTATGGTGTTTTACCTTCTCCACCATTTAGAATCTCTGGTTTTCTTCATGATTCAGCTCAAGCTCTGTATGTGGCCTTTCCTACTATGCACCAAAGTGCTGGTGTCTTCCCCTCCCCAGTTAGGATTTATCTATCTTGTATATGCCTAGAGATACATATTTGTCTTTCCCAATGGAATATAAACTCCTTAATAGCAGGAACCATTTCAGTATTGTCCTTGAATCCTCAGGGATTTGCCTAGTGCCTGGTATGTCAGAGATGCTTAATGAATGCTTGTTAATTGATTGATTCCCTCTCACTAGAGGTATTTAAGTAAGGTCTGAGTATGTTGTAGTGGGATTTTTATTCAGGAATGGGATGGTTTGGGTCTCAGTGAAGAAATGAGATTTGTTCTAAATAGGAGCTTCTGTCATTTCACTTTTTTACATTTTTTCACAGGGTAGAATTTGTTTTTAATGACAAAAGTTTTTACACATTAAATGTATATGTACCATCATATGTACAATACATTCCCCAATGTTAAGCCAACAGGATTTGCCCAAACTTTACCCAGCAGTTCCTTAACTAAAGACATTAAATATTCATTGTTTGCCCTTCTGTGTTGGACTCTTCTATTGTGCACCATGCCCATCTGGCCGGATTGTTGGGCACATTTATAGGCTCTATGTTTTCTATGATTACTTAACATTTTTATCCCTAAATTGCCAGATTTTGAGAAGAACATTGACAAATCAGGGAGCATCTGGGTGATGGGGATCTGGAAACCATCTTATATGAACAATACTTAAATAAATTAGAGACACTTAGCCTTGAAAGGCTGTCAGGTCATATGAAAAAGTGAGTCAATTTGTTCTGTGCTGCTAACTCTCTGGGAGCTTGTGGTCCTTTCCTCTGATTTGTTTGTTCTTCTTAGAATATCCACTTTAAGGAAAACTCCCAGAACAGCCCAGTCTTCATTTCTATCTAGAATCTACTCCCAAATCTCCAGACCTTTTCTCCCAATCACTTCTCTCCTCCCTGGATACATTTCCCCTCCCTCTACACTTTTTACCTTTTTTTGTAAATATGCTGTCCTTCCTCATTCAAATATAAGCTCCTTGAGGTCAGGGGATGTATTTCCGTTTCTATTCATATTATTTCCAAATATATATACATATGTATATAAATTATTTTCATCTCTACCCAAGTTCCTGGCATATATGTTTGACAGCTTGACTTGATGTGATGGTCTGAAAACGGACCAATATTGTCCTTTCATAAAAGGGTGAAAGAGTAGAATCTTAGAAGTCTAGAATGCTAAATTTGGCTTTGATGTCTTATAGAATTCTAAATAGTATCATTGAAGGTATTTTACTGAATATATGGAAAAGGAAAACAATCAGGAAGAGACAGTATAGATTTCTCAAGATCAGGCCATATCAAACTAACCTTATTTCTTTTTTTTTTTTTAAGGAAAGTAGTTGTGGTGGATGTTATAGTACATTTTAGTAAAGCATTTCCAAAATTATTCATATTTGTATAAAATGTGGAAAGATGGTTGTTAGATAATAGAACAACTAGAATGTGTCAGAACTGTTTGACTCACTGAATGCAAAAAATATTCATTAATGAGAAAAGGTCCAGTAATAATACCAAGAATTTTCACTTAGCTCTGTATTAGTTAACATCTTTATTAATTACTTGGATAAAGGGATAAATGGCATGTAATCCAATTTCTAAATGAGACAAAGCTGAGGGAAAAATAATAACAAATACATTGGATGACAGAGTTATGATCTAAAAAGATGTTGACAGGTTAGAATATTCATTCAAAATATCCAAAATAGTATTTAATGGCAATCAATGCAAAATTTTACACTTCTGTAAAAAAAAAATCAAGCTTACAAATTCAACTAGGAAAAGGCATGACTAGATAGTAGTTTATCTGAACAGTATCTGGGAGTTTCACGCATTGTAAACTCAATGTGGTTCTACAGTGTGACATGACAGCCAGCAAAAACTAATGTGTTTAGAGGACCGTAGCGCCCTGGTCAGACAACATCTGGATTATTGGGTTCAGTTCAGTTCAAGGCACCATATTTTAGGAAAAATATTAATAAGTTTGACATTATCCAAGAAGCTAGTCCAAAAGATGAGGTGAAGGGATGCAGACTCTGAGAACCTCCTTGAACTTCCCTTGAATCTTGCCACTTAATCTGGCCTTTTCTACTCCAGATCTGTTACCCTTAACCTAGCATCATCTTCCATGGTCGGTTACTTCTGGATTGCCCCACCTGCTTCCCACCCAAGCCCTCCATTGTCTGATACTAGTTACCCTAGTCCCATCAAGATCCTTCTTAGACCCTCCTCCCAAATTATTTGGACCACCTCTAGATCTTTCCCATGGTCTCTCTGTATATAAATCCCATGCCATCTCCATGATGGTGCTCAGACTCAATCCAGCTCTGACTCTGTCTAGCTGAGATTCTATCTGACTCGTTTCTCAATACACATACAAATGGTTAAGCTCCTTAAGAGTTAACCCAATATGATGAATCTTCAATAAACTTTGTTTTACTTTGGATTCATTTGGCAGGACCTGCTGTGTTGCTATTTTGCACCCCAAACCTCATCATTATGGTTCCCAAACTTCAACAGAGGGTCCACTGGATTGTGTCGTGTCAGAACTGATTAAAGTTCTCATAAAATTGGTTGCTGTTTTTGCTTTGTTTTGCTTTTAGCCTGAAGAAGACTCATGAGGAAAATAGCAATTTCTTTAGGGTTTAAAGATTTGTTTTGTTTGGCCTCTGCAGGAAAGACTAGCAAAAGTGGATAGAAGCAGGAAAGAAGAACATTTAGGTTTAGTGTTAGGAAAAACTTCCTGGCAATTATAACTGGCTACAAAATGTAACTATCTCTACAGGGAAAGGGTCTTTCCTAAATGTTTTCAAGCAAAGGGTAGATGATTACTCCTCAGCTGTATGGTACAGGGAATTCTTGTATAGGTTGGAGTAGGAATAAGTAGCATCTTCAGGTCATTCCATTTCTGTGATTCTATAAATGGAATACTAAGGCTAAGAGCAGAGTGAGATCAAAATGCTTTGACTATATTGACATGCAAAAACCTTACACTTTTAGTAGGAGAAGAAAGTTCATATATGCTGAAAAGGAACATTTTGAATGGAAATAATCAAGACACTGGTATCTTTTTTTTGCTTTTGCTTTTGTCTTTAAAATATTTTATCTTTGCTCTTGAGTTTGTATCCTTAGCACTTAGCCCGGTGCTTGGCACATACTAAACACTTAGCAAATGCCTTTTCATCTACCCATTCATCCTTTCTATGGGGATATGTTATTCAAGATCCAGTCTGCTGCAGCTTTCAAAGAAATTACTCTACAGGCATAGAATCCTGCAATAGCCTGCCAAACTGGTCTTTTTGACTTAATTTTTCTTCTCCCATCCATCCCTCTTCATGTATCTGTGAAAGGATCTCCATAGTTTTAAAGCCCCATGCTCAAAAACCTTAGAGGTTTTGGTTTTTTTTTTACTTTTTGAATATAAAATTCAAAATTTTTGTACAGTGCTTAAGACCCTTCAAAATATGCTTCTGTTTATCTTCCCAGATTTATTTCACATTTCTGCCCTTCACATCCTCCCTATTACAACCAAATTGAACTAAGCTGGCCCAGTTGTGTCTTGCATACTCCCTCTCCCATGTATGATGTTTATTCACTATTACTAGAATATACCGACATCCCCATTTTCACTTATTAAAAACTTGGTCTTCCTTGAAAACCAACTCAGGTGCTACCACCTTTATGAAGCTTTATCTGATTCCCTCAGCTGTAAGTGACCTCTTCTTTAAAACTTCCTCGGTAGTTGGTATTTCTCCTTTTCTCTCCTATTTCTCTTCTTTTCTATCTCCTATTTGAATCATATGTGTGTACAAGTTGACTTCCCTCTAGTTAAATATAAAAGTAGCAACTTAAGATCATATTTACATATGCTTCAAGATTTGCAAACATTTCCCTGACAACAACTTAGTGGTTAGTAGTTATTGCAAGTATTATTTTATCCCTATTTTAGAGAAAAGGAAATTTAAATTAAAGAGGTTCCCAGGTTCTGAAACAATTAAAGTTATTGACAATTCCCACCTTCTTCAGGAAGCCTCCTCTAATTCCTCTTAATTCTTTCTGCTAATTATTTCCTATTTATCCTGCATATAGTTTGCTTTGTATTTATTTGCTTGTCTGTTGTCTCCTTCCTTGGACTATAAGCTCCTTCAGGGCAGGGATTGTCTTTTGTTTCTTTTTGTATCCTAAACACTTAGCACAGTGCCTGGAAAATATTTAACAAATGTTTACTGATTGATTGAAAATCATATAAAATAATACTTTGAATTGTTAATGAGAAAAAAAATCAAAATACTTCTCCAGTTTTGCTTCACATCTGGCTTATCCAAGAGCTTTTCACACTAAATTTAAAGACTTTGATTGATTGATTATGATTGGTTCTCACTTAATAATTAATTACTTTATCCACTTTTCCAGGTTGTATTTCTGTATATTTCTCTAATCGCTAAGATTATCCAAGTGTATGGATGCCTTTGTTTCTTGAAGGAAATTAAGATAATTTGTATAAAAGCTACAGTAGTTTCAACAACTCTCTTCCTTGGTTAACATGTTTCCCACATTTGTGCCAAAGTTGAAATACCATCTTTCCTTATTGGCTTCAAGTTTCCCCACAGCATTTAGTTCTGTGGTTGCTACTTTACAGAGCATCACACAGTGACCTAAGGTTTCACATGGTTCCAAGAGATATTTTGCACTTCATGGGATCAAGGCTTATTAAACTTTACTCCTGATGAGGTAGGAGGAAACAACCTCTCCCAGGGCATCATGAAGGTTCACCTGTTAATATTCAAAACATGAAGATCTGGGCTTCAATTCTAATTTGCTACTGATGCAATATTAAAGTAAAAGATGTATAAAATATTAATGCTATATTGGTTTTGAATTTATTTTATTTTTATTCCAGAATGAAGCCCATGTGCTCTTAGGACATGTTTAATTTCCAAGGGCATCCTTGGAGATCAGACAGATGCTCTTTTCATAGCTGAAACAGAAATATGGTAGAGATACCTTGGGAGGAGATTTCACTCAGGGACAGTAAAGAATTCGTGCTAAAAGTAAAAGTTCTACTTTACGTGTTAACCACATAATTCAATATAATTGTCAATTTGATAAAACAGTGGTTTATTTGCTAAAGTGAATATGAAGTCCAATTTATTCTTCAAAATGAAGAAACTCTCTGCATTTAGCTTCATTTTGTCCCTTTCTTTTTTAATATGCAGATTATCCTATGGCATTGAAAGTATCTATATGCTTTTAAAGCTAATTGTCTTGGAAAAAATGACTATTATATCTCTGGTTCTCTATGTAGTACCTTTAGGATTTGACAATTTATGTCTAAAGGGATACAACTGCCACTGGTCAAAATTAGGAGAACTAGACCTATTTTATTGAGCCTTATTCGGCTCTAACTACCTTCAAGAATCTGTACTATGTATTTCATATGTCCCTATGGAAAAGGAACCTTCTAGAATAGCTTCTATGTCATTGGATTGCCTTAAATTATGTAATTCTGCTTTACAGAGAACCCTAAACATTAGAGAGTAGAATTCTAAAAGAAGTAATACAATCTGTCTGTGGCCTCAGCTCTGTCATTAAGTCCCATGACTCTTTCAATGGAAAAGCCTTTAAACTTTCTGAAGCTGAATTTTCCTACTTGTAAAGTGAACAGTTGCTCTAAGTTAATTTGACCTGTTGGTTCTAGGAGCCCATGACTATGCTTTTCTGAAATGAGGATGAAGGTGGACCCTCAATTTTTGCTGTTTCTAGAGGATTTGTTAGCTTCATAGTTAGAGTATTTACCTATGCATTAATAAATGGTGTATTTTTACCCTTCTTTGCCCATTCGAGGGAATGTAATCCACCATATTCAAATCTGTGCTGTAACAGATATTATTTTGCTAAGCTTAGGTACCATGGTGAAGTTTAGATCTCCTTCAAATTATAAGATATCCTTCATAAAGGTCATAGGATGGGTGATTTAAAGATGTAAATGACTACCATTTTACAGATGAGGAAACTGAGTTCCAGAGATGTTTTGACAGATACAAAGACATTGAAAAGATGTAAAACATTTCTTCCCCAAGATGGCAGAGTAGAAAGATTCACATATGCTAGCTCTGAACCCACAGTCCATAAAATACCTGTAAAGAAGAACTCCCAACAAATTCTGGAGCAGTGGAAGCCACACAACAACGGAGTGGAGGAGATTTCTGTTCCAGAGAGACCAGAAAAACCAACACCAAAGGCCCATCATGCACCAGACCCAGAGCAGAGCCCAGCCCTGCCTTGGTCACACGGCACTGAAAAGGAGCAGATCCAAGCAGACTTCAGGGACAGAATCTCCAGTGGCCACAAAGGTCCCTCCACCCACAGGCACAAAAGTCAGTAAGAGAATCTTTATGGCTGGCCAAGAGGTTAGCAGGGGGTCTGCATAACTCAGGCCCCCTTGGGAGGCAGCAGGAAAGACAGCAGTAGACAGGGGCTCCCAAAGCAGGCAGAAGCTCGGATCCATCAGTGAAGGTCTCCACATGAACCCCCTGAGGGAACTGAGCCCCGTGTGGTAACCCTGTCCCCATACGAGCAGCTGAACTTAATCTCACACTGAATAGCAGTCCTGCCCACAGATGAGCACCTAAATTTAATCTTACACTGAATAGCAGCCCTGCCCCCATTGAAAGCCCTGAGGCTGGGAAGCAGCATTTGAATCTCAGGCCCCAAGCACTAGCTGGGCAGATCTGGAGGCCAGGTGGGTGTGGAAAGGAATCTCAGAAGTCAAGTAACTGGCTGGGAAAATGCCCAGAAAAGGGGAAAAAAAAGACCATAGAAAGTTACTTTCTTGATGACCAGATATCTCCTCCTTTCCTTTCTGATGAGGAAGAACAATGTTTAAAAAAACAACAACAACAACAACATTTCTTCCCTGTGAAAAATATTCTGGTATTTCACCTACTTTTATCGATGCCATATTCATCCAGCTTCTCTTGCTCTTTTTTGTTACTTGGTTGAGAATGCCCCATTCTAATGAGTTCTAGAATTTGAGTAGAAAAGCAGCACATGTTGCTTCAAATCCCAGCTTTGCTATTTAGTGTGTGAATAATGTTTGACAAATCACTTAATCTTTTGGAGTCTCAGTTTCCCCAGGTGCAAAATAAGGGAAGTGGACTGGAAGATCTTTAGGGTTCTTTCCACCTCTAAATTTATGGTCCTATAAGCTTTTTGTAGGCTAGGGCCAAGCCTGGGAAGTTCTCTTGACACCTCTAACTCACAAACCTGGCTGTTCCTGAAAGTTAGGAAAATTGTTCTCAGAATGACTTATCTATGTTAAGTAAAAGTGGTAGAAAAGAAAACAATAACAACCATCAGAAAAGAAGAGAGAGAAAGAGAGAGAGAGAGATGCAAAAGTTCTCTCTCTAATGGAGCTTTTTACAATGATGCATCCCCTCCTTTCCTGTCTTGTGAAACATATCCATATCTCCAATTCTGGAAAGATATCAAGATTTCTGGAGAACATCAAATATATAGTCATCACCTTAGGTTACTCTTCATCATCTCTTCCACAGATGATTGCAATAGTTTTTTAAAAATTGTGGGCATGTGTGCAAGAGAAATATGCCATCCCAACCTCCCCTACTTGAGAACTAATGAAAAACAAGCACTCTTACAAATATGTACCGTCAGTCAAAACAAATTTTTACTTTGACCATGTCTAAAAGAATAATTAGTTTCATTCTTCATTTAGAGGCCATCTTTTATCAGGAGATGGGTAGTATGCTTCATCACTGTTCCTCTGGAATGGTGGTCAACCATTATGCTGAGAAATTCTTAATCCTTTCCAAGTTGTTTGCCTTTAGAATATTGGAGACATTGTACAAATTGTTCTTCTAGTTCTATCATTTCACTCAGCATCAGTTTATAAAAGTCTTCCCAGGTTTCTCTGATTTTATCTCTTTTTTCCTTTATCACACAATAGTGTTCCATCACCTTTATATATCATAACTTGTTCATTCATTCCCAAATTTATAGACATTCCCTCAGATTCTCATTCTTTGCCCCTTCCAAAAAAAGTTATAAACTTTTTTTACTTACTCAAAGCTTGTTTTCTTCAGGATTGATGCTCTTTCTTCATCTATCTTCACTCTAATTTCTCCTCCTTTCTCTCCTTTTCTTCCTGTCTTCCTATTGAATGAAATGTATTTTTGTACTCAGCTGTGTATGTTTGTATTTATTAGTCCTTCTTTCAAGCAATTCTGATGAGACTGTGACTCCTGACCCCCCCTTCAATTTATTTTTATGTATAAATGTTTATTTGTGTATCCTAATTATGTGTGATATTTCTCGTTAAATATCTTTTCTTCCCCCACCCCACTCTAGTGCATTCCTTTCCTTTTTCTTTCTTTTCTTCCATTAAGATCATCAAGACAGAAGAGTACTTTCATGTCTTATAGAATTAGATCCCCTCTATGAACCATGATGATGATATGATTCGAAGAAGAGCCTTGCATGTATATCATTTATTAGAATTATTATTAGAATCACATATTACAATGTATGCGGTTTGTCCTTGTTCAGTCATTTGTCTTTGTTTATTCATGTTTACCATGTTTCACTCTTGTTTGAATTTTAAAGTTTCTGTTCAGCTCTGGTCTTTTCATCAGTAATGCTTGGAAGACTCAATTTCATTAAATGTTCATTTTCCCCCTGTGGCATTATATTGTTTTATTGGGTAATATCTTTTTGGCTGTAAGTCCATGTCCTTTACCTTCTAGAATGTTCAAAATTATCTCCTCTTTTTAAAAATGGCACATGACAAATAATGGTTGATACTAAATGTGCCTCCTTGGTATTTGAATCAGCAGCTTGAACTATTTTTTCTTTGACCTGGAAGGTCTGAAATTTGGATATGATGTTCCTCAGGGTTTTCATTCTGGGGTTTCCTTTAGGAGATAACTGGTAGATTCTTACTATTTTACCCTCTGGTTCTATGAAATCTAGTTAGCCTTCTTTAAAGATTTCTCAAACTTTCACATCTTGACTCTTTCTAAGTCTTAAGTTATGGTATTCAGATAGCCTACAATTAATTCTTAATTTTCTTTCACTTCAAGCTTTTTATCCAAGTCATTTTCTTTTGCTATGAGATATCTTATATTTCTTCTACATTTTTCAGTCTTTTGACTGTTTAATATTTCTTACTTTCTCGTGAAGTCATTGGCTTCTATTTGGTTCATTCTAATTTTCTTGGACTTTGTTGCTTGGGTGGGGTTTTTCACCTCTTTTACCAAGCTTTGAATTCCCTTTCCAGTTCTTTCTCCCATAGCTTTCATTTCCTTTCCAATTTTTCCTCAAACACTTTCATTGCTTTTATGTGTTTTCCTCTGGGGCAATTTTTGTGCGGATGTTTTGGAGTTATTCACTTCTATGTTTTTTGTCTTGGATATCCTCACCACCAGGATAATTCATTTTTGTGGAGTTCTTTTTTTCTCCCATTCTTCCAGTTGACTTCCTGAATTATGGCTTGATGTTAGAGCTGGTCTTTGCTACACTTCTGGAGGAAGGTCTGGACTGGTCCTGTTGCTGCTTTTGGGGGTACTGAGCATTATATTATTCTAGGATTTGAAGGACAGGTGATAGACTCACAAGCTTTCAGTTCTCTCAGTGTGGTCCAATCCAGAGCTTAGTCTGGTAGCCCCCATCCCACCCCTTGGGTTTGAGTTCTGCAAGTTTCTGTCCTGGGTTTCAATTAGAGCAGTAGTAGACTCCCTCTAGATTCATCCCTTTGTTTTGCTGCATTGTTTTGCTGATTCTGAGTGAGAGAACTTCAGATTCCCTTTTTGTTTAAGATTCTTTCCCAAATTATTTTTCAGCAGGCTGGGCTAGATGCTATAAATGAGATCCTCTGCTTCTGGGGTCTAAGCCAAATTCCTGCTGCCAATGGTGGTTTCTGAATTTCCTCTTTTCATGATATCAAGGGATGCCACCACCCTACTGTCCATGAAGGTCCTTCCTCAGTCCATCACAGATCTGTGATCCAGTACTGGATAGTGAGTTACAAAACTGCCAGTTGGTACTTGTCCCATTGCAGTACCCTAATTTTGGTCTAGAGATGTTCCAGTATAGATAGGAAACCTCTTCTTGTCTGGTTATGCAACCCCTTTGGATTCTGGATTGTTCTTTCATGTGTTTCTGCACTATCCCAATATCCAGCATTAGCATACCTCCCTATCTATTGCTATGCTGACCTGGGTAGGACAAAGAAATCACTGGGACTTTTTTTCTAGATTTCCCCATCAGGATTTGGTCTGGTACATTTTTACATCTATTTAGAGGAGTTTTGAACAGGAGGCTAGTCGATTTGCTTCTTGCTACTCTGCCATTTTTCCTCTATCTTCCACAATAGCCTTTTAATTGGGTTTCTTGCCTTCCCTCAAGTATATTCCTACTTGAAACATATCTTTTAACACATTTCTCCCCACCACAAACAATAAATCTAGTCATACTACCCTAACTTGCTGCTACTCACACAGTATACTACATCCCTAATCTCTGTGCTTTTGCATTGGCTTTCCATATTGCCTCAAACTTTAGTTCTTCCAACCTCAAACTTTAGGATTCCTTTCTTTAAGAGTAGACTCAAAATATTCTTGGAGAATAGGTATGATGGCAGAGCCAAGATGGCAGAGAAAAATCAGGGACTTGACTCAGCTCTCCCCCAAATCCCTCCAAACAACTTTAATAACACCTCAAAACAAATTATGGTGTGGCAGAACCCTCCAAAGATAGGGTGAAACAAATTTCTAGCTGAAGACAACTTAAAAGATTGGCAGAAAAAGTCTGTTGCACCACGGTGAAAGTGGAGCACAGTGTAGCACAGGCCACATCACAGCAAATCAGCAGTAGACCTGGAGTTACTGAATCAGTGACAGCAGTGGAGATTGCTAGACCTTTCAGCCTGCAGAAGCTCTGGGGGTTGAATAACTGGTCAGAAGAAGTTTACATGTAGTGGTCCCTTTGCTGTCACTGGAGGCAGGACTCTGTTGCATTGTCCATGTTTGGATATGGATTATGCTCCTGAGTCTCAGTTCCAGGAAGGAAAGAGATAGCACATCAGAACTTGCAGCCATAGAAGAGCTAGGCCTCTGATCACAGTTACAGGGCAGAAAAGAGTGCCTATGCTCACTCACAGATCAGAAGACAGGCTAAGAGAGTAGTAAACACATCTCTCCCTAGATCACTATCTTGCAAGAACTAAAAACTTACAAGTTCCCAGAATTATCTCTGAAAACACCTACAGAAAATACATGAATCTTGAGACTGCACCATCTCTACTCTGGAAAAAGAGCCATACTTTAACATGGACTTAAACAACAAGAAATAGGCTGTAAAAATGAGCATATAGCAGAAAAAAGAATCTGACTATTGAAGTTACTATGGGGACAGGGAAAGTCAAAATACAAACTCTGAAGAAGACAACAATGAGTTTGCCTCAGACTATGGAAGAACTCAGAAAGGATTCTAGGAATCAAGTAAGAGAAGCAGAGGAAAAATTGAAAGGGAAATTAGAGTGATGCAAGCATATAATGAAAAAAAGAGCAACTTGGTAAAGGAAGCACAAAAATACTGAAGAAAATAACACCTTAAAAACAGAATAGGCCAAATGGTAAAAGACATACAAAAATCCAGTGATAAGAAAAATGCCTTGAGAAGCAGAATTGGCCAAAAAGAAAAACATACAAAAATACACAAAAGAGAAGAACTTCAAGAGCAGAATTGGCCAAATGGAAGAAGTACAAAAATTCACTGAAAAAAAGAATCCTTAAAAAGTACAATTGGCCAAATGGAGAAGGAGGTAAAATTTATCACTGAAGAGAATAATTCTTTAAAAGTTAAAATTAGATAAGTGGAAGCCAATGACTATAAGACACCAAGAAATAATCAAAAGAATGAGAAAATAGAAGAATATGTAAAATATCTCATTAGAAAAACTACTGTCATGAAAAACAGATAAAGGAAAAACAAATTAAGAATTTTTGAGACCACTTGAAAGTCATGATCAGAAAAAGAGCCTAAATGTCATCTTTCAAGAAATTACAGGGAAGACTTCTTTGATATTCTAAAACCAGACAATGAAATAGAAATTTAAAGAATCCACACATCACCTATTGAAAAATATACCAAAATGAAAACTCCCAGGAATGTTAGAGCCAAATTCCAGAGTTCCCAGGTCAAGGAGAATATATTGGAAGCAGTCAAAAAGAAACAATTATAATATCATAGAGACACAGTTAGGATAACACAAGTTTCAATTATTTATACATTAATGGATGAGATGGACTTAGAATATAATATTCCAGAGGACAAAAGAGCTGGGATTACAAACAAGAATCAACTACCCAGCAAAACTGAGTGTAATCCTTCAGGGGGGAAAATGGATATTCAATGAAACAGATGACTTCAAACATCCCTGATGAAATGACCAGAGCTGAATAAAAAAATCTGACTTTCAAACACTAATCTCAAGATAAGCATAAGAAGATAAATAGGAAAGATAAATCATAAGGGATTCAATAAGGTAAAACTGTTTACATTTCTACATGGGAAAATAATACTTGTAACTCCTAAAAGCTTCCTCATTATTAAGGCAGTTACAAGGAGCATATATAGACAGAGGGCAGGGGTGTGAATTGAATATGATGGGATAATTTTTTTTAAATTAGGGAGTGAGAAAGAAAAATGCACTGGGAGACCAGGAAAGGGAGAGGTAGAATGGGACAAATTATCTGACCTAAAAGAGGTACAAAAGAGAATTTACAGAGTAGGAGAAGGTGACGAAGGTGAGGAGAAGCACTCAAACCTGATTCTCATCAGAACTGACTCAAAGAAAGACAAACATACATAATCAAGTATAGAAGTCTATCTTAAAATACTAATAAGTAGAAAAGGAATGGAATAAGAGAAGGGGAGCTGATAGAAGGAAGGGAATATTACAGGAGGTAAAAGTCAGAAGCAAAGCATTTTAAAATAAACAGGGTGAAAGGAGAGAGAGTAGGATACAAGAGGGGTATAGGATGGAAGAAATGCACAGCAATGATAACTGTGAAAAAATAGGTACCAAATTTTTTGTGATAAAGAACGCATTTCTCAAATATATAGAGTACTGAGTCAAATGTATAGAAATGAGAACCATTCCTCAACAGATAAATGGTCAAAAAAATGAATAAGCTGTTTTCAGATGAAGTAATTAATCAAAGGTATCTCTCATATAAAATATTCTAAGTCACTATTGATTAGAGAAATGTAAATTAAAACAACTCTATCAGATTGTCTAATATGACAGAAAAGGAAAATGACAAGTGTTAGAGTGAATGTGAGAAAATTGAGACACTAATGCACTGTTGCTGAAGTAATCCACTGATTCAACCATTTTTAAAGTAATTTGGAACTATGCCCAAAGAGATATAAAATCATACACACTCTTTGACCAAGTTATACCACTACTATGTATGTATTCCAAAGAGATTTTTAAAAATGAAGAATATCTATATGTACAAAATATTTATAGCAGCTCCTTTTGTGGTAGCAAAGAATTGGAAATTGATGGTTATCTACCAAATGGGGGATGACTAAATACGTTGTTGCATATGATTGTGATGGAATACTATTGTAATATAAGAAACAATGAACAGGATGCTCTCATAAAGACCTAGGAACCCTTATATGAACTGATGCAAAATGAAATGAGCAGCACCAGGAAAACACTGTACACAGAAACAGCTATATTGTATGGTCATCAACTGTGAGTGACTTAGCTATTTTCTGAATATAATGATCCAAGATAATTCTAAAAGACTTAACCTACAGAGAAAGAACTGATAAGAGTCTGAATGCAGACGGAAGCACACTTTTTCTTTGCTTACCTTATTTTTCTTGAAGTGGGTGTCTGTATTTTCTTTCACCACAGGACTAACATGGATATGTGTTTTGCATGACTTCACATATATTGTGCATATCAAATTGATCACTTCAATTGGGATAGGGGAGAAAGAATTTGGAACTCAAAAGTTATTTTTTTAATGAATGTTAAAAAATTGTTTTTGCATATAATTGGGGAAAATATTAAATAGAAACAATTAGACTCAATGATGCCATTCCTGGTCCTCATAACTCTTAATGCTTTCTGCTCCATGGCTAGCTTCCATCTCATCTATATTTGCCTTATATGTACAGATTTATCTAACTTGTCTTAGAATATTTGCTCCCTTAACAGCAGGGACTATTTTTGCTTTTTCTTCATAGCTTCAGTTCTCAACATGGGATCTGGTACATGGTAAATACTTAATAATTCTAAAAGTATCTATCTTATTAAAATAGTGTATTATTGTAACTAGCTATTATATTAGTACTAAAAAAAATGCTAATGATAGTTTGTTCCATTGCATGTTAACTGCCTAATTTAGAACTTTAGTATGAGTCTTTGTGATTAAATTTCTGTCTTTTAATAGCATGGGTGAGGGAATGCCTTCCCTTTATTAATTATGTCCTATTTATCCTGTATATAGCTTATCTCAACATATTTGTTTATTGTCTTCCCAATAAGTACCTTAAGCCACTTAACTTTTACCTCTTTTTGTATCTCCAACACTTAGTACAGTGCCTGGCACATGGAAGGTGCTTAAGGAATATTTATTGATTGTTTATTTCTCTCAAACATGATAGCTCCTCCCTGTCTCAGTGATTCTGAATCCTCAGCTATCGTTATTCAAAGCCTGTTTTCCAACCTCCACTGACCATTTCCTTATTTTCATTCCCCTCAAATCCTTCTCCAACCTCCAACCCCTTCACCACTACATATGTGCACAAACACACCAACTTGAGCATGCGACAATACCCTTCTGTAGTAAAGCTAGTAACCTCTTCCCAGAGTGATCTTTGAAATGCCTGCTCCACATGTAACAAACTTACCAGCTTGCATATTAAAGTTTTTCTTTTCTGATTCCATCCATCTTCCTAATGACATATCTTCCCTAGGCAATCTTGCCAGTCCTAGTAGCACTTTAACTCATTTTATTTATTTTTCTTTTTTGATGGGCAGTTAGGATTAAGTGACTTGCCCAGGGTCATGCAGGTAGTAAATGTCAAATATCTGAGACTGGATTTGAATTCAAGTCCTCTGATTCCAGGACTGGTGCTCCACCCACTGTGCTACCTCTTTGCCCCCACACAATTCAATGGTCAAAGTGAATGAGATGGAATGCACACTGCTTCCCAGTATCATTTCCAGGCTCTCCCTGTAACATCTCATCGTTTAAGTATTACTCAAACTATATTTACTACCTAATCAAGATTCTGATAACTTTTCTCTACTGACCTCCAGGACATGTCCATTTATCATAATGAGTTTGGTATCACTCTCATTGGTCTTTCTTCCCTAATGCTTGCCCTCATACTATATACATTCTCTCTCTCTATCTTTCTCTTTCTCCGTCTCTCTCTCTCTTTTTGTATATATATAGATATATATTTATATAGATATATATATATAGATAGATAGATATAGATATAGATAGATATAGATATAGATAGATATACACATATATACATATACGTATGTATCGATACTCACCCCAAGCATCTTAACATCCCTATTTACTCATTTCACATGATCCACTCCTCCATCTCACCTCACCTACACTCAGAAAGGACCATATCATTGATCTTACTATCATTCATCAATGTTCCACTTTCACATTTCTGAACTCTGAGATTCCCTGATCTGATCATAGTCTGTGCCATTCCACTTTTCACTTTGCTTGGCAACCTCAAACCCAATTCTTTATCTTTACCATGACCTTCACACTCTCCACCTTTCAGTCCTTTCTCAGGCCATCAATCCTGCACTTTCCCTATCTTGGCTTCTTGGTGAACTAATTCACCTCTACGTTCTCCTGTGCTCTAGAGTCCTTGGCCCCCTTAATCTCTTAATTGTCAGATCTAATGTTTTCTTTTCCTTTCAGTCTTTATCCTACTTGAGCACCATTGATCACCTTTTTTTCTTTGCCATTCTCTTTTTTCTAGGTTTTCATAATCATGTTCCCTCTTGGTTCTTCTATATGTCTGACTGCTCCTTCTCAGTTTTCTTTGCTGAATCTTCATCCCTTTCATGCCTGATAATAGTGGGTGTACCTGAAAATTCTGTCCTGGATCCTCCTCTCTTCTTCTTCTGTTCAATTTTGTATGATGACCTCAGTTCTTCCCATGGATTCAGTTAACATCTCTATGTCGATTATTCTCAGTTCTATTTTTGTAGCTCCAACCTGTCTCAATTTTCATTCTTACATTTCCAAATGCCTTTTGCATATCTCCAACTAGATGTTCCAAAGATATCGTAAACTCGATGTATCTAAAATTGAAATCACTATCTTTCTCCCCAAATATTCCCCTCTTCCTAATATTCCTGTTATTGTCAAGAGTACTACAGTCACACAAGCATTTTACTCACTGCTACATTCACACAAGCTTATCTCCTAGTTATCATCCTCAACTCCTCAGTGTCATGGTCCATATCTTGTAACCAAGTCCTGTTGATTCTAACTTTGAAGCATCTGCCACCACCTTAGAACAGGTTCTCATCGTGTCATACCAGTACTATTTTTATAACTTTTTGGTTGATCCACTTGCCTTTAATTTCTGCTTTAATCTCTCCTCACTTTAGGCAGTTTGGTTCCTCTAAAGCACTGGTCTGACTCTATCAACATCACCCCACCCCCTCTTCCCCTTCCATTCAATAAATTTCAGTGGTTCCCTATTACCCCCATGATGAAATATGCCATCCTCTGTTTGACATTAAAAGTCCTTTATAACTTGACCTTCTCCAACTTTTCCAATCTTCTTACATGTTATTAACCAATGTACTCTACAAACCAGGGCACAATACTGACTATCTTGATATCATCCCACAAGACACTTCATCTACCAACTCCAGGTATTTTCATTGGCTTTACCCATTTGCAGAATACTCTGCCTCCTCATCACTGCCTCCTGGCTTCCTTCAAGTCCCAGCTAAAATCCTAAACCATTCCCAATCCCCTCTTAGTGCTACTGTGTTTCCTCTTTTGATTATATCTAATTTATCCAGCCTATAACTTGTTTGGTCCACATTGTTGACATGTTGTCTACCCCCATTAGACTGTGAGCTCTTTGAGAATTGTCTTATACCATTTTATCCCCAACACTTAACAAAGTACTGGTACAATAGACTCAACCTTAAAGACCTACAGGGATGTCTGTTATTATTGGGATTAGCAAAATGTAACATTTTCACAAATGTTCTATGAATTATCAAAGATGTAAAAACTGAAATTTTATGACCCAACATTTTTATATTTAGTTATTTAATAAAAATAATTCTGGTTTTTCCAATCTAAATATAAGCTGTTTGAAAATTTGAGAAACATTTTTTAAATTTCATTTTTTTATAAAATCTGAACTGTGGAAAGGAAATAACATCTGTCATGTTTAAAGCAATTTTAGAATTTTTTTTGTTCTAAATCACCCAAATTGGCTGAAATCTAAAAAATTAAAATATTATGTGTCTTTGTGTTTAAAAAAAAGCCTTTGACATTTAAAACGTCTTACAGTTTAATGCACTTATTCAGGTCCTATTTTAGATGCATGGCATGACATCACCTCTTTATTTGGCATTTGATAAAAACGTGTTTTATAAATACATAGTAATTTTGAATAGTAATAATTGCATTTATTATTGATTATCTAGTGCCAAAGAAAGAACTTTGATTTACTATCCTCTGACCTAGCATTCATCTGGGGACAGCAGTAGCTAAAACATGGACAAATCTAGGCTTACACCTGGAGGGAGCTGTTGTACAGGGTATTGGGCAGCTTCATTTCTAGGCCTATTCAACATTTGATCTTTAACAGGATACAAGATTCAGGGACCGTAATAACTGGTGTTGTGGTGCACGCCTTAGGTAGGCAAAAATTCAAGTCATTCTATTGAAGCCTAGATCTACAATAAAACGACAGACTGGATTCATGTGTCAGTGAAAGCAACTTGAAAATCCCCTATGAAAAATTAAGCAAAGCAACAAATTCTACAAAACCCCTAGGAAAGATAATCAAATAATAGCAAGAGATTCCAGCAGGGTTCAGAAGAAAATAGATGTCTGAAGCACGGGAAGAATAATGGTTTTGAAAACAGAGGACCTGGATTCTGATCTTAATTCTAACATTTGCCACGTGTTTGATCTTAGGCATCTAAGAGCTTCAATTTTGATATCACTGGAGAGAATGAAAGAAACCAACATTTATTAAGTATCTGCTATGTGCCAGGAAATATTCTAAGCATTTTACAAATATTTCATTTGAGCCTCAAAGCAACTGTGGGAGGTAGGTGCTGTTATTATTCCTTATTTTATAATTGAAGAAACTGAGGCAGCTTAAGTGATTGTCACGCTGCTAGTTAAGTGTCTGAGGTCAGACTTGAATTCAGATCTTCCTCACTTCAGGCCCAGCATTCTGTCCACTGTATCACCTACCTTTATCTGATTGCTAAATTAGATAAGTAATGTGGTCTCTGAAAGATCTAAGTCAATGGTCTTATAAGCAGGAAACTACAAAGGGGATTTATAGAATTGTGATGGGGGACTGTCAACACATGACATTACCTCTCACAACTGGAAAGTTATTGGTTTACCAAAAATAAACAAACAAAAAGAAGAGCATTTTAGGGAGAAATGTCAGTTTATCAAAAGAACTTTGCAATTTCACTAAGGTAATCTGGCCTCTCCCTTTCCATTCAATTCTAGACTGAAATCATGGTCCATTGATCATTGTCTTATGGGATGTCCATTCAACATGAATATCATTTTTGGAATGATGGGTATTTTCCCATGAGGATAGCTAGGGCCAACTCTTTTGAGTGAATACAGATCTAATTTGGGAGACTGCAGTGATCTGGGACTTGCTATAATCATCAAAGTATAATTTGCAACCAGCACCATTTTGAGTGTATATATATATATGATTGCTTTTCAACTTAAATTCTGTGTGTTCTCCATTGCAGTAAAAGTACACCAAGTGAAAATATGCATATATAAAAATATACGTATGTATGTAATCAATGTTTTATGCTTTACCTGATATTAGTGGCCAAAAAGTTATTTTAACAATGTTGTCTGTTGTGTCTTTTAAAGAGTGATTAATAATTCTTACGTATACATGATGTTACTTTAAGAGAAAATTTAATTGTGCTAGATTGACTTTTTTTCTTAATGATCAACACAAGAAAGGAGGAATCAAGATGGCAAAAGAAGTATGGCAAGAGCCTCTACACAAACTTCTCCAAAGAGATCTAGAAAAGACACTAGAGTGATGTCTGATAAGTGAATGGGGAAAATATCACAGTAAGTCATTCGTCCAGATGATCTTGGCATAGGGAAATAGACAAGGAGGTCAGCGGGCAATTAGGATGGGTTATAGCAGAAATGCATTGTACTGAAATAGTCCAGAGGCATGTGAGGGTACTGTGACAGTAGCAGGTGCCAACTTGAAGGTTTTTTGCCCATTATTCGGTTGTGGGTCACAGATTCAGAAGAGACTGAAAAAGGGACAGGGCAGTAGGATTCCTGGGTAGGGAGACCCTAAGCAATGTACTGAAGGGGAAAAAAAGGAGGAAATTCAGAAGCCAGTGGCAGCAGTAGCAATTTGGCTTAGACTCCAAGCCAGAGCAAGGTCTTACTTCTAGTATTTAGCCTAGCCTTATCAGGAATAACTGAAACAAGAATCTAGATCAAAAAGGAGCCCACAGTTCCACCACTCAGATCCAACAGTTTCCCAGCCAGCTAATGGAAGCAGAATCCAGCATCAGTCCATTCTTGCTCAGACTAAACTCTAGGTCAAGAACTTGCAGAGCTCAGATCAAGAGGATGACAATTAGATTTTTGCCCTGCTTAGGACTGATCTGGGAGCACTGGAAGTTTGCAGGTCCCCAGCCTGTCCCTTATAGCCAGAAATAATAAATTATGTAGTACCTCGTGAAAGCAGCAACAGAACAAGGCCAGACCTTCCCTCCAGAAGTAGAGCAGAGGTCAACCCTTACACTAGTTCTGAAATCAAGAGATATGCTGGAGGAATGGGTAAACAAACAAATCAAAAAATCCCCACCAAAATGAGCTATTGTAGTAACAGAGGTATTCAAAAGAAGAAACAAACACAGAAGAAGAGAATTTACAAGCAATACTCCTGAGAAAAACACAACTTTGGTGTAAACTCAACCAAAATTTCTGAAAAACATGTAAGAAATTTTTTTTTAAGTTTAAAGTATTTTTATAAATGGAATGAGAGTGTTTAAGGAAACGAATAGGAAAAAAAAGAGAGCTATAGAAAAATGAATTAGAAAGAGAATTTACAACTCCACATAAGTACAAAACCTTGCCCAAGCAACAAACTCTTTTAAAACTAGAAGGAACCAAACAGGAGCCAATGACTTCATAAGAAAATAAGAAATATATTTTTTAAAAAGTATAGTAAGTAAAGCATCACTTCTACTGACATTTTTAAAAGTAAATTTTATTGCACTTTTTTATTTTTATATCACTTAAATTTCTATTTGTGTTCATATTTTCCCCCTCATGGAGAGTTATGTAACAAATTATTTTTAAATGAATAAGAGGAAGAGAAAAAAACAATAAAAGCTGATTAATAAGTCAAAAAAATTGACAATGTATATGCCAAGACTACATTTGTAGCCATTCCTCCTCTGCAAAGGAGTGAAGGGGATATCTTTTCACATCTCTTTTTTGAAGCTAAGATTATTTTTTGTAATTTTACATTTATTTCCAACTGCTTTGTGCTGCTTTGCTTTGCTTTTCTATGGTTGTAGTCATTGCGTATACTGTTTCCTTGTTTCAGCTTCCTTAATTTTGTGTGAGTTCATATAAAGCTTTCCATGCTTCTTTGGGTTCATTGTTTCATTATATCATGTATAGTTTGTTTAGCCATTTCCCAGTTTACGAAGTTTTTCTGTACATCTTTGGAACATTCTCCTCAAGACAGCCCTAGTAGTCATTCCTTAGTACCCTTAAAATTGTGTTTCCTGTAGCACAAACTTCCTCTGTACATAACTGGTCAAGTTTAGCTGCTGTTCAGGTATCATTAATAAATTACATAACATTCCTATAGCACCCCAAGGTCTGCAGATCACTTTACACATATTATCTCACTTCATCCACACAACAACCCTAAAAGATAGATACAGTCATTATTCTCATTTTATAGCTGAAGAAACTGAGTCAGGGAGCAGTTAAATGGAGTGTGTATGGACTGTCTGAAGCAGAATTTGAAACCCAGTCTTCCTGACTCTAGGTAAAGCATTCCATCCAGTTCCATCTAGTTGCCTTCTTTGTTTTCTTCAGTGATTTTTCATTTCCAGTAGAATTCCATCACATATTGTGATGATACAGTCTAAACTGGTTGATTCCATTGCTCTTGGTATTGAACAAAACATATATAAATATGTATACTTATAATGCACATAATTCATATGTGCATAAATATGAATAATAAATATATAATATCTAATAAATAAATATGAATAATACAATATATTAATATATAATGTATATAATAATATATAATAAATATAAATAATACAAATACCACTTTTCATGTGTGTTTGTATATATTGTATACATGTATATATGTATAATCTTTGGAAATATTTTCCATCTTTTATTTATTTATCTTCCTGTTTCATTTTCAAGTGCCTTCAAGATAGTTGAGATCTCTCATCAATCCTTCTTAAAACTGATCCCTGCACTGCTTCAGATTGTTTTTCCTCATAGTGCTTATAATCTTCCACCATCTTCATTTTATCTTACTCAGTTTAGATAGACATTAGAAAGGTGATGCAGACCTAAACTGTGACACTTGGTTCATTGCCTAACAATCTTAGTTGTTGAAAAAAGTCAAGCAGTCTTCTTGTCTAGTCAAGTTAGTGTTTTTAATGAAAAGTTGGACTTTATAGAAGTACTAAAAATAATAGTGACATAGTGATAGGAGTTCAGCTTTGTAGTGAGAAGGATCTTGGTTCCAGTGGAACTCCTTCACTTCTCCAGAAATTTACTATGATTCCTTTTAACAAAGAATAATGTTGTGCCCTGAGTAAAAATAATACTAATAATTTGAAAACCACTATTACAAGTTATAGATTAGTTGCCAATATATTAGGTGAGAAAATTTCCCTCCTGGAATTCCCTATGCTGATGAAATTAGAGGCATGGACTCCCTGATAATGGTTTTTAATGCTGGTAATACTAGGTCCTTTCTTTAAAAACAACTCCACTGAGTTTATAGCATGTATTTGTTCTCTTAAAATCCACAAAAGGCAATTGAAAAGTTGAGATGAAAATACTCATACTTTGCTTCAAATCTGTAACTGAGCTCAAAGGTCTTATCCCCACTAATGCAAGGTACTAATGAATTGAGGAGATGTAATATTGTGAAGTTAATAAGCTAGATTATAAGTCACAGGACCTGTTGTTTTCTTCCCACTTGAATTACTATCTTATCAAATAAATATAAGCAAACTATCAGTTTCCCTGTTATAAAATAGGCTTACAGCTTCATTCTTTAGGACACTATTGATAGATGGCAAATATTTTGTTCACTGGAGAGTTCACGTGTTGCTAATGATCCAGAGATGAAAGATTTTCTAAACCAATTATAGCCTCCTTTTCTATCCAGTTCTTCTCTGAATATATTTTTATTAATAAACCATACTTTCATGTATATTATAGGGCCATGCCAAGAATATAAAATGAACTAGATACCTCTCCCAAATTGCTTATATATTTTATGATATTATTCATTGGTTTTGAATGGATTTGTTTACAGAATTCTATGAATTCTGAAACTTTAAAAAAATGCAAGGGAGGAAATGACCTCATCAGTTCATAATGAAATACAGAAAAACACACTTTAAAAGGATCTCATCTTTGTAGCCAAGATTATATTCCTTCTGCTTTTGAGTCAGTGAGACCAAATTCTCCAATGTTCCAAATAAGCAATATGATGACTTGGTAAGAGAAAATTCATGATCCCAAAAGAAAATCACATCCACATATGAAAACCAGTTTTGTCAGAGGAAGTTCAGTAATATTAGTGAAGCACTTATTGCATTTTTTAAAAACTCAGTCTCAGGTTTTTAATTTTTTTTTTTAGAAAATGGATTTTTAAAGTATACAAGCATTTTATAGGCAATGAAATATTTTAGTCTGAAAACACACTCAAGGTTACAGTTAATTATGGGTCCCTTTCTTTAGATTGTTGGAAATTACAGAATGTGTTAAAAATAGAATATTTTTGTTTCATGTCATGATTTAGCCTCTTAGATAGTGTTCCCTTGACTTAAAGTCTCTTTTTAATGAGTTCTGCACATCTATGAGTCCTCAAGTTATGGAAGAGTGAATATGTCTATCCACAAGTGCACTACATACTGAATAAGAAGGCATTTTAAATGGTAATATATGTAATGTGTACTTTAGAAATGCATCCTCTGATAAAAAAGAGATTATTTGGAGTGGATACTGATTAGACTACATAGACGAGCTTATTTATATTTTAGTCAAAACCATTAAAGTACCAACACATGCTGCATGCTACATAAAGCAGTATGTTGTATATGATATTTTTTTTCCAGTCTTTGTTATTCTGTAGTTTTGAACTTGGCTAATGTACAAATGAAGGGAACCCATGTTCAGATATACTTTGTCATTTGTGCATTTAAAAACTGAATAATGCTTTAATACATTGAAGTTGGTGTTTGTATTTTGAAGGGGAAAGAAATCACAGAATCCCATATCATCAGACTTGGAAAGACCTTGGGAACTACCTAGCCTAACTCGTACTTGACTGAAAATCCCAGTCATAGTATCCAAACAGATACTTGGTCTTTGCTTAAAAGGATGCTGATGCCACTTAATTCTACATTACAAAGAAAGGAGGGGGAGAGGAAAGAAAGAGAGATGGGGGCAGAATGAGAGGGAAAAGAGGAGAGATAAGAAAAGGAGAATAAAGAAGGAGGAGAGGGAAGCCAGTGCAGAGAAGGAGGAGAAAGACAAGAAAGAAGGCAGGGGCGAGGGTAAGGGGGAGAAAAAAAAATGGAGAAACAGATCAGAGAGAAAGGATTTGTACCAGCAAAAACCATTCCAGTCAATGCTCAAAGTCAAGAAGTATATGCCCTGGACTAAATAGAAGATGAGAGACAAATACGATATTGCTTCAGTTGGATCAATTCTTATATATTTTATACAATATAAACATCTCACCATGCTGAGTATGATGCTATGGTTTTCTCTACATTATACCCATAGTCTATTCATGCTGCTTAACATGGCCAAGTTAATATGAGGGACATCCTTAGTAGTCCTTCAGAGCATTCTCACTTAACTAGAATGCTCCTGCTTTGTTTCCTTTGACTTCTTTGCATCTTCTATTGCTTCAAGATGAAACAGGAAAAAGGTGTAGTTACATGGTGGTGATGTGATCAACTTTTAATATAGTCACATTTATGCACAAAGCTCTTTTAGGAGTGTTTTTTTCTAATCATGTTTCCTGCCGGTTCTAAATCTGTTTCTGGTTTGTTTGTTTGTTTGCTTCTATTTAAATAGAAGTTCTGGTTGTTACTCCTGTTATGATCAATAGCTTAGCTAAAAATTATAAAAAAAGTGAAATTGCATTAATTAGCTGGATGGCCACCATCTCAGATCCATCTGATCTCTGATATGGACTGTTTTCTTTTAAAGATATCCTAACATCATTTTTTGTCCATTTACAAAATTTGTTTGAAATACTAGATTAAATGTTATGAATGATTTAAGGGATTTTCATGGTTAATTTTAATAAGTGCATCAATGTATATACATACCTATCACACGTGTGTGGGGGCACGTGTGTGTGCATGTGCATGTAACTAGATGCAAAATCTTCAGATGTTGTTGGAAATTAGCTTGGAGAGAATATGGGACTTAGGACTACTCAAAAGAATATGAGGTCCTCCTAGAATTAGTATTCTTGGTATCAAACTTATGACCCAAAGTCTTTGGTACAGTCCCATGAAGATTCTGAGCACAGGAGTTCCTATCAGAGGTGACCCACTAAGAAATATAAGGAGTATGTAACACCAAAGAAGCAACTAAATTCATAGTACCTTGTAAAGGTAATAAGAAGAAACTGATGATACCCCAATAAGGGTTTCCAGATGGCTACCTTCCCAGATGTGAAGCAGAAAAGTCTCGTATTATTCACTTAACTCTTCTCTCCTAAGCATATATTTTTATGTCTGTGGGTTCTTATTAAAGAATGCTGCAGAGGCATTTGAGGTCACACAAGAATGACTTTTATTATATTAATACATTCACCAAATAGCTATTGACCACCTTCTGTCTACTGCAAACTGCACTAGTGAAATTTGGGAAAAAGACAGAAGGTAGAGTTCAAGTTCATGACTTGAAGTACCTTATAGTCTTGTTGGAGAAACCAAGTTCATATTCTATATGCAGAGAAAAGCACAAGATGCAGATTCAAAATTTAGCAAATCAGATTTGTACCAAAAATATGTCAGCTTGGTCTTTTCAGGTGAAGCAAAGTATGTAGTTGTGACAGATCAACAAATGGGATGGACTAATAGAAGACCATGAATTCAAGATTGAGAAGTTTAGATAAGAAATAAGAATAATATAACCACTTCTATAAAGAAAATCCATCACTCACATTGAGTCTCAATATGTCCTGGATTCTTTGGGAAATGGGTAGGTAGAGCAGACTTCTTTGGAGCCTTCTAACAACACATTTCTTCTTAAGTTGAAAAGATGCACTAAGGGTGAACCTCTAGGGTAGAGATTTTTACCATAGGGACTGTTAATTTGTTTGATTAGTTTTATTTAATATTTTGATAATTATGTTTCAATGTAATTGTTTTCCTTTTTGATCCTATGTAACTTATTTTACATCTTTAATTTATATTATGCATTTAAGAACATTATTCTGAGAAGGACTCATAGGCTTTATCTGAGAACCAAAGAGGACCAGTACACACACAGAAAGACAGATCAAGAATCTCTTCTATAGGGGCTGCTTTCAGTTTCTTCTAATCATGATTGCTTTGATTTGAGGGGACATATAGAATATAGTGGGTGATTATTGTTGATGATGGAGTGGGGCAGGGATAGCAACAAAGAAACTCCAACTCAGTATTTTATACCATTGGCCTCTAAACATATCGATCAGTAACCACTTTTGATTTCCTTGCAGCTGCCAATACTTCTTCCCACTCACCTACATACTTGGATGTTCTCCATGAAGACAGACATGTCTCTACTCACTGTAACATATATCTACCAGATAAGATATTAAGATTTATCAATGAGTGGCTTTTCACTGATTGATTGAATCTGCTGCGTATATTTTATGTTGCCATACCAGCCAGAGGAAGTACAAAGAAAGGTGGGTTGAAGAAAAGAAAAACCCCAATCGCCAACAAAATAATGATATTATGCAAATAAGAGGATTTAACAAATAACTCACAAAACATAGCTGTTGGGCATTCGAAGACGAGTTCCCAAAGGGTTACAATAAGCATGCCTTGTTCAGCTTGGCAATGTGAATTTTCTTCTACCCAATGTGGCAAAGTCTGACTTCATTATACACATGCTATTCCTGGTGAATTGAAAAGAAGTTTCAGGGATATGTCACCATTATTAATCACTGTCTCTATTGTCAAAAGCTATTTGCAGATATTTTATCCTATTCTATCTAAAAATTATTCTGATGTATTTATGGTTTGCTTTTTTTTTGGTTCTATAATTTGGTACATGAAAATGGCATGCTACAAATCAGTGAATAGCAAAAGCAATAATTTGCCCATACAAATTAGACTCTGATGTACCATTCTCTAATGCCTCTCATATTAGGCTTCTTGGCTACTACTGCGGATTTTTTGAGATGTGCAAAGAAAATTGCAGCTATTTAAAATAACCTACAGAAGGAGAATGATAGGCAATATCCAGCCTGCCTTATCCTTTTACATTTCAGCAGCCTCGTTGCCAAGGAAACCACTTGGGACTTTAGGGAAATTTGTGGATATTTAAAATGGTATGTGCCTCTACATAGATGCTCACATGCCTAGTCCATATTGCAAAATGCAAAAGCTTTCAGCACTACAATATTAAGGTTGGAATTTCAATTCTTGCACTTGGGAAATGCAAAATGCAGTTATTCATCTAGATTTCAAAGTCTAGAATATATATAATATATATGCATATCTATATATGTGTGTGTGTGAGAAAGAAAGAGAGAGAGACAGAGAGAGAGACAGAGAGAGAGACAGAAAGAGAGAGATTACTAGTTAGGTGGAGCTGTTTAAAAAAAAACAAAAAACAACCTGCTATAAATTAGATGAGTAAACATTGTAATATAAACTTCACACTTTCTGTTTATATTTTTCAATTTGCCATTGACATTGCTTCTCCATTTGGCAATTAATTCCCTAGATGCATTTCAGTTTGTAGAAGGTAACAGGGAAATCAAATAGGCTCTTTATTGAGACTTTTCTAGAAATGATCTAGACACCATAAGAGCAGAGCTATGACACACACAGTCATTGATTCTGTGACTTAAGCATGGACAATTAAAAGACTAAAAGG
>CM053773.1:11067112-11112231 GCA_028658325.1 Potorous gilbertii | reverse complement strand
AGGATGAGGGGCAATGTCATATTGACTTGGCCTCTCCTCTCCCCTTCCCTTCACCCTGGTACCAGATAGCAAAAAGACAGGGAGAAGGTGATATTTTATTTTTTAAAAATCTATGTACACACACACAGCATACATACATTATATATATTATATTTATATCACAACTTAAGAAGCCAAAAAGTTGAGTTTCCATTTGAATCTGTCTTTTGATAATCAATTATTTTTAAATGGGATTAGGACTATAATATTGTACAGTTATTGTAGGGTTTTGGGAGGGAAGGAAAAAAAACTCTGGGGGGTTTTGTTCCTACTCTTCCTTCAGGGTTTTATTTTCAATTGTGTTTATTTTTCTTGTTGGCCATCCTTTGTTACTTGGCACCTGTGTCAAGTCTCCTGGTGGCACAAATGATGTCATTATGTAGCAAAGATTTTAAAGCAAAGATATTTTTTCCTTTTTTAAAAAAAAAATCAGAATCTGTGCCATAGATGGGATAATACAGGATACAATTAATGATAAAGAACACATTTCTTTTCCGTTCAATTTAGGAAATCTGAAGCTTGTAGCAGTTTTGCCACAGACTTATCTGGCATTTAGCAAGTTCCTTAACCTTTTAATTTGTTATAAAATTGATACAATAATGCCAATCATTTCTCCCTTCCTCTCCACCCCAGAGAAACACACCAATCCACTTATTATTTAACATTTTAAGAGTCAAGTTTATTTAATAGTTGAAGTCTTTGGATGCAAAAATCCTCCCCTTCCCCCTGTTTGGTTTGCAACAGAAAAATCATGGGTAAACCATATCAAATCAATAAAATCTGGTTAGTTTGATTTGCCACAGCTCATGCCTTTGGCAGTCACTTGTCTAGGAGACAAAATTATAAGTTCCATGTTTAATGTTCTTCAGTGAACCTGGTTTACTCACTGCATAGCCCTATAGTCTCCTCCCTGAAAATAAAAATCAAGGCATATAAAAGGCACAAATAATTCCAAAATTTCCAGTTATATAAAGTTATGGAAGATAAAAGGAGTACTATGGGAAATTCCTCAAAGTTAGAAATTCAAAATTTCATTTATAATTTGCTGTAGAATTATTTTTATAGTCATGTACTCTAAAATTATAATTGGATTGGATAAAGTTCACTAAGATTGAGAAGCTTAGGGCTGAAGAATAAGGAAAGCTAGATGGCCTACTGGATAGTCATTGGGCTTGGAATCAGGAAGATCCATCTTTATGAGTTCAAATCTGTCCCCAGAATATTGTCCTCCTTAGCTGTGAGACCTTGGGCAAGTTATTTAATTCTGTTTATCTGAGTTTCCTCATCTATAAAATGATCTGGAGAAGGAAACGGTGAACCACTATAGTGTCTTTGCCAAGTAAAATCCGAAATGGGGTTAGACAAGAGTACAACATGATTCAACAAGATAAGTTAACTTGAAATTTCAAATATATAAAAAGATGGGCAAATCATAAGAAGATAACTGAGAGTTCAACATTGGCTTTTATGGAAACAAATGAGATATTTTTTTATATTAGTCAGAAATGATTGAGTAATGACCCACATTCACAATCACCATTGCCATCTAGATTTAGAGTTAGGGGGACCTTAGAGAAAATCTAATACATCTCCCTAATTTTATGAATTGAGGCCTGAAAAGTTTACTTGATTTGCTCAAGTTCATGCAGGTAAAAAGTGGCTATAAAAACATAACAGTGGGTTAAACAAATGGGATACATGGGAATAAAGTTCCTACTCTTTAGGTTTGATTTTGTAATTTTCTATTTTAATTTTGAGACATTTAATCAGTCTCTGAGGGAAAAAAAGGTTAATTTAGTGAAATTTCTTGTAAGAGAAAAATAGTGAACATATTTCATAAGTCTAATCCCTCTGTCTCTCTCTGTTTCCCTCCTCTCTGTTTCTCTCTCCCCTTCTATTTCTCTTTCTAATAAAATGTACATTTTGAGTACCAGCATTTCATCTTTATTACCAAAGAAATCTAATATTACTATTGCTTTTTGCAGAATGGAGAGAAAGAAACCTTAAATTTCTAACCAACTTGCTCTAAAATATATTTGAATCATTGTTGGGTATGGGGCAAAGTATTATTGTACTGTTACTCAAAATTGCACCTCCTTGTTTTAAATAAGAACGAAGATGTGAGTTTCACTTTAGCTGCAGTATTCTAACTTTAACCTCTAAGAAAAATGTTTAATATCTCCAAAATCTTTCGATTTGTCTCTTTAACAAGTCAAAAGAATACTGTGCATTCTAATTTGGGGGGGGGTTCTATTTCATTTCTTACAGAAGGAAAGGATTCTATCACACTTATATACTATATCTTATTCAACCGTTCCCCAATATAAGATCACTTACATTCTACGTTGCCTCAAAAAGATCCGTTATGGGTATTTTTGTATAAAAGGGTCCTTTTGATCTCCTTTTGGTGTAGATCTAGTAGTGGAAACATTTGGTAACGTATTGTTTTGTAGTTTGGGGAGACATTGTTTCAAATTGCTTTCCCAAATGACTGGATCAGTTTATCTCCATCAACAGTACATGGAAGTACCTGTTTTTCCACAGTCCCTCCAGCATTTTCCATTTCCAATTTTTGTCATCTTTTCCAATCTGGTGTGTGTGAGATGGAAACTCAGAGCTTTTCAAAATTTACATTTCTTAATTATTGGTGGTTTAGAACATTTTTTAAATATGGCTACTAGTAGCTTGAATTTCTTCTTCTGAGATCTAAGAATCTAGCACTGTCTTGCACATACATAGCAGTAGATCCTTGTTGAATTGAAATAAATTGAATCAATATACTCATGCATGGATTCTATGGAATTGACCAGGTGGGTGCTTTTGCTTTTTTTTTTCTTTTTTGCACATAGCTCTCTGAACTTTAATTCTGGCCCATCTGAAATACAGCACCTGCCTTTCTTCCACTCTTACCCCCTTGTAATCTTTAACCTACCAGTATGTTTGGTCTGGAGTTAGGATGGCAACATGGAACAGAAAACAGATCTCTCCACCTGCTGTTAGCAGACACTGCCAAACTGCATTTAAGGTACTTCTTCCTTCATCCATTCTATCTCATCTTCCCCTCCCCTTCCCCACCCCATTCAGACATATTTCTTTATTTTTCACTTGTTTGAATGGACTGAAAGGGACGGGAATGAAATGGGAAGTCTTCAGAAATGTAGGTCTGGGATTAGTTATGGATAGGAAACAGAAAGTGTTTGAAATGAGAAGTTTGGTCATATGTGACATGTAGCATAGGAAAAATATTATCTGCATCTTCTTTTGGTGACTCTGGAGATACAGTATTCTGTCAATCAAGAATACCTTCTGTAAGTCCAACAAAAATTCCTTCCTTTGAATACAAGCTTTTAAATTGTCCTTTACAGAAACAGAAAACAATTAATCAGTATCCCTCATGAAAAATCTTTAACTACTTAAAGACAGCAATCCAATTTCTCTTTAACTTTAGTCTTGCCTGGGTTATGCTACTCTATTGCTTTCACCTTTTCTTGCGGTCCTGCCTTCTATCTCTTTAGTAATTGTTGGTCCTCTTCTGTGAACTCTCTCCAATTTCACTAAATATTTTTTTAAAGCATGCAAGGCACAACTGTGCATGTCACTTTAATACACTTTTCACTAATGCATACCGGAGAGGATAGATTTTTCCTACTCTCTATGTGATTCAGAATTGAGAATGAGACTTCATTTAGAATGCGAATTCAAATTCATTGCTTTTATGAAAAGAAACCAAGTCACACCCACATTACAGAAACTACTGGGTTTATTGACTAATAACCAAACTACACAGGCATTATTAGTCATACATAAAAGATAGAAGGAAATATATGAACATCTACTTCCGATCTAGCCACTGGTCCCCATCTTTGTACAGCCTGGGGAAATAAGACTGTGTATATAATTGTTTCTAGTAAATCTACTCTGTCTACCTCACAGCCTGACCGCAGGCTGGCCTGCATTTGTTAGAGAGCTGTAAGGTTTTATACTGGTAGATTGGTGGAGTGGGAGGTTCCAATGGGAAGGGTAAACCCCAAGTCACTTTCCAGTGTTCCAGTCATTAGATCAGATAAGCCTGATACAGAGATTAGAAGAATTCCTTGGATAGCTATCAATTACTCTAACTCTGTCTATCTGCATGTTACCTCTTCCCCTGAGAAGGGGCATGGTCTAACTGGCCTGCCTCATTGTTTCATGCATGTTACCATCTTATAAAATATTGCAGAATCATGTTGCCTCTTTTTTTTTGGCAACACTTATTTTTGATTCATATTCACCCTGTGAACAACTATGACCTTCAAATCTTTAATTTATCTACTGTACCTGTGATTTTCCAAACTTATATTTAACATGGGAAGCGTAAGATGAAATTTGGGATACCTAAAGCTGCTACTTTTATACTTTTCCCTGTTAAATTTCATTCCACTACATCTTCAGTTTTAGTAAATACAAAAAATTCAATTGAGATATTAAATAGAATATATCCTAATACCATTCTGGTGGGATATGGCTCTCTGCATTATCCCCTTTCTTTGCACCCACTTCCAGGTTGACCCTGAGTCATGGATTCCTATCATTCGAATGTAACCTTCAAGCTAATTGAAGGGCATCATGGTGCAATGAACTCAAAGTTAGAAGACTTGATATTGAATCTACATGACCTTGAGCCAGTCATTTAATTTCTTTAAGCTTCAGTTTCTTCTGTAAAATGAGATTAGACTAGATGACCTCTAAGGTATCTTTCAGCTCTAAACATACAATCCGACAATGATGATCATTCACGCATCTGACAATAGTATAGTGGAAGCAAGTGTCCTAGTTTATTTTAATAAGAATCTTCCATGAGTTGGAATCAAAAGCCTTATGGAAATCAAGATTGATTATATCTATTACTTCGTCTTTACCAATGTAGCCTTCTTCTCTGGCATGGATGAAAATTAAATTGGTCGGGAGTGATTTGCTCTTCACAAAGACATGCTGATTGCTATGTAGTTTCATGCTTTTCTAGGTGATTGCAAATGGATTGTTTGATAATCTGCTCTAGTACCTTCCCAAGTGACCATAGCTGCCTGGTACGCATTTTCTAGAATCACTCCCACTTTTTTCTCCCCTTTTTAAAAGATAGTTGCAACATTTGCTCTTTTCCAATACTAAATGACTTCCTTCGTACTCTGATTTCTCAAAGAAATTGCCTCCTGACTGCAATGATGGCTGTTATTCTTTGGTTGATTTAATAGAATTGTCCTCATGAATGTATCCATTATTTTCCTAGATATACTAAGTACTCCTCTCTCCATTTTAGTTTGATTCCTTATGAACAGATTTGAAAAGTAATGCGGAGTGAGGAAAGGTCACTCTATTCAGCATCAGAAGACCCACATTGAAGTCTTGACTCGGTCACTTGGTACTTGTGTGACAATGGTTGTGGCTTGCCTTATTTATCCTCAGTTTGCTGATTTATAAAATGAAAGGTCTGCACCAGACACTCTCTAAGTCTTCTTTCAACTCTAAAGCTATCACTCTCTGATCATAAGATTTGGATCCAATCGTTGCTATCTTTTCTTATATATCAGGATGGTAAAGATTCATTTTTCTTTGTTGTTGTTCAGTCATTTCAGTCATGTCTGACTCTTCATGGGATTTTCTTGGCAAAAATACTAAAGTGGTTTGCCATTTCCTTCTCCAGTTTATTTTATAGATAAGGAAACTGAGGCAAGTGTCTGGGCCAGATTTGAACTCAGATCTTCCTGAGTTCAATTTCAGACCCAGTACTCTATCCACTGTACCACCTAGCTGTTCAATTTTTTTCTTAGACTAACATATACTAACATAACTTGAAGATACATACATATACTTATTATACGTATACATACATATTTCCTCAGTATTGGTTCTTCATGTAAAATATAATGTTCTTAGTTACAAATTCAGAAAAGTTCAAAAGATTCTTCAGAATCATTCTCTCTAATATTAAATATCAAAGTAATTAAAAAGATTATGTGTGCCCATTCCCATGAAAAATTAGTCTAACTTAATTATTCTTTAATGTATAAGAATTTTCTGTGGCAGAATGAAAACTTAGCCCTGAACCAGGAGTCAGAAGATGTGAATTCAAGTCCAAATTCCCACACTTGCCTGTTATATGAATTTGGGCAAGTTCTTTCCTCTCTCTGGGCCTAAGTTTCCTCATCTATAAATCTAGGAGTTGGATTAAATGGTCTTTAAGGACCTTTGTTCTAAAATACCATGATAGTGTTTTTCATTTACATTGTGTGTAGAGCTCCAGTAGACTTGACTCTGGTCAAGTAAGACATGTGGACAAAATAAAGTGAGGGGCCTGAAGAACTGGCATCAATTGAAGATCTCTGCATGAGGTCTTTTCCTTTTTCATAGTATGGAATACAGAGGGGAAAATTTATTTTGTATCTGATCACTCAGGGATACAACTATCTGTGTGCTCCCATATTGCTACTTAAAATTCTCTTATGTTTTTTGTCAAAAAGTGACCTGTTCTATTTTCTATATGAAAGCTAAACATTAAAAGAATACGAGGTAGCAAATATCTTTACTGAAACACTGTTGGCAGCTGAAATCACTGACAACTTCCTGGCTGTGATTCATAATCCATATTGGTGCCTTTGAGACAGCAAGGTATTGATTTTTTCCTGTCTATAATCCAAGACCATATACACTGCTAGTTAGACAACTGTGGGAATATAAACTGAGTTTTGATATAAGTTTGGGAGCTTCTCTTAGTAGGGTACTTAGTTTTTGTTTTTGAGAGAAGCTTTATACAAGAAAAATCTTGGTGATTTTTTAAAAAAGACAACTCAGTGTAAATAGATTTGAAATTTTTAAGTGGTTGGGAAATAGCATCCCTCTCATCCAAGTTTAAATGATATGCTTTTTTTTTCTTTTGGATGGTGACAAAATATTAAATACAATAACCATTTTCAAATGGCTGTTTTCTTTTTCCTTCCTTATACCTAGGGATACTTTTGGTTTAATGAAGCTTACCAAAGTAGATTTTGTGGGTTTAAAGGAGCTAAACACAGGACATGGATGTGAATTAAATTTGAAAGAAGTCTCATATGTTATCAACTACTGAATTGTTTCTACAATATGAGTAGGATTTGTGCATATCAAGAATCTTCTCAGGTCAGAACATATGTCACTATGTCTAAAAAATTGCATGAAGGACTTATTAAAATTTTCAACTAATATATTTCCTTTAAAAATGTACTTAAAGCAAAATCAAAGAATACTCCTTTTAGAGCTAGAGGAATTGGTTTGTCCTGAGGTGGTGTCTTAAGTAATCGAGTATATAATGTATATACTTGTATATTTGAAGGACCAATATAAAAGATACCATCAAGGAATTGTATGATATGGAAAGAAGAGGAACTGATAATGTGGTGGGTGGGGTGGGAGTTGTGGGAAATATGACAGGTATCAAATTGCTCAATTTCTATTCTCCCAAAGTTAAGAGGAAGTGAAAAAGTATAATATATATATATATATATGTATATATATATATAATGTATATAATGTAACCATAAAATTCTAGTACTTAAATCGAAGAAAAGCTATTATATACTCAAATTCAGATGCTTTTCAGGGCTGGGTAGAAATGCAAGATGCAAAACAAAATATTTGATATAAGTCCAAAGGACAAGAAAAATCTAATGCCATTGAGGAAATTGGACTCTAATCTGAGGCCTGACCAATTGTATAATAATTGTATAAACCTAAATTAAAATCTCTTCTACAAGATCCCCAACAATGAATCATCTAATCTCCATAGGGATAGCTCCATTGCTGTAAAATATTTCTCCTGAAGGAATTCATTTCACTTTAGGATGGTGTTAATTAACAAAAAGTTTTTTCTGAATTTCTTAAAGAAAGATATTTTTCTTTATTTGAATGTCAGAAAGGAGATGTGATCGCAATTTGGAAGTTTCTTTCCAACAATGCAGATTTCAATCCATCTATTTTCCCTATCCTGTTTGATTTTTGTCCAAATCTATCCAAAGTTTTCTATATGGCATACAATTAATGTCCAGTGGGACTTTTTCACTTCCTCTTAACTTTGGGAGGATAGAAATGGAGCAATTTGACACCTGTCATATTTCCCACAACTCCCACCCCACCCACCACATTACCAGTTCCTCTTCTTTCCATATCATACAATTCCTTGATGGTATCTTTTATACTGGTTGTTCAAAGTTTCTCACTGACTAGATGTTGCAGCCTGTTTACAGTCATCCTGCACCCATCTATTGCGTTCTATACAATACTCATTTTTAATTCTTCAGAGACAATCATCTACCATATTTTACTGCCTACAGAAGCAGTGGCAAAATATTAGTGGTATAGAGATGGGCCTTTACTTTCATTGGAAGTTTAGAGTTGTTTAAAGGGCTTTACAGTTCCAGAAAGGCAATCTAACCTCCTCTTCTTCAACTCTGGGCCCAACTTATGGTCCATCTGTACTGTATAACATATACACACACATACATGTATATACATATATGAATATGTGTGTGCACATGTTCATATATGTATATATGTATACATACACATGTTTATGTATGCATTCGTTGTACACACATACAAACACACTGTTTGGATGAGGTTGTCCTCCCAAATGTATATTTTGATGAGAACAGTAACCATTATCCATTCACTTGGTTTTTCCTTTGTGAACCATCAGGCCAAACACCTTTGAATGATTACAGGAGATATTCCAAGGCTTGCTACAGTGAGTCAGACCTTGATAACATCATCACAATGTTACCTGACAGGAGTTTAAGTATATAAATTGGTAGATGTTGATGTTCTTTCAGACATTTTTCAGAATTAATAAAGTCTGAGATTTCCTTTTGTGCCTTTAACATCTTCCCCTCTTTCAGATACTTTATATAATGGTACCTCTGTGACTTGACCACTGTGTCATGATAAGCATGGATTTTTTATGTATATATTTGGTCCAGTATAGCAGCTTTTCTTGTCTCTGTTCTTTTAAAGTACATTTCTACTTTGCCTCTAAGTACATCCAAGACTGAGATGTTAGGGTTCAAGTGTAGTTCTTCCACTGTTCATGATTAAGAAAACAATTTGTCATAGCAGGGGTTCTTTTTTGTATTTTTTTCTTTTAAAAATAATGATATATTTTATTATTTAAATACATTTTCCACATTTTTGTCAATAGTGAGGAGGTTGATAAGGGAATCCTTGATGAATTGAGAACCCTTAATATAGTTGATGAAATTATAGATTGCCAGGGGCCTAGTAACAAAGGCTAGATTTTGTCCCTTTCCTATTTTGATTGGTTAAATTCATAACATGTATAGTGGTCTATTTGCAGATTATAAAGGGTATAATAATGTATATATACCATTCACATCTGGAGGCAGTCCATTCAAGAGAGAGATATACCACCCAACTTCAAATTCTGTTTTGGACACTTACTGACTGTGGGTCTCTGAGAAAGTCACTTCACCTACTTTAAAGCCTGTATTGTTATCAAGAGTTCACCTCCCACTTGGGACTTTGATGAGCCTGTTTCATACCCTTTACGTTCTGTGAATAGGGGATGTAGGGTGTAAACTACTCAAGTTTTCACTCTCCTTACTAGCTGAGAATGAAACAACTAAAATACTGAAAGGTGCAAAACTGTAGCACTTCATTGTCTTCTCCCTGCCTTTTAAATCCTATAATTTCACCGAGTGGGTTGGGGACAATTCATTCACCTCCTGCCCCACCCCTGCACTTCTCTTTGTTTCCCTCCTTTCATTTTCGTCCTTAAATGCCCTAGAGATGACTTTGCTTGCTTGGATGTCTTACCAACATATCTTACAACTGGTTTTATCCTTCAATCCCTCTCTATGCTTTAAAGAACAATATTGCTCATAACCATCCATCACACTTCTTCATAGATTTTATGAAGAAATTTATATTCCAGCTCAGCATTGTCTCTGGCATCCATCTCTCTTCATATGGCAAGTAAATCACAAGTCTGGTGACTTAGTGGCTTTCTGGATTCTGTTGATTTCTTATTATGGTAATTAATTTACCTTGGTTAAATTATGGAAAAAGTATTATGATCAGTTCCCATGATAGTTCCGTTGTCCCTTTCCCATTTTCATATTTGTTTATACTTTCAAAATAATTGTGTAGTAAAAATGAAACAAAGAATGAAATTTTATTAATGTTATGTTTCTTAATATCAAATTTATAATTTATGTACCAAAATCTTAAGCTGACCAGTAAAAGTACAAATTTACAAAGAACAAAAATGTTTAAAAAAAGAAATTTCTTTAAACTGGTAGCCAAAATTAAGGAGTTTTGGAGATCACCAAATTTTCACGATTTCTAATAAATGCTTTTATATGTACACACATCCATATGAGAAATATATGTGTGTATGTATGAAGTACATATATAAGGTGTGTGTTTATATGTGTGTATATTTGAAAAGATCTCTCTTATTGATTTGAAGAAGAAGGTCATGTTGATATAAATAGTTTAATTTCACACTTCCTGGCTAAGAAGATGTAAATAAATTCCACAAATATCACAGAAAGACACTCAAATAAAAATCTATGATCTGACCTCTTGAAATGAAAAAGGAAAATTGTCAAAACCCCCTGAATTTGGAATAATGTCTGAAAAGATAGAAGCAGCATTCCTATTTGAATTGCAAACTTAATAACATTTGTGGCTACTCTCATGCAGAAGCTTCAGAGAGCATGGTCAGATTTTTTTTACAATGCTCCTAATGACTGAAAAAGATATTGACTAAGATGGACCAAAAGACTGAATTTGATAAAAAAAAATGTCAGACTTATTGGGCAGGCAGTACACTAAGAAGATGGCAAGAGAAAAAATATCAAAACTCTAGCTCAAGAATCCACTGTACCTTGCATCATTGTTTAGGTGAATTCCTAGTTATCAAAAAACTTAGTTACAAGATCTTGACACTATTTACTCAACACCTAAATATTTTCTAATTCATTTGGGGGAGAGTTTGTGGGATATCCATCCAGTCATATTTTCAACCCTGAACTCTATAAACATTCATTAAGCACCTACTGAGTGTCATCTTGCCCTCATGGAACTCCTGTTCTGGTTTGATGTTCTGTAAAATCAAAAGTTTTTAGATTCATTTTAAAAATTTGTTCATATAACTATTATAGTGGCAGAAGTAAAATGAAGTGAAATGCCTGCTAATAGCTAATGAGAGGGATCTCATATGAGAAGAAAGTTGTGGTGGGATTGTATAGAAGTGAGTCAGGCAAGGTATGATTAAAATGGCATTTCCCCACGAAAAGTTTTCTTAATCACATCAATAGTAATTAATTGTTCATACATTAACATTGTTGCCACACATTTGTTTAGAAATGTTAGATTTGACTGACATTGGATTAAAATAAACAACTGTTCTATGAAATTCTTAGTTCACAATGGAAAACATTGTCAAGTACAGAAAATCCCTTGTCACAAAGACTTTAATCAGTCAAAGTATTTATTGAGTGTCAAATATATACCAACTCTGTCTCCGGAAACTTAAAGCCAAGTAAGGCTCAAAAGATAATATATCAAAAGATTCTGTGGTTATGATTTAGATGGTCTTTTAAAATCAACTAAAACTTTCTCAAAGATAGGTAGTAAATCTACCTTTGACTAGACCCAGAAAATAGACAAGTACAAAGTTGGAGTAGCTGTGGAGAAATAGGCTAATGAAGAAGAAGGAGGAACATAGGAGGAGAAGTATATTTTATAGCACTGTAATAATATTAATAACAAGTACATTTTTATAGCACTGTGTGACCCGCACTGTTCTAAGTTCTTTAGAATTATTATTTCATTTCACAACAACCTCTGGGAGATAGGTATTATTATTTTTGCTATTGTTACCTATAGATGAGAAAACTGACACAAACTGTGGTTAAATTGATTTGCCCAGGTTCATGTAGCTGGTAAATATTTGAGGCCAGATTTGAATTAAAATATTCCTTACTCCAGGCACAGCTCTCTCTCTCTCTCTCTCTCTCTCTCTCTCTCTCTCTTTCTCCATATATATATATATATATATATATATATATATATATATAGATAGATAGATAGATATAGATATATAGATATATATATCCATTGCCCTATCTAGCTGCCTGTTATAATTGAATATACTGTTTTTTGTGCTGTGAATTGGTCTAACTATTCTAAAGGACTATCTGGAATTATTTCTGAACGTGATTAAAATGTCCATAAGCTTTGACCCAGTGATCTGACTTCTAGGGATTTTTCAAGCAATTAATAAACATTTATAAGGTACCTACCATATATCAGGTGCTTTAGAATGTGGTCTGGGGAAATAAAGTCAATAGTTAATGAATTCCTGCCCACAATGAGTTTGTATCCCAAATCTGGAAATCATCTGTATAGAGAAAGCTACAGGAGATGACAAGGTTACCAAGTGAAAAGAGAGAATAGGACTTGGGTCCAAGCTTTGGGATACATGCACTGTTAGGGGGTGATATGAATTATGATCCAGTAAAGAAGGATGAGAAATAGAAGTCATAAGTAGTAAAGCTAAAAAGAATAATGTCACACACATATACACATACTAAAAAATAGAGAGGAAAGAGTATCCTGGAGAAGGGTAAAAGAGTCGTTCTTCATAGAATTTAAGAAACATTAGAACTGAGGGGGGAAAACTCACCAAATTTCATAATTCAGATCTCAGTAACTTTGGAGAGAGTACACTAAGATGGGTGGAATGAGAGACTTGAGAGAAAAGAGAAGAAATGTGACTAAGGCTTGTAGACAATTCTCCCTACCCCTAGGAATTTGTCTATGAAAGGGATGAATGGTATATTTCCTGGAGAGAGAAGGTAAGGTCTAATTTAAGGGGAATGGGAGAGACTTGGGGATGTTTGCTGGGAACAGGGAAGGGGTCATTAGCTATGGAAAGAGCTAAGATTATTGAGAGAAAGGGATTGACAGTTCAGACAATCTGCCAAGGCAAATGAGAAGGGGTGGTGTCAAGGATACACCTGCCAAGGGTGGTGAGTAAAGATAGAGAAAATGGGGCATAATCCTAAGTGGTTGCAGAATGCTGAGTAGAGGAAAAGAAAGAGCTCACAGTGAATGGTCTTAATTTTCTTGGTAAAGTGCGGGGTTCTAAGCTGTAAGATACTTGAAAATGGTCAAAGAAATAAGAAAAGACCAATATACACCAAAAAGGATTTTGGCATTATTTTTATAGTGTTAGAGAACAAGAAGCAAAGTAGCTGTCCATCAATTAAAGAATGACTAAATATATTAAGGTGCATAAATGTGATGAAACATGACTTTTCCAATTAAGAAACAATATGAAGGTTGCAGTGAAGTATGAGGATACCTAAATGAACTGAGGAAACAAAATGAAGGAGATCCAAAAAACAAAAGCAAAACAATCAAAAAAATACACAATGTCAATTAAAAGACAAATACAATGTCAAATACAACTGTCAATTAAAAGAACAGAAAAAATGAAAATTAATATCATATCATTAAAATGATCCATCTTGGTGTAATGACCCCAAAGAGGACATGACAAAATATATTTCCATTCCTTCTTTGAACCACTGGGATACTATAAGTGTGAAACATTGATATGGTAGATATATTTGCTAGTTTTGATAAACCTTTTAATAATTTCTTTTTTTTATTCTTTGAAAGAATTCCTGCAGTCTCCCCATCCTGGCACTTTTCTCCATCTGTTTCTACTCCACCCCACCAGAAATTCAGACTTAATCCTTTGCTAGCCCTTGTGCTGATTGATGAGTACTTTGCCTTACTGTTGCCAGATCTCAGGCCTCCATGCAACATATCACAGTCCCCTCACTGACTCCTACACTCCACCCTTTTTAAATACCCTATTATGTGTTGTCTTTCCACATTCCAAAAAAAAAAAGTTGGCCCTTCAAGGGCAGGGGTTGGTCCTCATAGTTAGCAATTAATAATTGCTCTATCTGCTTATCTATCTTTCTAACAAGGGATAAGCCTTTGAATGAGAGAGGGGGTAAAGGAATGTTCAGAAATAAAGGTGATATAAATGCCAAAGATTATAGGTATAAAATTTTTAATTACTTTGGATTTTTATTCCATTTTCAGCTACATTTGTTGTAATTTGGAAAAGTAGATCTTTTGTTCAAGTGGTAAAATACTTTCAAGAATCTCAGATAAGGCAAAAGAAGCCATCTTCTACAGCTGACCTTTCCCTCAATGGCCTTGAGAGTTCTGTATAGTGAATAAAGGCTATAAAGTAGCTTTTGAACATTAAGTGCTGTATAACAATAAAAAGTAATGCCCCACCTAAAAACCTATTGTCTCTAAGCAATTTTATCCTGTCCCTGTGGCAGAGTTGCAATGCAAATAACTTTTTTCAATCCTATTAAACCAATCTTTCTTAAAAATAAAAGTATGTACCATTTAACCACTCAGTGAAAACTTGGTTCAGGCTTTTGAGTTAAGTGATGCTGGCTGACTAGTGAATAAATGAGAGGGCACTTGAATACAAATGACTCTGAATTTATCTGCATCGCCAAACTTGATGGAAAGACAAGACTTGACTCAAGTAGATCTCATCAATGTCTTTTTTCTTTTTTTTTACTGAAAATATGAAATGGAATTATGTGAAGAAGTACAGTTAGATAATATCCCCTTTTACCGTAATTGTTTGCCTACTTGTTAGGGGAATTTATTTTATTTTTTATTTCTTCAAGAGTTGTACTATACTATTGGTCCAACAATTTTTGGTAGGATGTATCGAATGCTCTAAGTTCTTAATTATTACAAAAGTTCAAAAACATTGATCATTTTGATGGAAGATACAACTTGTAAACTTAAGAAGATAATTCATTTGTATAGCCAGAAAAGTTCATTCACTGAATGTAAGAGGATATTTTGCCATCACAGGATGGAAGGGCATTCATTACCTCTGAAATACCAATTGTTTATTCAAGAACATAGAATATATCAAAAGTAACAGATGCAAATAAAATGCTGATTTTCCTAATGACATTAAGAAAACATAGGACTTTTTTTTAGCTCATATTTTTAAAATGTCAGGTGTCTATTATTACATATCCTTTTTTAGCTCTTGTTAATATATGAGGTAGTGAGGTTTCATGCTGCACTTGGCACCAGGAAATCCTAAATTCTAATCCTCCTTCAAACACTTAATTAGTTGTTAAAACACAGGCAAGGGCTTCATTTGCCTCAATTGTAACGTGGGGATAACCTCATCACCTACTACATAGATTTGTTTCATCACATGAGATATATGTTATATACTTTGTAACCTTAAAAGTACTATACAAATATGAGCTACTGTAATGTGTACAATGAATCCTTTTTCATACAAGTAACATGAAATAAAAATCTAACTTACTATAAATATCCTTTCCCACCAAGCAACATTCATTGTATTTGCTGGGCATTTTATTGTACTGGAAAAAAAAACCATCAATTCACATGCTTAAGCTTAAATATTACATTTTATTTAATAGTTACAATGAAAAAAAATACATTCACAAGGGTTGTCGATGTTATTTCTGAATATCTCTACTTCACTGACCACAAATGTGAAGAACAGCAAAATTAAGTGATTCTTGCTCATTCCCTGTGGAGTTCAAATTCCACCCCTGAAACTCACTTTTTCTGTGACACTTTTTTTTTTTTGCGTATCACTTGACTTCCCAGGGCCTCAGGGTTTGTTTGTTGGTTTTTTGGTTGTTGTTATTGTTGTTTGTTTTGTTTTGTTTCTATAAAATGAAGAGGTTGAACTAGAAGTCCTGTCAGGCTCCTCCCAGCTTTTCATATATGATCCTTTCCAGAAGTAAGTTTATTTGGGAAAACTGATATTCTTATAATCTTAGGTGTCCACCTGTTGCAAGTCTCTTTATTGATCTTCCTGACTCAAATGTCTTACCAATCCAACCCATCCTACACTAAGCTGTCAAAGGGATCTTCCTAAAGCTCACGTCTGAGCAGTCACCTCTCTAATCAATAAACAACTGTGGCTCCCTATCACCCTAGCATCAAATATAAAATCCTTTATTTGGCATTCAAAGCCCATCATAACCTGCATCTCCCCCACCCCACCCCTATACACTATCTTCCTAGTCTTCCTACACATTACAACCTCCTACATATTCTGAGATCCAGTGACGCTGGCCTCTTTGGTGTCATTACTCATACAAGAAACTCCAATACTTCATCCACTGCCTCGAATTCTCTTCCTCCTTGTCGTTCCCTCGTGGCTTCCTGCAAGTTCCAGCTAAAATTTCATCTTCTTCAGGAAGACTTTCCCAATCCCCCTTAATGTTAATATCTTTTCTGTGTTCATTATCTAAGATTTATCTTGCACCTAGCTTCTTTGTTCATAATTGCATATATGTGTTGCCTCCCCATTAGAGAATGACTGAGCAGGGATTATCCTTTACCTTTATTTCTCCAGGGTCTTAGCACAGTGCCTGACATAGAGTATGGATAAACGAATGTTTAAAGTGGTGATTCTTTATCACAGTAATTAAGCAATGACTCTAAGTCAAGATTTTGAGTTAGGTTACCTCAGTTATGTCAATATGTACTTATGTGACCTTGGACAAATCATTTAATCTGTAGTTTTCTCATTTGTAAAATGAGTATTTGGGACTAAAATAGTGAACAAGAGAGTCCTGTCTAGCTCTACAATTTTGGGGGGAGTTTGTTTTTTAGGCAATATGTGATTATTCTATTCGTGCGTCAGAATACTTCTGTACTAGCAATAATTCATGGCTAGCAATTACCCCCAAACTGATGTTCCAGGTGGCTTTGTTAGTCATGTTGAATTTCCTCTTCTAAATTAATGATTTGTATGTGTTGAGGAAATTTTACTTGGTCTTTCCTACTGACTCTGGAAGTTTTATATGACACCATAGCCTGTGTCAGATACAACATATGCCCTGACAATTTGTGGCTTTTGTAGTATGTTGGTTTGGGGGTAGCAGAATTCAAAGATTAGTTTAAAATCATCACTTACAGAAACGCTTTTTGGTTTTATTATTTTTTTTTTGTTAAAGTAAAAAAGCCTTTGATTCCTGGGCCCATTTCCTAATGTTAATATTCTTCCAGTTGTTTATGGATGTGACGGTCAATAATAATAAGCATTTTAAAAATATTTCATATATGCCAGTCCCTGTGCTAAATGTTGGGGAACATAAAGACAGCAAAAAGAAAGGCAGTCCTTGACCTCAGAGAGTTTACGTTCTAATGGGGACAAGACAGCACATAAAAAAGGAGTAGAAAAGTCTGGAGAAGGGCATGTTGTGGTAAAGCTGAAGAAAGAGAAAACTGCTGCCATCAATTGAAAAATGACTGAACAAATTATGGTATATAAATGTAATTGTGTACTAAGATATTAAGAAAGGGATGGGCTCAGAAAAACCTGAGAAGTCTTATGTAAACTAATGAAAAGTGAAATGTACAAAAACAGAAGGATGATTTATGTAGTGACTACATTGTCAAGAAAACAACTTTGAAAGACTTAAGATCTCCAATCAATTCAATGATCAATAATATTATAGGAGGAATGATTATGATCTATGCCACCCCCCTCCTGGCACAGAAGGAAAGGATTCAAGAAGCTGAACGAGACAAATGTTTTTGGACATAGAGCATGTAGGAATTTCTTGACTCTTCATATTTGCTTACAGAATTTTTTTCCTACTTTTAAATTGGTAACATGAGAAGAGGAAATAAAGGTTTGCTAAATGAATTTAAAAATATAGTAATGTAAATTGGAAGGATGATATTATAGAAATGTATAAACAAAAGATAAAATGGGATGGTCATCTGATGAGAATTTGCCATAATTTACTGGAAATCACGTTTACTCTTCTCCTTAAGATTTCATGAGGAAGAATGGGTCTTTACCATGATGAATGTGCCCTCTGAGGCAAAATTATAGGAAGACTTGAGAAAGAGTTACATAGAATTGGAAGGCATCAATGAGCCGAAATCTGCAGAGCTGGATGAGACAATCCGTTTGAGGATTTGAATTTTTGTATAAATCAAAAAGGCCTTTCCATTTTGGAGAACTTTGTTTCATTAATAGGTATATTATAGTTGATTTTACAAAAGCAATGTTTTAGAAACTTTCTCTTCTAATTAAATTATTTATACCTGGGTTTTAAGATATGTTTTGAAAGTTCTCTTTCAACTCATTTTCAGTGGATTCATTTACTGAAATTCATATTTTCTCAGGAGTCCTATTCTAGGGCTAGCTTTAATCAAAGGAAGTTTTATACTGAAACCAAACAATTTCTATTTAATTATATAGTTCAGAGCATGTAGATGAGGTAATATTTCTAGAGGCATCTCTGAGGTACTTTATAAGGGCCATTTTGTTTTACAGTGTGACAGAAAAAGAAGCTAAATCATGGTTTTACTAGGCCTGAAGAAAAAAGAAGGCAGTTGCTATTCTACTGTAAACAAGATTATTCAAACTCAATCTGTCTTAAGCTAGGAGCTATAAGGGCAGCTTTTAAGCAGGTTGTTACATAAAGGTTCAATATTTCCTCAATTTTATGAGGATGGAAATCTAACACATTGGACAGACAAGGTTAAGAAAAATACCCTGCAGATGTCCTGAGATGCTAAAATGGCATTTGATGAAGAATAAGGTTGAAATTTTCAGACTATTGGAAGAGTTTGGGGTATTAACTATTTACTATTCCCTATTAAAGGTGGTCTTGATAGAGAGATTTGTGAGTGTATATAGAGTCTCTCATGAATCCAGTATGATAAGCAAGGCTGTCCATTTTTGTCCACATTATTACCCAAACCACTTCCTGGAGCTTCATGAAATCTCCTTTGTTTACTATCATATTGTAGATACACACAACCAGGAACAAAAATTGGTATTGTCTGTGGATAATGTTCCTTTTACAACCTATCCTGATATTTCAATCTAGCTATTGCTCTGATCATAAATCAGTTTGGGATACTCCGGCTTTAAAAGAAATTATAATAAATCCAAAGCTATGTTTATGGATGGGAGGCCAATTGAAGTCTTTGCTTTTCAGTTTCCATTTAAATTGGCCTCCAGAGGTCTTACCTCATGTTATTTATTCTTCCTTCCTTAGATATGCTGCAAAAATATAATCTTGTTTCTTTCTCTTTAAAAATTTTTTGGTGAACAAAATACAGTCTACTTGATGGATGTACGGTTGTCCCTTGACTTTCTCATGGTTTGGAAGCACATGATCCCCATGAATGCAAATTCTGGGCCTTATCCCAAACTTTTATTTTTTTAATAATAATAATTTTTAATAATTATTCTGATGAAATTCATTTAACAAAAAGACCCAAGTAAAATAACATACTACACCCATAAAATTAGTGCAAGGGAGAGATTAATATCTTGCACACTATGCAGAGTCTTACAAAGTCTTCATAGTGCAAGTGTAACTGCGGCAACTGCTTTAAAGATTTCCTTCACCCATGAAAAGCGTATGATACAAAGATCACCATGATAGAAAATCTTGTGACTGAATCTGGATAGGAGAGAGACAAAGAGGAGGCATATTCTATTTATGCATTGATGAATTACTATTTTTTTATTTCCTTTATGTATGCACTTTATCTGTGATTTTCCATAATATATCAAAAATCTCCAAAAATTCTTATTTTATTGCTAATGGTCAATGTACAAATAACCAAAATCAAGAATATGAAACATGTGAATGTCAAGGAATGACTACATTTTTGTCTTTCTTTGTAATCAATTCTGTCAGATAAGATCAAAAGGACCTTATAATTTTCTGTTACTAGAAGGTATGGGGAAAATTTCCATGTCTACAAGTCAGAAAGTAACAGTTGAATGCCTCACCTGTATTGACAGCTCTAGTTGTCACTGTGGGCATATAAGAAAATATTAAATAGTTCTTGACCTAGAGAAATTAGAAATTTATTTGAGTAGATTGTTTGCAGGCAATTTCCTTACTATCTTATGTGATCATGAAAGGACAAAGTCAGACTATAAATTTCTTCCGAGTAGGGATTATTTAATTCTTTGGTTTTGTATTTGAATTTCCAATGTCTGGTACAATATCCATAATATGAAGGTGCTTAATAAATTCTTGTTGGCTGATTGAATAATACCATGTTGAATTCTAATTGCTTAGCTATGTGTGTATTCATTGGACACATTGGATCAAAATCTAAGTAGAAGATACTTGCGGCAATGTGTCTAAATTGTAGAATGACCTTTGGAAAAGATCGAATAGTACTTCTCTGGTCTCTTCTGACTTGTCACTTGAAGAGGTCAGAGCATCTCCAGAACCCTGATGTTTGTGGGGGGAGAGGTGTATGTCTGGAGAAAAACTGAAAAGCTAAAAAAATAGGAAAATAAGAAAAAAGGAAAATACAGAAATGAAATCAGAAATGCAGTGAACATTATACATACATATATATATATATATGTATATATATATATACATATATATATATATATATATATATATATATCACATTTATTACAATATGCCAAACACTGTGCTAAGATCAAACAAAAACAAAGACAGTCCTTGACTTCAAGGAGTTTATATTGGGCAGATATTGGATGATTGGAGGAATTGAAGCAAAAATGGTAGTTACATCTTGCCCATACTCTTCTTTTTTTCCTCACTTCCCTTAGCTACTATCACAACTTGAGTGAGACTTTGACTTTGGTTTTCTTATATTTTAATCCTGAAGATGACTGGACTAAAATCCAATGGAAAAACTGGAGGTTGTAGGAAGCTAGAGACCAAAGGTGGAACTTTCTTTATTTTGTAAATTTGAAGTCTTGGAACTAAAGATGCTCAAATTTACCTTGCAAACAAATTATTTAATAGAAAGCCCTATTTGCTTTTGAACTAAATTTTGTCAAAGAAACACATGCAGGCACATGCACACACATACAAACAGCCATAAATTTGAGATATGTGTGTCTGATAAGCTGAGGGATTCTTTGTGGAGGACTTCTGAATGGAGAATAGATGAGAATCACACAAAATGAAAAGACATGGGTTAGAGAATTCATCTAATTGATGATGAAAATGTCGCTGGTGATAGTGATAATAGCCAATCCATTCAATGACAACATTTATTAAGCACCTACCATAATCCAAGCACTATGCTAGGTTCTGGGAAAATAAAAGAAAAACATAGAAACAAAAGTAATCCCTACCCTCAAGGACTTTGCATTCTGTCAGGGGAGGCAGTATGTGTATACATACACACACACACACACACGCACGCACAAACACACCACATACACACATATTTGCATACCCATATGCATACATATGTATAACACATACACATTATATTTAATGTGTGCAAAATAATTATGGAAGTGGTATATGAGGGCACTAGTATTTGAGGGTGGCAACTCAGGAAATGCTTCATATAAAAGAACAACAACCCCTTCCTTTTGTCAATATGAATATTTGACTTGAATTATCTTTTTGGGGAAAAAGCAGTTACAAATACATGTAAATACAAAATATATGCAAAATAAGTGCAAAATATCTTTGTGGAAGGAGGAAAATTACTTCTGAGAGAAATTGAAGAGTTATCCTGCAGGATGTAACACTTGAAAAAATCTAGGATTTCTTAGATGAGGACATGAGGAGGGAAATTATTCCAAGCCTGGTAGATAGCCTATCAAAGGCAGAGAAACAGGAAATGGAATGTCATGGATGGGCCACTTTGGCTGGGTCACAGATCTTCCAGAAAGTTTTTAAGTCTTTTGATGGAACATAAATTGTAATTTCTACCATCAGATCACACTGGTTCAAATCCTGTCTATGACATGTGTGCACTTGGAAAAATTGCTTAGCCTCACTGGACCTCTTTTCTCTTCTATAAAATGAAGGGTTAGACTCAGTGGTCTTTGAGGTCTCTTTCCTCTTAGTTAAAATGATCCAGAACTATCTTATGATTTGCTATAGAATTCTTCCTATCTTGCCTTTTCTTTGATGCTAATTCCCACTTGATGTGTAGGCTAGAAAATTTAGTGCGTGGTGCTTCTAGGAGAGAGATGAAAAACAATGCTATGAAAGTAAGTTCATGTGAGATGTTATTCCCTTCCATTTAAAGAAAACAGTCAACTTCAATGTGATACTAATACATTTGAGAAAGGAACCAATTTTCATCCAGGAATCATTCAAGGAAATTACAAATTTAGTTGTCAATTTGGGTTGCAGTTTTTAACAAAATGTTCTCAATTTTTGTGAAGTTTCATGAGGCTTTATACCCAAGCAGAAAATGCCAATTGATAAAATGTTCATTAGTTCATTGCATTTAAAAATGCAGTAAAGTTAGTTTCCTCTGTAGCAAAGTCAAAAATATATTTTGAGCCATCACAGTCTCTCACTTGGAACTGAAATTGTTCGTATAATATCAAATTTAGCTTTACTTTTTTTACTCACACCTATGGGAATAATCTATAGTTTCATACAAAACCCATTGGTTTATCAGGTCTAATCCACCTATTTCCAAATAATTGACAATCTGTTTATCCTCACCATGAAGTCATAGGTTTATTTTTCACAACAGAACCAAATGTAGACATCAACACTATCAAATTCATTTTAATACCTTGCTTATTATCTTAAAATCTTAGCAAAGAAATGAAACAGAGGAAATTTCAAACAGGTATCCAGTAAGAGAAATGTAGCTGCAGTGAAAACCTTTCAGATCAGAAAATCCAGGTTCAAGTGCTACCTCTGTCAATACTATATGTGTAAGATTAGGAAAGTGGCTCAGTTTCTTCATCTGTAAAATGTGGGACTTGGACCTTTTGGTCTCTGAATTTCCTTCTAACTTTACTCCTATGGTCCCAGATGGTCTCAAAGGTTCCTTCTAGACCTAAAGTGATGATCTTAAGAATAAAATTAAATTTTGATCCACTAGGACCCACCCTAAAACCTCATTTTTAACTGAACATATAACTCTAGAATATTTAGGCATCAAAAACATTTTTGAGGTTTTTCGTTCTATTTTCTATTTCCCATGTTGGATCCGTCACCTTCAGGTGATATTTTGACACATTGAGTTTTCTGTCTTGGTTTTAACTCCACATTTCTGCCTAGTCCTAAGTACCCCAGGTCTCTTCTTCAGACACATCAGTGATGTACACTCATTTGAAGGAAGCAAGCTGTGGCAAGAACAACAGGAATATTGCAAATAATCACTATGGTATATTGGAAGATTTGTTTGGGAAAGTTGGCTCAGCGATCGCCTGCTCTGTTTATATTATTCACCTGCTGCTTTTGTTAGTGTATTTCTTTTTGTTTAATATACAACACCAGCCTCAGGCACCTGCAGAGGCATTCAAAACCAACCAGGCCCCCAGAAAAACAATTTGTTTGTTTTCGTTGTTGTTGTTTTAAATTCAAATAAAAATGTTTTTTTTTTCCTGTTTTAGAAGTCCATGACAGGGCTCACTTGATTTCTACAAAATCTCATCAGAGTAGGTATTTGGTAGCCAAGCATTTTCTTCAAGGGAATATTTTTTTTTCCTGAGAATGAATTACTGGATTTCTTTCATTTTGGTTGGGGTCCTAAGAATACAAAGATCACCTAGGCAACTACAGGTGGGCCAGTGTTATTTTCTAGAGGAGCAGTAGCATAATTTAGTGAAAGGATCCCAAGCCTAGATAGCTAGCTTTCAGCTCCTATTCTGGCTCTGATCTTAGCTGTGTTGATAAACAATAAAAATGGTTTTGACAATTAATTCATAGAAAAAAACAATTCAATCATTAGGCAACATAAAAAATGATTTGGAAATGCAAAGTATCTCAAAAAGTCTCAGCACAGTTTTATTCTATTTGAAGCTTAAACATTATGTATGTAATATGTATGTGTGCATGTGTATGTGTGTGTGTATATGTATATGTGCTGGGTCTTCTGATACTTTAGACAGTGGCTTTCCACTACATCTAGGTTCTTTATATTCACAAATTTTAAGACTTTTCTCAGAAAGATAAGTTGTATGACAGAAAGAAGTAGGCTTGTCATATAAGAAGAATGAGTATGTGGATAGCCAGAGTACTTCATTGATATTGGAGAGCTATTAAAAGAAAGAGGAAGGCCTTCAGCACAGTGGATGGACATATATCTACATCTACATATATATATATATATATATATATATGTGTGTGTGTGTGTGTGTGTGTGTGTGTGTGTGTGTGTGTGTGTGTGTGTGTGTGTGTGTATGTATTTACATATATACGTATGTGTGTGTGTAAAATTTCATTTAAGCTATGTAAAGCTTAAAACTGCATTCAAATTTTTGGGAGATTCTGTATATAGCCAGGAATTGCACAGCCCAGTCATAGTTTTCATGTTTCTAGTGGTTGTTTTTGTTTTCTGTAGAAGCATCCTTACTTGTTCAAGTGAGTACTTTACTTAGCTCTAATGTTCGCAAAACATTTTATGTGTAGTATCTCATTTGATCCTTACAAAAACTTCATAAGGAAGTGACTATTATCCATAATTTAGAGATGAGGAAACTGAGGCTAACAGCGCCCAAATGTCTTAACCAGGGGTGATAGAGCAAATATTTGAGGCAAGATTGGAACTGAAGTCTCCTTATTGTAAGTCATGCACTCTATCCATTGTCATATATAGTCTTAACAATATGTCCTTTACAGAATGAGAAGAAATTGTGTATCATTCTGGACTTTACCAGCCTAAGGGGGCTTTCTTCTCCCCATGTCACTTCCTTCAGTGCCTCTGCGTCTTCTTACCCTGGAACATCCGTCTACCATGCCAGTTCCCTTCTTCCATTAGTGGTTTCCTTTTGAAGGAGTCTCCATTTTGGAGACCAAGGCTGATGATGCTTCCTTCTCCTCCAGACTGTGCTTCTGACTCTCTAAATGTTGCTGACTTGTCTTAGCTCTTTCCAACCCTGACCTTTCTTCATCACCTGAGGCCTTCTCACCCTGCAGTGGATCCAAGCTGACTGTGTGTCATTCCCTTCTTCATTGTGCATCTCCTATACACCACCACCCAACTTTTGAACTCTCTTTTACGTGCTTTCTTCCCCATTAAAATATAAACTCCTGGAGGGCAGGGGCTATCATTCTTTTTATTTGTGAACCAGGGGATTTACATAGCACCTGGCACAAAGTTGTTGTGGTGAAAATCTTTGTAAACTGTGAACTCCTATATCAATATGGATGAGGAGGAGGAGGAGGAGGATGACAATGAAGTTTTTTTTTTAATTCATTTGAAACTTATATTGGTGTGAGAAACTCCCAATGAAGAAACTCTTCAATTAATGAACATGGTCAATTCTTCTGTAAATTATAGTCTTTAAAAAGTGAAAAAAAAAGCCCACAAGAGTCATTTAAAAGTCATTTTAACAATCACTTGCCTGTGATCATGTAGCTAAAATCTTTTCAGAAGAAGAACTTGAGCTCAGGTCCTGCTAACTTCTATCCTCTATGCCATGCTCTGTTTCCAGTCTACCCCCTCATTATTAATACAATAATTAGAATTAAAACGTAGCACTCCTATAAAGTGTGAAGATTCGTTAAGTAAGCAAAGTCTCCTGCCTCCACCAGGCTACAACAGATTCCAGATATATCCGACATTTAGGCGTTGCATCAGAAATGCTGAGTATCTCATGAGTAGATCACATATGTACAGTGTGATCTCAGCTAGTAACCCTAGAGTATCCCAACTCATTACAACTCCTCCCCCCGGACAGCTCCCGTTCTTTAATTGTTCATAATTTTACTAGGGTTCATTTACATACATGCTGAAAGCACATCTTTTCCTAAGCTTTGAAAAAGGCCAAGCTCCCTACACAACCTATTTTTCTTATCTTTCAACACAGCAGCCTATGAGAAAAAAAAAGATTCTTATTGAGTGAATAGATTTATCATTGTCTGTGGAGTCTTGGTTAAATGTCTATGACCCAGATGATTTTTCTTCCCAACACAGTGGGACAGACATAAGCATAAACAGATTCTGTGTCATTTACAAAATCCTGTCTCTATGGCTCCCGTTAGTCATAATTGCTGTCGTCACCTGGTCTCCAAGCTAGGAGTTGGAAAGGAAAAGATTTTCATTTGACTATGTGAGGAAGAATGGAGGTCCGGTAAGAAGCAGCACTGTCCATTGTGGCAGGAGCTATTTGGAAGCCTCTTGATTATGAGCCAGCAAAAACATTCCCAATTCTGTTAAGGCTTCACATAGGAAACATCAGTGTGCTTGTATACTTTATAAGCAGCATAAAACATCGGAGTCATGATAAAACTGAGCATTCTTGTGAGATAAATATTTCTCGCAGGTTTTTATTTGTTCTTTGATCTATATTAACTCAGTTCCATGTGCATACGAACACTGGGCTTTCCTCATTTTGTAGAAGAGAAAGAAAAGAAAGCAAAAGACAAGCAGGCTTGATAAAGTATAAATCAAAGCGGTAAACTCAGGGAAAATCTTGATAGATGCAACTCCTCTGGTAAGTGACAATCTAGGGGACACATTTCACTTTTAAACTTTTTTCCATTAGTTTTCTGACAGGAGTACACTAGTTCAGCTTTAATGAGATTCTAGTGTAAAAATTTCAGGGCTAAGTAAAAGAAACAAATCAAAAGAGCCGGATGATTGCCATTTAATGTGAAAGAATGAAAGTGCAAACAAAGATGCTATGACATCTTGCCGTGCTAGTCACTGCAGAATGACAGGTAGAACAATTCAAAGTTACTGATCTAAAGATGGAATAACAGCTCATATGTTTGAAGTGCTCAGAAGATGGAGAAATAAAACAGACTGGAAGATAAGACATGGTTAAGCCTTTTAAATTCCATGCCTTATTGTCAGTATCATTTGAACAGTTTGGCGTAATCTTTTTTTTCTGGAATCATTTTATTGAAGGAATTATTTTTAGAGATGTTTTTATGATTGTGTTTTAGGCTGTGTATACTTATTTTTTTAGCTAGAGAATATGTACATGTATATATATGTGTTTTTATATATACATACATATGTAACAAATACATATGTACATACTTGTGTGTATATATTGATACTGATATCAATAATATATATCAATATGATATATTACCAAAAGTTATTTTATTTCATTTTGCTAGATTTCATACCTTGCCTTAATTAGACTAGATGGTGGGATCATATAGAGCCATTTGAGAATTTAGCAGATTTGCTTCAGAAGAAGATGGATTACTTTCACATTTAGAAAATCATATTTGAGATTTCAGTTTATATTTTCCTCTTTTACCTATGTCTTCACTTTTTCTTCTGAAAAAGCAGAAGAAAATCACTGATTCTTTCTTTCAACAAGCCTTTTTATCAGTGAAATAACCTATTCTAGTTACTGCTGGAAACAATAATCTGTAATTGCTGCTTTCAGTCCTAATTTGGCCTGTCCCTAGTTTTTCATCTCAATCTAATCTAAACCTATTTGAGCAAATAAAATGATATTTACCTCATCCTCTGTTACAAGCTTTCAAGATTACAGGCTTCAGGAAAAATCAATACAAAATACCAGCTTAGCAGCAGGTTTGTGCACAGAAAGAATGCTAACTTTTCTTCCCAGTGTTTTCTGACTCTTCACTCTCCTGGAGTGAAAGCAGAACTTAGACCATAAAATCTAAAAGAAAAAAAATAAAGAAGAAAAAGAAGAAGAAAGAAGAAAAAGAGAAGAAGAACTTCAATGATATGTTTGGTTCATGGCTAGTAGCCACTTTTGAGTTTACAAGCCCAAGTGTAGTTCATGGTTAAGCTCTCAACCTTTAGCTCTTATTTCCGCTCTACACATCTTACAGAGTTCACAAAAAGGAGAGATCTTGACCTCTCTGATGATGTTTCAGACTCAAATACCATCTTCATTTATTATTTATTTGCTTCAAGCAGTTGGGACTTGAGGTAACATCATACCTGACTGACTGATTTAAGGAAGTGGCCACCTCTCAGTAGGGGAATCTCATGAGAATAAAATCCTATTACTTTCCAAAAAGATTACTTCATTTACTGCCCAGAATAAGCTTTTGATGAAAACATTTGAATGTTGAGTTTGTAAACAACCAAGAATTCTCAGTAGTATTGCCTTTTTTTTTTTGATGCTTCAAATAGATGTTCGTTGTGTTGCATGTTTGTATGGGTCTGTGTTCAATTTAAAACAAAACAAAACAAAATAACTGGGAAACTAGTGACAATGTGCAAAATAATGTCTGAGTGTCAGTCCAAGACAAACCAGAAAAAACTTCTAGAAAAGTGAATGCATTACTATGCCTTCTCAAGCTTCCAACAGCATTCTCTTCTTTCCTATTACTCTATCTCTTTGTTGCCCCCTGTTATTGTGAAGGGCCTCTGTTCTGAAGAAACCCATGGAAGAATTTTGACATAATTATAGTTTACAAAGGAATATGTCCTGACCTATAGATTAAGTTTGTTAGATAACTATATAAACCCCTAAAATAAGTAGCCAGGATTTAAGCTCAGGTCTACTGTAATCAGATTCAAAGTTCTCCATACAAAAATACCCTGACTGTTTTGTGAGAGTTGATTTCTTTGATGGCTGCCTGAGTTAGATATTGGAAAGTTTAACCTTCTAAAAGAGACAATAACTTTATCATAAAGATAATTAACAAGGTGTGTAAGATCAAGGATTTGTAGCTAGAAGAGACCATAAGGATTATCTAGGCCAGGAGTGGTGAACCTGAGTCCTCAAGGCCACATGTGGCATTCTAGGTCCTTGGATGCAGCCTTTTGCCTGAGTCTAAGATTTATAGAACAAATTCTTTTATTAAGGGGATTTGTTCTGTGAAGTTTGGATTCAGTCAAAGGGCTGCATTTGAGGACCCAGTGGGTTACAAGTGGCCTCAAGGCTTCAGGTTCCCCACCACTGACCTAGGCCAATTCACTCATTTTCTGGATGAGGAAACTGACCTGGAAAGGTCCAACTTTACACTGACAGCAAATGGTAGAACTGATATTTGAGCCCAAGTCCTCCCTCTAAAATCCAACACTCATTCTCTGGTATGACTTCTCTACAGTTGTGCTATTAAAGGATAACATCTCATTTTGGTTTGGACTATTTGTCATAGTACCTTGATTACTCCTGGGTAGATATAAGTTAGGGCCCTAGGTTCCTATTCCTCTGTTGTTATTTACTGTGTGACCTTGAGCAAGTCCTTTTCTCAGTGTTGATTAATAGGTAACTTCAGAGATCCCTTCTAAGCTTAATGATTTATTAGTATATTGTTACTTAAAGTTAAATCAATATGTTGGGAAGCTCATCAGTACAGAGTGGCCATTACAATACCATTTACTTGGAGATAAATCCCATTGCAATAACTGGTTGCAGATTTGCCAGTGACTGGTTTTGGACACGTCAATTAACTTCCGGGCGTTAGTTTTCTGATTTATGTAATGAGGGTTTAGAATGTAATCCAATAAGCATTTATTCACTACCTACTGTGTGCTATGTACTGTGGTACCTGCTGGTGATAAAAAGATGAAAAATGGCATAGTTCTTTCCCTATCTGTGAGTTAATTAATATCTACCCAAGTTCTCACCTTTCTCAGGTTCTTATAACCTCTCCCATAGATTTTCCTTTACAATAATAGCTTTTTAATTGGTCTCTCTTTTTTGATTTTCTTCCCTCCCTAATCCATCCCCCACACAACTGCTAGAATAATTTTTCTAATGTACAGATAAATATTGGTCATGTCACTCTGTTGTTTTCAATTGCTTATAGAATAAAAGAAAAATTCCATTGTTTCATATTTGTGACCCTCTACAATATGGTTCCTACCTATCTTTCAAACCTTATTTTAAAAAAAGTTATTGATATCTTTTGTTATTATATTACTGAGATTTTCTCCTATATCTCTCCCCCATTTTCCCTCCCAGAGAGTCATCCCTTATAAAAAATAATTGAAGAAGAGGAAAAAAGAAATTCAACAAAATTGAGTAACATTGTTAAAATCTGATACTATATTCAGTGTTGCACACTCTTGGACCCCTTAATTCTTCACAGGAGTGGAAAGAAGTGTCTTCCCATATTTCCTTTGTAGGAGCAAGATTTTTTTATAGTTTTGTAGCTTACACTTTTTATTGTGTCATTGTTGCTCATTCTATTTACGTTATTGTAGTCATTGTACATGTTGTTTTTCTGACCCAGCTTATTTCACTTTGTACCAGCTCTCGTTAAGGCAAGGAAACAACATTTTTTAAGCACTTACAAAACGTACTGGTAAAACAAATACAAGCAGAAACGGGCAATCCCTGCCCACAACACCCTCTATAGTCTAATGAGGTAAGACTTCATATAGAAGGATATGGGAAAGGGGTAAGGCCTGGGGCGGAGAGAGGAGCATGGTGAGGAAAATCCAGAGAGGCAGGAGCAGAGTTTGGAGAGAAATGAAGGGATAAACATGGATAATTTTGGCACCTTCTTTAAAGGAACCAATCAATCAGAGGAAGGGGCTTGCAAGAGCAGAGTCAGCTTCTTCAGTGAGAATATCTTTGTTGTATGGTGGTTCAGAGTCATGAGTGGAAGGCAAAGAGGAGCAGAAGTTTATAAGTTAATGTAAATCTTTCCATGTTTCTCCATGTTTATCAAATTTGTTATTTCTTGCAGCTCAGTAATATTGCATTGCATTCATATATCATGATTTGTTCAGCCATTCTCCAATCAATATACATCTATTTTTTTCTAGTTATTTGCTATCACCAAAAATGCTTCTGTGAATATTGTGGTTTGTTTGTGGTTAGATCCAAGTCAATGCTCTGATAATTTAGGTCTGATAATGGAACAAAATGAGGCACTTGTAGGTTATCCAACAGTTAACAAAAATAAATTTACTTAGCTATATAGCAAGAGTATCAGAACATTCCTGGAGCATGTCATGGCTACTTTTTACTCCAATGATAAGGAAGTGATGTCAGTAGATTGACCCTTTAGTCCCTTAAGCCAATCAAGTTTTGAGAACGATATCAATACCTTTTAAAACAAAAAACAATCTTATTTACATGAGGAAAGGAAGGGCAACTGAAGAGAGAAGTTAAAGCATTGTTCCTACCACATGGTCTATGGGATGGTGGTTCCTTTCATTTTGACAAGGACATCCTTAGGATACATGCCCAGCAGTAGAATCTCTGGAACATTTTACCTGCTTTATTTAAATAATTCTAAATCGCTTTCCAGAATGATAGATAAATAATAGTTTGTCCAATAATAAATTATTATGTCTTTCCATAACCCCTCCAACCTTAACTTTTCTGATCTTTTGTCATTTTGACCAACTTATATTTAATGGTTCCTGATAGATTGACATTATTCTCCCTCATGAACTCTGTGTTCAGCAAATTGGACTTCTAGGTTTTTCTCAAGTGTCGCCATGCATTCATTCATACTATCTTTCATACCTAGAATGAAATCTCTTCTCGGTCTTGGATGTCGCTTAAGGAAAGCTGGCTCAATGATAACGGGAAAGTCAATTAAACTGTCTGAGCTTCAGTTTCCTTATTTATAAAATGGGGATTATAATACCTGATAGAGACAGGAGTTATTGTGAAGCCAAGTGAGCAATGTACGTAAAACTCTCTTCAAACTTTAAAGCTCCATAATAGTTATTTTTGTACTGTCTTTCCCAAATAGAATGCAACGTTCTTGAGAATGAGGGGTTTCTTACCTGCTTATATTTTATCCTCTGTGCTAAGCAAAGTGCTGAGCACACAATAAACACTTAGTAAATGCTTTTTTTCATTCATTCATTATCAACGCATCTCAGAATATTTTCTTCCTTCTGGTGTTCTATGCTTCTCCCAGTTATTAGAGCTCATTCCTTCTTAATTTATATTATACTTATTTGTGTATGTGCTGTATCTTCTCTACATCCCACACTCATACCTGCCTCCTTAGAATATAAGTTCGTCAATGACAGGGACTTTTTAGTTTGGGGCTTTTTATCTCCAGTTGCCTACCAGTGTGCCTTGTGCCTTGTAAGGACTTTTTTTAGGAGTTTGTTATTTAAATTGAATAGAAATAAGCAAATGTGATCCCTAAATATCTACTCTTGAAAGTCAGTTTGCTTAGGGTGGCAATTAGAAAGACAGATACCTGGAGCATTTGTTAAGCACTTGCTGTGCATCAAGCACTGTACTAAGTACTGAGTTAAAAACATAAGCCAGTCCCTCAAGGATCTTACATTTTAAAGAGAGACTACAAGGAAGGTGGCAAAATGCAATCTACAGGGGGTAGAGTGATGAGAAGGTCAAGAAGTCACATAGAAGCCTTGACTAGGCAAGACAAAGTAAGAGTGAATTTCTTGGGACCATAACACCCAAGAGTAAATGTCAATATTCTTCTTGAAGGAGAAGAAGATGAGACCTGAAGAGTAGATCTCTTGGTGAGGAGATAATTACAAAATGATTTTTTTGCATTACAGGTATATTAACCACAGGGTTTCTTTAAACATCAAGTTCTCTCCCATTTTAAAAAATGACATTTTATTTAAAAGATATGACTTACAAATAAACTTTTAGGAAAAAATTTGTTAGAGTAAGGCAAGCCATCTGTTTGACCAAAAGGTTCCTAAGACCTACATGAAAATCTATTATTTCAAGGAAATCCAATTCAGTAAAAATATATAACTTGACAAAATAATTTAAACCATTCTTTAGGGTATACTATAGTGGGATTTGACTTTTGCATCAATGAGCTAAGTAGTGGCCTGAATATGGTAAAAGCACTTCTCAAAGCTTTTGATAAGCAAAGAATAGAACGCTCCCCTGAAAGCATCTGACCCATGTATCTTTGAGTGAAGTATACAATTAAAAAAAAACGCTTGATAAATTTGAATCTGTCTCAAAATCTGTGAAATATGTAAATAGCATATTCCATCTTATAGTTACAAAAAGCTAAACCACAGAAAATCAAGGAACATGACTCTTGTCATATAATCTGCGGATGATTCAGAATTTTAACTTAGGTACCAATTGCAGTTACCAGATTATTTTATTCTGTGAAATCATCTATTGTTACAAAGGCCTCAGAATTACTTGGTTCTTCTATTCAGCCTGAATAAGAATCCTTTTTAAAGAAATGGATCATCTCTACTTCACATTCATTAGTCCAACATCTTAATTAAAATCCAATAGTAGAAGTAGTAATTTATCTGATTCTATTAAAAAAGAAAACTATACTACTATGGTAAATGGAAACCAGTATCTCTATAAATGAAAGTAATAAGTAAAAAATTGGTTAAATCAGAGGGACATATTTCTTTTGATAAAATAGTTTTAATGTTGTACAAACTACAAAAGGACTTACCTAATATTCTTACTATGAGGATTGCGAAAATCAACAAGAGAAATATTATTTCAAAAGCCATCATTTCTAATGTTGGCAGATCACTAAATTTAACAGCCATGGAAAGTAAATACATATTGGGGAGGAAAAAAACCATTTCAAATGGAATTAAAATCTTATGCCATTGAATTCATTATGAGCTTTAAAAATAATCATAACCAACAATCCTGGAAAGTAGATAATATTCTGTCACCTGGTTTAGATAAATTATAAATAGTATTCTATAATATATCAATAATAGTCTCAAAATCGTTACCAACTTGGCCCATAACATTTCCTTTATGGTGGGCAATTAACTTAATCTTTGCATCAAAAGTGCACGTACTATGAATCTCTTATGTTGCCTTACAAGGATGATGCACAATTTTGTTTTTATTTCAGAATGCTGAGACTCACTCAGAAACCTCAGAAAAACTCCTTCACTAGACAATCTATTAGGTTGACATTATCTTCTCATTTTCTAAGCTGTGTTGTGTTCATTCATTTATTCAAAAAAACCCTTCATTTAGATGCCTTGCCCATACAGATGTCTTTCATAGCCTGTCGGTGAGTTGGGATTTTCAAACACCCTATCAGTGTATTACAAGCTCAGATAGGCTTTACCAAGCTGTAAAGGCTCTGAGAACAGACCCAGTAATAGACCATGCTACATTCTGTGAACTGAGTCAGCTAAGGATGGAAGTTGGTTAATAGATCAGCAGTAGGACCAATGAAACAGATAAAATAATAACAACCTCAGTCCTATGGGGTCGGTCCTATTAAGGACAGTGGCAGGATGGTAGACAAAGAGAAAGTGAGTGGTTGCTAATATTTACATAATTTTTAGACACTGAATATGAAATTTGTAAGCTACATTCTTAATATGTAAATTTAATCTAACAAATATTAGTGAATATAAATTCCATTCCACTACTTACATCATAAAAAGGAGATAAAGAAATTATCTTTAAAGGGAAGGATGACTCATACCTTCTCCTTAGAGAAACAAATCAAGTACTTTTTTGTCACTGTGTGCCCCAAGACAAGAAGAAATGAAATTGTATGTCACACTTGGTCATCTGGCATTGTGGGACACATGATGAGCATAAGGTAGCCAACTCTAGGGTTGGGGGAGGGAAGGAAGAAATTTTTAAAAGAATGATAACTTTTTATATATTTAAAAGGAATGCCAAGTTGTACATAATAAATTTGTGTTTTCACATATAATCATCTTTTTTTCTATTCTATTATGTTACAGAAATACTTGTTTTCTTAATTTCAGAATAACAAAATAGAACAAAATAAAATTTTGAAAAGTGATCAACTACACTACCAACTCTTTCTCAATTAAATGTATTTCTTTATAATGAAAAAACCCAATAGACCACCATGAAAATAGTCAACAACTCAAGCAGATATTTATTAGGCACTTTATTAGGCATTTATGGTGTATAATAATACACCAAATTCTATGCTAAACACTGGGGATACAAAGACAAAGACAGCATATTCCTTGCCTTCAGAGAGCTTACAATGCAATAAGAGAAACAGGGGACAATGTACCAAAAACGCATACAAAACAGATACAGAATAACCTAAGGATGAGATAAGGGTTAGAAATGCTCCCATATCTTTTGTATAGGAGTTTTTTTGAAAGTAGAAAAATGAAATGATGGACAGGAAGACTTCAGAGAGACCTGGAAAGACATACATGATCTGATGCTGAGTGAAAGAAGCAGAACCAGGAGAACTCTGTGCACAGCAAAGACCACAGTGTGCAAGAGCTTTTCTAGTAGACTTGGAATTTCATTGCAATGCACGGACTTAAAAAAATTCCCAATGCTCTTTTAAGGCAAAATGCCTTCCACATCCAGAGAAATAACTATGGAATTCAATCACAAAATATAGCAGATCATTTTCTTTTGTATTATGTTTTGGCTTGTTATATGATCTCTCCCATTCATTTTAATTCTTCTACACAGTATAACTATAGTGAAAATGTATTTAATAACAGTATATGTGTAGAACCTATATAAAATTGTATACTGTCTCGGGGAGGGAGAGGGGAGGGAGGGGAGAAAGAAGGGAAAAATCTAAGTTATATGGTAGTGATTGTAGAACACTGAAAATAAATAAAATTAATAAAAAAAGAAAGTAGAGAAATGAAGCATTTGATAAGATTTTCTGAACAAAGTCAATATCTACCTTTATATTAGGCAACTTGAATAGAAAGGTGAGTACAGAAAAAGATGGCAAAAAACTAAGATCAAGCATTTATTTTGGAAATAAAAAATGAAGGAGGTCAAATGTGTGTAGACTACCCAGAAACCTCAAAGTTATACATAAATATGTTTTAAGAGAGTTGGAAGGGCTGAATGTTAAAAGCACAAAAAATTGTAAAAATTATGTTGACAAGACAGGAAATGACTAGATACTAATATGGGAGTCATTATAGAATCAGTTGTCAGTAGCCACATCAACTGGTTATGGCAAAGGTCAAAATCAATATCAAAATAGAAGAAAGGAGAAAGATGGGGAAAATTGCATGTACTATTATAGCAACTCTAATCTAATCATAAGATCATAGATCCAGACCTGCAGGGTCCTTAGAGATCATCAAATTCAACTCCTTTAATTTTACAGATGAGAAAACTGAGGTCCAAGAAAATTAATAGACTTGTCAATGGTCACACAAGTAGTATGAGAGGCAAGATTAGAACTCCAGGGGCAGTGTTGTTTTGTTTTGTTTTTTTTTACCACTGTACCACGCTAAAAACTCTTGCACTTAAAAAAGAGGCTGGGTAGGATAGGGCAAAAGTAAATAATACAGGCTCTATTAACATTTCTTAGAGAAGTTTATCAGATTGTAAGTTTTGAAGAGATCATATAGGTGAATCCTTTCAATTTAAAGGTGAGGAAATTGTCCTCTGGGACCCTCTGGGTCCTGATCCATTTGTGTTTTCTCTACATCACACTATCGGCTGCATTAAAAGAACTCAGACGAGAGATTAGGGTTAGATATTTTGAGTAATCTGCATACAGGTGAGAATTGACTTATGAGGGTTGATTAAATGATGGACATTTGATACAGAGAGTTAAGAGAAAAGAACTTACAACAAGCCCATGGAGCATGCCAACAGTCTGACAAATGGTTGGTGATTCAGAAAAGAAGGCTGATGAGGAGTGAGTGAAATATAAGAGGACCAGGAGAGAGAATATTGTCAAGAAAGCAGAGGGTGGGCACAGTAATGTTGTGGCTAATACTACCAAAAGTTACAGAGACACCATGAAGGATGAAAAATGAGGAAAGATCAGGAGAATTGGCAATCAAGAGTTCTTTGCTAGACTTGGAAAGAGCAGTTTTTATTAAGGGGTAAGGTCAAAAGTTTCATTGTTGGGGCTGAGGAGTGAGAGCAGAGGAAATGGAAGCAAGGTGTATAGAAAGCTTTTCTATGAGTTTGATTGTGACAAGAAGTGATACAGAATGATGGCTTCCTATGTTAGCTAATTATTTGGAGTAAGGGCTCTAGGATACTGAGATGGAATAGTAGGAGACTACCCGTCTTCATATATTTCTTCACCCATTTGCTTGTCCTTTCCAGAATTACCATTGTTATCACAAATAGGCAGAAATATGGGAAGCTCTTTCTCTCTCTTACTTTATGATGGTGGTTTCCATTGCATATCAACTAATTGCTGATTTCGCAAAAGCATTTGATTTGTTAAAACAAAATGCGGCCTCAAAGACGCTTCTAAAACAAAGATGTTTTCAGGCATATTTTAAAATCAAACAAGGTTCACTGAAAAATGAAACTACAGGAATAACTATTCAGCAAGTCTGTGAGTGTCAACATCAAAAGAAGCATAAAACAAGAAAATATAAGTTTATTTAAACAATTAGTATCATGAAGGAGGCTTTGCCCATTGTCCATATAGAACAGGGATTCCTTGCCAATGGTGGTTATCACATGCATCTAATTAGAGATATCAAACCCTTATTGCTTCCACCTTCACAGCATCCCTTATCTCCATTTCCATACCTGCCTCCCTAAGACAAGCCTCGTTACCTCATATCTGGAATATTGCAATAGCTTTTTAATTAACTTCCCCTCCTCACTCCAGTCCATTCTTTATTCAGCCGCCAAAGTGATTTTCCTACAGCATAGTTTTGGTCATATCAGCACCCTCCGCTTAATGAATTCCAGGGCTCCCTATTACCATCAGGACCAAATATAAAATCAGTTCTTTAACACTTAAACCTTTTACCACCTGAATTCTTCCTATGTGGATCACCTTTACTTGGTTCCCCTCCATGAATGGCATTATTCAGCAATTTATTATTAGCCTACTTGATGTTCTTCCCACAGGATGTGCCATTTTCCAGCTTGATTTCTTTTAACCGGTTATTTTCCATGCCCAGAATTCTCTCCCTGCTCACTTCCAACACCTGGTTACCTTCAAAATTCAGCTTAAATCTCACCTTTGATGGAATACCTTCTCCTCCCTGCCACCCAGCACTCTTCCCTCTGAGATTTTCTTTCTTCGTGTTTTATATATCTTGTTTTTGCAAGGTTATTTATATGTTGTCTTCCTGTGGTAAATCATTTGAGAGAGGGATGTGTGTGTATGTGTGTGTGTGTGTGTGTGTGTGTGAATAGCCAAGATTAAGGATGAAGTCTGTTTCCATGGAAGAACGAAATGTCAGTATTAAAATGGTTGTTGTATGAGACATGATATGAATAGAGTGCTGGATTTGAATCAGGGAGGCTAAGGTTCAAATCTTGCCTCTAACCCTTGCTGGCTATAGAACAATGGACTTCATGATGCCTCTCTGAGGCTAAGATTCCTCATTCAGAAGATGGGGATAATATAGCGTTAGACACTACTTCAAAGATTTGTTCTGAGGCTCAAATGAGAAATCATATAATTTTATAAAATGTTATATAAATGCCTAGCATTATTATTAAGATAGATTTTGTTTCCCAGAAAAATGAAAAATTCAGATTTTAGCTTCAACATAACATCACATAGACGAAGTGAGCCAATCAATAAGTGAATGAGTGAACAAAGGAAATTATATATATTAAACACTACTAAACAAGGATACAAATGATATAAAACTAAAATAATACCTGCCCCCAAGAAACGTAAAGTCTAATGGGAAAGACTACATGTATAGGGAAATGGCTGCCAGACAAGGATATTTTGGTTGAGGAAGTCGCAAGGAAGGTGTATGCAACAATAAATACAGTGAGAGCAGGGTAGAAAATGCCCAGATTGAGGATTAGAAGTCACAGGCCCTGAGAGTTTAGAGTTTAGTGTCTTAACTGCTTCTGAGTACAGAATGTGAAAACCTATCAGATAGCAAGATAAAATAACAGCAGATATATATACAGATAGTCATTTCTCATTCAAAATTGATAGTGGAATATGGGGGGAAAAGAGATAATCATGAATTCACTTTACTGGAAAACCTTGCCAAAAGTGAGTAGGCTTAGGAAAGAATTTTAAATGAGGAGACAATTTGGAATATGAAGGATCATATTAATCTGATGTAAAAAATAAAGAATATATCTTAAGTATGTGTAAGATGTATTCAACAGTTGTTTGACCATGATACAAATCAGTTCAACAAACATTTATTGAGTTGTACTCATGTCCAAGATCTTGTACTAGACACAAGTAGAAGTGGAGCTAGACCGAAATTTCCCTTTAAAAATGTCTGAAGATTTTGTGTAGATGGTCATATAAAAAAACCAATTCATGTACTCATTAAGTGGCTACTAAATGTTAGATATGGTCCTAAATATTAATAATTCAAAGAAAAAGATTAAAACGGTATCTCCCACAAGGAGTTTATATTCTACTATGAAGGATACCTGTGTACAGATGAATACTTGAATATTTATTCTATACCAAAGACTGAGGGAAGTTGGAAGAAAGTTTCAGCACTACCAAGCAAATTAATGAGAAAGTTTCCTATACAAACAGGAGATGTTGGTTGGGCTGAACTTTAAGGGGAACAAAGGATTCCAAGAGACTGAGGTGAGAAGGGTGGGAATTCTAGTCTTGAGGGAAAGAAAGTCTGTATAAAGTAGATTATAGGAAGTAAACTCTTTGAGGGCAGGGACTGTTTTATTTTTGTGTCTGTATCTCTAATACCTAGCACAATGCTTAGCACATAGAAGGGCTTCACAAATGATTATTAATTGGTTGGTTTATCAATTGAAAAGTATGGAAGCAAAAGATGGCATGTCAAGTACTGAGAATAGCAAGGACATAAGTTTAGCTGAAATGGAAGGTATTTGAAAGGGCGTCAGATCTGGAAATGTAAGTTGGATTCATCATTGGGGGAAAACATTTTTCTGGATTGTGAGGCAGATGTAAAGCCTTAAGAATGGTCCAGGCAGCTTAAGTCCAATTTTATATTTATATAACTGTCCATTCCTTTTTCAAAACTAAACTACTAGACTAATCAGCAGCAAGTACCAAAGCCTATCCCAGAGGGGAAAACTGTTCAATCTGCTTCAGGAATCCTAATGGTAACAACATTGTGTACCCCTTGAATAAGCACCGAATCACTATTTTTCTTCCATTTCCAAAATATTTTTGAGTTGTCATGTAGGCACAACCTTAGCTAACTGGCTTGATTGATTTTTTTTCACTGAAATGACCAGTAGTTTAACTGAATTGATCTAATCGACTTGTTTTGTCATTGTGTAGAGCTGGCCTCAGAAATATTTCCTTTAGGGTTACTAAATGCCAGAGTCACTGAAGGGAATTTAAAGATTTAGCTTCCTGCTTGATTTCTAATATTATAGCACATGTTTCTCTACTCGGCAGTTTCAAAATTATTTTATTGGTGGACAGTTGTTCAATCTAGAGTAAGTGGCTTTCAGTGCTAAGTGTATCTATTTCTGCATTTTCACCCAGGTGAGGCCTCCGATGAATTTAGGCTCTATTTCTGACTTTTCTGTAAAAAAATAAAAGTGACTTCTGAAAGAAACTATCATAAAAACTAAACAATCAAAAATCCATGCAAGAGTAGAGAAGTAAAGAACTTTTTGAAAACTATTAAGCGTGACACCTTCACAAGAATAATGGACTAGAGAAAAACACATGTTTCAGGGAAGTCAGTATATTGTCCAGATGTTTTGGGTACCTTCACAACATAGTCTTGGGCAAGTCAGAACAATTTGTCCTTTTCCCCACATATTCTACTTGTGTTCCTAACAAAAGTATATATATTTTTTTGATTTTCCAGTTTTGTTCTAGATTACAGCAATCTATGTTGAAAAAGGAAGTTTGATATAATAGGAGTAAAGAAATCGAGTAAGAAAATACTGATTTATTTTCACTTTCTCTGTAATTCTGTATGAATTCCAAACAAAGAAGGACAAAGAGCAAATGTTCCTGCTGAGAGAATGAACAAGGGAAAGCCAAGCATATACTGAGAATGAGATAAAAAGCAACAAAAGAGAGACTTGAGACTTAGTCTCTCTCTAAGTGAAGCATTGTTTTAGTCAGACATCCAGATTGAGCTCTCCCAGTTAATTAGATCATTTGTTCCATGAGATCTCTTTATTTGCATTTAGCTGTAATTGGACAACACAAGGTTGGGAGGCATAGTGGAACGAAATTCTGGTTTAAGTAGGCTGGGGAAAAAGAAAACACCGTATTTGGCATTGTAAATGCATGAATCTAAAAAAAAAAAAAGAGGAAGAAGCTTTCTAGTAAGTAAAAAATTCCAGCACTTTGAAAATCAATTCTAATGAGGTGAACGTTGAGCATCTTTTAAAAATATTTTAGAATTCTTTCTCATTCATTTTGCTTTGAACCACATAGCACAAAATGACATTTATATGTTCTGTGTAACTACTCCTATGGAATTTTTTAAAATTTAAACACTTTTCAAGATACTTGAGCTATACTTCTATGTTGATAAATCTATTTGTAAACAAATATATTTCAGGATATTTAGGTGAATATATTCTACATTTGTGAAGCAAATAAATCTCATTTAGAGAGAGTGACCCTTGGTTTTTAAATGAAATGTTTCTTTCTAAAAAAAAAATAAAAAGCAATGATCAGGCATTGTAAGATTTTGTGCACCTAAGACTATACAATAATTTAAAATGGAGTCAATTTAATGCTCTGTAATATAATTTCACTTTCCTTATGGTTGAAAAATGAAGGTTTCTTTTATAGACTATGTATCCCAAGATGATTTCAAAGTATTCTCACTTAGAAAATCTAGCTGCTATTACATATGAATTTTCAAAGCTTGCCAAGGCTTTGGAAGGAATGATGAAAATTACTATTGCACGACCTTCAGGTTTTCTTTGTTTCATAAAGGGCTAAGATAGCATTTTTGTCATTTTTCTTTCAGCTCAGGTCTTTCATCATAAATATCAAAGCATGCAATTATGCCTTCACATATCCTACCATATCTGCCTGTTTTCTATCAATGATGATGGTATATATATATATATATATATATATATATATGTGTGTGTGTGTGTGTGTGTGTGCGCACGCGCGTGTATGTGTGCATGTGTATATATATATACACACACAGACAGACATACATACACATACATACATATACATACACATACATACATATATATGTATATAAATGGTACCTCCTCTTCCTTTGTTCTTAAAAAATTTGAACATTTTTTTTTTGCTGTAAAACATAAATTGTTCATACAATGAATATTGTGCTGATAAAAAAAATATGATTAAAATAGCTATTCATATGTTATCCGAGACAGCATCAGATGTAATGGCTGAGTGTCACACCAACCACATTCAGAGTAGAATGATTTGGCCTACAGGTGGGATTTTTATTATTAATGTTTATTATGAAAAGGAGTCTAGTCTTAACCTTGTGCAGTCGTAGTTTTTCCTTCTTTACTTTTGCCTTTCATATCAAATCTGCCTACTGAATGGTTCCCATTATTCTATCCCAATAGAGATGCCTGTTCTATCACTCTACCACACTCCACGCTTCCATGATGTTTATTTCTTGTAGGCATAGTTAAGGTCACTGGGATAAGTTAGCAATCCTTTTCATGCATTTCATTGCAGAAACTATAAATTAAAATAGCATATATCATTGAAGAAAGCAATAAACACCACCACATTTTGCTATGCAGCTTTACCTCTCTTTAAGTAAATCATGTCTTCTGGGGGGAAAAGTAGTAAAAAGCAAATAGCTATATAGTGGAATTAATTTCCCCATTGTCTTCTATGAGGGCTCCAGATATGTGAGACCAAAGAAACCCAACTTAGTTCTAATATAACACAAAACCATACATAACAGTCTCTTTAAGAAACAGGTTTTCCTTTATCACTGTCTAGTCTTTCTATACATCATTCTGAAACATTAAAATTTTATCAAAATAGATTATTATATTTAAAAGAACCTCAGGCTAAATGAGCAAACCTCATTTTACAAAGAGGACAAAAAACTACCTTAATGTCAGTCTATATAAGTAAACCTATGAAGAGTTAACACTGGTTCTGGTCTTTTATCTCACAGTTGGGAAAGGTCTGGTTGAAGAAGCAGAACCAGGGAAACACCAGCAAATAATGAAGCAAAATGTGGCTATAGATAAGAAATGAGCTCAAAAGTTTCGGGTGTATGATTTGATTGGACAAATCACCTCCAATAAGGATACCACCATCATTTTGTTGAAAGGGCAGGTTCTTTTACAGGTAAAGGGAACTATTCTGGAAAACTGCTCAGTTCTCAGGACCTGGACCAACAGGCTTCTCTACAAATGCTAGATGCTATTTTTTATTATTGATAGCCATCACTATTATTAATATTTTATTATCTGGTATCATGGCCTAGTATCATGAGTGTCCAAGAATCAAGTACATTGTTGGGAAAGCCAATTATTAGTCAAGAAAAAGAATTACTTAACTGAGCTTAGCCTGGCACTCCAGGAGCAGTAAGAGTGTAGAACAAGGAAAAGAGGGACTCAATGTCCAAGAAGATCCATGATGTGGGAAAAGACCAGAAGTTCAGAATAAAGTGACAAGGTTAGCAAGAGTTATTGTTTGAGGGCTGGACATACAGGAGTTTAAAAATAGTTCTGTGAGGTTAGTCTATTGAGGAAAGGACAGGTAGTACATAGGTCCTGGCAGTCAAAGGCCCAAGCTATTTGGGATACCTATTCAAGTAGGAAACCAATAAGAAATCAAGACAGCCTTAAGCTGAAGGTAATTGGGAGGTGGACAAGTTATGCTCTTCAGGAAAGTTTAACACCACGTGCAAAGAAGCCCAATTACAGGGAGCTTGGGTTTCTTAAACATAAGGAGGGACTAGGCAGAGACTTAGTTACAGTGGGCCACAATTACTAGACAACTGAATTATAGAACAAATATTTTATTATAGGAAAATAAGACAAGTACTTAGTTACTGAGTTATTAGATTGCTAAGGTCAGTAGTACCAGTAACAAGGCACGTTTTTGTTAAACTAGTGAGTTACTGATTTGAGGATACCCTAAAGCTCTTGTCTAGGGATAGTCTTTATTCCAAATTCTAGGGTAGGGTTAAAACTATAGGAAACAATTATGCAAGGTGTGTGCTTCCAACTTAGGTTATGTATGTCCATACAGAATGTCTAAATATATAGACAGGCAACTTGACAGGAGGCCTTAATATCTATATTTGGAATCTTGACCAATACTCTCCATAAAAGATTCTGATTCCTGCCATGAGGACTGCTGTCCTCTGCTGGACAAGAGACCACGAGGCTGGCATCTGTGATTTTCTCAGAGTATTAGATGAAAATATCTATGAGACCCCCCCCCAAATATTGAAGTTTTCAGAACAATTGGCTTAGAAAAAAATGTATACCCCCCAAATATTAATATTTCAGTACATAACTGGCTTAGAACAAAAATCCCTGTATTAGTTGTGAGAGAATTCACCTCCAGAGTTATCACTAATCATTGTTATTCACGATTTCTTGTCATTTCTGGTAACACAAGCTCACTCTTTAAGCCTCTTTTCACTAACACTCTTCATAATGTTTCTTTTCAAGGTAAGAGTTTAAGGCTATTCTCTCAGGAGAGAAGTTCTATTAGTCCTTTCTGTCCACAGTTTTTCACTAGTTTCATAGTTAATAATGCTCCAGAAAGACTGTCAATCTCTCAAGTTTCTATTCCCTCTTAAATATATGTGTATCAATTATGTTTATGATAGGGGTCACTGAAGCTGTTGTTACACATATGTTAAATATAACATACAATTTGCTTCTAATTCTCTGGCAAGTCTCCTTATCTCTTATGGGACTTCAAAAGCTACATAGCTATGCTGATTTTTATGTCTATTCCCAGTCATTCATTTATCTATAGAATAATTTTTTCTTTTTTTTTTTAATATAAATTTATTTAACTTTTACATTCATTTTCACAAAATTTTGGGTTCCAAATTTTCTCCCCATTTATCCCCTCCCCCCACCCCAGTACACTGAGCATTCTAATTTCCCATATCACCAATCTGCTCTCTCTTCTTTCATCCCTCCCTTCCCTTACCCCATCTTCTCTTTTGTCCTGTAGTGCCAGATAACTTTCTATTCCTCATTACCTGTATTTCTTATTTCCTAGTAGCAAGAAAAATACTCAACAGTTGTTCCTAAAGCTTTGAGTTCCTACTTC
>CM053773.1:11047946-11066612 GCA_028658325.1 Potorous gilbertii | reverse complement strand
GATGGGGACAAGGGAAGGGAAGGATGATAGAAGAGAGGGCAGATTGGTGATAGAGGAAATTGAAATGCTCAGTGTATTGGGGTGGGGGGAGGGGACAAGTCAGAGAAAATTTGGAACCCAAAATTTTGTGAAAATGAATGTAAAATGTTAAATAAATATATTAAAGTAAAAAAAAAGAAAAAATGTATTTTTGCATCATTATGAGCTATCCTGTCAAAAAAATTGAACATAGTTGGCTATATCTCAACTTAAATGCCAAGAAACATATATTTTACAAATATATACACATTCAGTTGTGCAATTTTATACTGTTTCATAGATTTGTTTTTGTACCCATTAATAAGCATTCTGTCTAAAACCAAGCAGCATTTCATTATTTGTATAAGAAAAATTATTTTCCAACAATTGATTGAATTAGAAAAGCTTGATTTTCATTTTTTTAAATTTGAAATTTTGCTAAACAAATCTGTTCAAATAAATGTTAAATTTTTTTTAGTTAAGAATTAAATGTATATATACAGAAATTTGTTATAATATTATGATTAAAACCTGAATTAAAACTAAACATTCTTTTAAGAGCATCTCTTTTAAAAGATTGGGATTTATGTAAATGTAGAATATTACCACATCAACAAACCATAACTAAGCATAGTTATGGTATAATACTTATTATATAATAAGGATTTTGATTATGAGTACTTACAGTCCATTGATTGTTTTAAACCTATACCTATTACAAAAAAATTTAAATATCCATAAAACAGCCTTGCTCATTTGTGCACAGTATACAGGTCATTCTTTCTGAAGGTAAGAAAATGAGTTTAAATTTCGAGGGTTATCTCTTTACACATAAGTACACCAAGTTCTTATAATTTTGCAAAACATATACATTAAATGATGAGATCATAAGACAACTAGCAATAATCAAATATTCAAAGGTGCTGAAAAAGAATTTCATCGAAGTGTATTTTTGAGCCTACTATCCATTCTCAGTTTTTGTTACTTTCAACCAGAAATTATTTGAGGGTATACACATAGTTTTCAAAACAGAAAACACATATGAAATGATAGGTTTGAACTATCATGTTTTGAAATAATTGAAATATATTTGATTTTTCTATTTGGAAAGCTTTAAAAATCATCATTAATAAACAGAAATATCACTATTAAATTTTCTTTCAACAGAAAGATACGATAAAGAAGAAAGTCTTTTACAAAATCATTTCATTTTTATATTATTTTGTTATATTTATGGTCTAATTTCTATTCTTAGATTCAATGTGATATTTCTTATGATATCTTGATCAAGGGTGAGAAGTTAAAATCATTGCTACATGTCCTATTTGAATCAACTGTTACCAGGACAATTCATGAACAGTCAATTGAATAGAAGCCCAGTTGATCTGATGATTTGGTTACTATGATTGTGCAGTGATCAAATGATTAGTTATCATCATCATTGAAAAACTACTGGAAAGTGATTGATGGAGTCACATGTTCAACCTTGTACTATTGAAGAGGGGATAAAAAAAGAATTTAATTTAGAGAAATGGATACAATAGACAAAGCAATGATAAGCAACCGTTTGGAAATAGAATTGAGAAATGACACTAATAGATAGGGGTCACTGAATTGAAACAATCATGAATTTAGAATGGAGATGAAACATAAATGACCTCTGCTCCAACCCCTTCATTTCATAGCATAAACAATGATTCATATGTATACTTTGTGAAGGTTTGCCGATAGATTTATATGCATTATTTTAATTGATCTTCGCAACCAGGGGAAAATGCTCTTATTATCCCCATTTTACAGGGTTTCCATTGAATATCAGAGACTAAGTCAGTAAGTATTTGTCACCTGCTACATATGAGGTATCATACTAAGCTAACGAGAGTTCCTGCTCTCATGGTGTAACAGCAAGCCCTCTGCTACGCCCAGGAAGACTGTTGGTACATATTAGCACAGATTCTTGGAGTTGCTTTTCTTAAGCAATTTTTAAAGGGTTAACAATCTTTTTTAATTACATTCACTAGTTCAGGGAAAAAGTCAGCAGAGAAAATATAAGCAGAGAAATAAAGACTAACAGAGAGGACTCAACTGCCTGAATCAAAGCAATATTGCTATATACTTTACATACCTCCCTGGATCAAGAGAGCCTTTGCATCTGAGAGTCAGATGTCTGAGCATATAGCCACTAATAATCTGACCAGAGAATCACAAGGTCCTTCTCATAAAGAATCCCCCAAAGTGAAATACCAACTCACACTTACAACTTCTCACAGCCAGAGGGCATCACAACCCTCCTGATTCAGTGCCTAATTAGAAATAAGTCAAAGGTGTTAACCTTCCTGCAAGCAAGCTTCTCCCAAGGTAAGTCCCTCCTCCAATGGGCTCCAAGTTAGACATATTAGCGGACAGTGAAGATCTTAAATCCCATTAACATTACACAAGGAACCCAGTTTAATGGGGAAGAACCATGCAAACAGTTATATAGAGACCCTCTAAATATTGAATAAATTTGAAATAATCAACAGAGGGAAGACATGAGACTTAGATTGGGAAAGCATTCCTGATAAAGGTGAGATTTTAATTGGAACTTGAAGGAAACCACAAAAACTTGGAGACAGAGATGAGAAGGGAGAGTAGTCTAGGAATTGGGGAGAGTCAACGAAAATGCCTGAAGTCAGCATATGGTGTGTCTTATTCAAGAAAGAGCAAGGAGGCCAAAATCACTGTCTCAGAGTACACAATGGCTACTATGTTTCTATGACAGGATTGTAAGTCAGATCTTGTTGAATATATTTCTATTCCTCTGTCTTTTATGCCAATAGAGACGCTGAGCTCCAGAGAAGGGAAATAAAAAATTTTTCAAAAGTTTTGCAGGGTTTAAGTCACTAATCTGGAATATAAACCATGGTCTCTTGTTTCCAAGTCCAAACTTCTTCTCAATGTACAACACTGCCCCTACATAAGTTGTTTCAGTTCTAAAAGTCACTTCAAGTAAGAAAGAAGAGTAGTCAAATGATTAAACTCTGGAGAAAACTGGAGAAGAACCAAAATTAACAATTTGTGCAAATTGTGAAGGCAGGCACTTCCTTTATACCTCTGCTACCACATGTCAATAATTGACCCTAGGCAAGAAGAGGTATACATTCTCTTTCCTTTCATGCTCTTTTTTCCTTTTGCCTCTTGCAGCTACCCCATCTTCATTCTAAGAATTGGTTTCAACTGTATACAAAAGCTAATTGAAGCCATTTATATGGTTGTCATCACAAAATCAGATGTACAATATTGAGAATGAGTCAAAGCCTTGGATAATACTAACATTAAAGGATGATATTGAAAACAATTCCTGCCCCCTAAAAAGGAAACAGAATAAATATTCCTGGAGACAGAGTGGTATGGTAGAAAAACTGCTTCCCTAGAATTAAGGAATCTGGATTTAAATCCCTACTTTTACATTTATTAACTGTTTGAACTTTGTCAATTTACCTAAACTCCCTTGTGCTGAGTTTGTTCATCTGTAAGCTGAAAGGGTTGGGCTATATGGCCTTTGAGGTCCTTTCCTTTGACGTCTAGATATACCTCTATGAGCCTATGATCCTACTCAAAGATAGAGGTAAGATGTAAATGCCTGTGATTTAGAGCTGAAAAGAAGCATAGAAATAATCTTGTGCTACTTCTCCATTTTATTCATTTTTCTTTTGAAATTCAGTTAAATTGCTTTTAGTTAATAATAACATATTATATCCCCTTTCTGCCTTCTTCCCATGGCAAAAAGAAAAAAAATATTTCAAACAAATATATATTACATAACAAGAAACAAGCTTAGAGTAGTTAAAGCAAATCAAGAAACTATTATTGAGTACTTACTATGTGCCAGGCAGTGTGCTAAGTGCCAAGGATACAAAGAATGGCTCTCAAGGAGCTCAGTTTAAAGGGGCAGATAACATACAGACAACTATGCACAAAGAGGCTATATGCGGGGTAAATTGGCAATAATCTCAGAGGGAAGGTACTAAGAGTAAGGAGTTGGAAAAAAACCTTCCTTTATAAGGTAGAATTTTAACTAAGACTTGGAAGAAACCAAATAATTTAATAGACAGAAATGCGGAGGGAGAGAAATGTATGCATGGAGTACATTCAGTGAGGATGCCCAGTCTAGAGATGGAGCATCTTATGGAAGGGAAAGCAAAGAGGCCAGTATCATTGCATCCCAGCCTAGGAGGTTAATGGGAAAGGTAAGAGTGGGCAGGCTATAAAGCATCTTAAATGGAAAACAAATTATTTTATATTTAATTCTGGAAATGATAGGTAACCATCAGAATATATTGAATAGAGGAATGACATGGTTGGATTTTCACTTTAGAAAGAATAATTTTATAGCCGAGTGGAGAAGGGACCACCATGGGAAAAGACCTGAGTCAGGGATATGCCAACCAATAGTCTATTGGAACAAATGAGGAATGAGAGGATGAGGGCAATTACAACAGTTTGAACTGAAGAAAGAAGGGGGTATGTAGGAGAGATGTTACAAAGGTAGAAATATCATGATTTAGCACACATTCGATTGCTACACAACCTGACTCCTAGATAAAAAACCTCAGACCTCTATTAGAATTCCCAGGTAGATACCACTGTCAAAGGTCAGCCAAAATCACAGGGCATGGAACTTTGGATTGGAATTAACCCCACTAAAAACACTGAAAGGGTCAATAAATCCTAAGAGGAGACCATCTCCTATCTCCGTGAGGGTCCTGGCCTTTCTGAACTGAGACAAGAAGAATCTTTGGATCTAGTCTATGCTGCAGAAGTAATGAAGAATTTTCAAAACTGAAACATATGTTTCATGGCTTCCCTCAGCCCTTGACTGACAGCATACAGAGCAGCAAAATAGGGGATTATTTTGTTCACTTCCCAGAGAACCTCCTGCTACATGGGGTAGAAAATGTCCAGGGTCATTTGCCTTATGCCTTTCAGATGAAAAGCAAAGAACAGGTGGAAACTTTGCTGGGCTTAGGGGAGATATTGTCCTCTATTGTCCAGATGCTGAGTGTATTCAGTAAGTTCAATTCTGATTGGCCCAAAGTCAAGGTAGGCTTTAGGGGACTCATGACTCCAGCATTGTGCTGTCACTCAGGTACTATTCCCTTTAACTTAAATGCTTCTTTCCATTTGTCATACAACTTGGCTTGTAGAGAAGCTGTGAAGGAGTAGGGCTAGTTGATCCTTCAAGTACCTGAGGAAAGTAGCTTCAGGGGAGACCATATTTATTTCCTCAGGCCCTGGCCTACAGAAGCTCTCAAGCATGGCAGGGGCCCTCCTAGATGGAAGTTTCCCCTCTAGTGGCATGTCCCATTGTTCTCCTGTGAGCTACTTTGGTATATGCGTGTCACAAATGATCTCCATGCCTGTAATATCTACATTCTTGACATGGTTAGCAGTAAGACTCAGTCTCTTCCCTGAGCAATAGTCCTTGGTAGTGTAAGGAACCACTGAAAGACTGAAATGTCAATTCCAATAGAAGAGGATAGAGTGGTTGTGATCCAATCTTTCTTAATAGGGATCTGGCCAATTTAATGCAATGATGGAGTAGAGCTAAAGGAATGCTGTTCCACCTGGCAGGAGATATTGGACATAAGGGCTGAGCTTTGTGCACTGATGAAGAATGATAAGCAGCTGCAAGATTTCAGAGATGTGAGACATCTCTTTCTGTGAATGAAAGCAGGAAGAAACTAAAGGGGTCTCTCTTTCTAAGACCAGAATACTCCAGATAGAAGCACCTAATTAGAAACCAAAGATTTTCAGTGCTCCTATTTAGAGAGAAGAGCACCAGAATTATCACATATCAAAGACCTCCCTTTCTTTTTCTTTTTGGCTTTGTTTTGCTTGTCTCTACATAATGCTAGATTGGAATGATGATGATTTGAGGGATGAGGTCACATTCCTGTCCTCAGATCATCCGAATCCCTGGTGTCTGTGCCCTCATACTTGTGACTGGAAGTTGGGATGGCCCTTGGGATTAGGAAAGGGCCTGAATGCCTTTTCCCGGCATTTTTCTTGTACCACAGGTTGAATGTGTCAGGAGCAAAGCTGAGTCCATACTGATGATCAACTACATAGGTCAGATCCTACCTACTTCATAGCAGAGACTCCTTTGCTCCTCCAGAATAGACCTAGTGAGGACAGGGCAAGGGAGATCTCCATCTATTGCTGCTATACACTGACATTCTAAATCTGAATTCTTTGCAATGTCAAATGAGAAGAGGATGATTGACAGCGTCAAAGTCTACAAAGAAGTCAAAAAGAATGAGCATTAAGAAAAAGGTGGTTAGATTTTACAGTTAATAGATCATTGATGACTTTGGAGTGAACAGTTTCAGTTGAATAATGAGGTCAGAAACCATGCTCCTAAGAGTTAAGCAGAAAGTGGGACAAAAAGAAATGATGGTATCTATTGCAGATGGCTTTCTCAAAGAGTTTAGTCACAAAGGGAAGAAAGTTATAAGATGGTAACTATCAGGAATGGATGGATTAAGTGAGGGATTTTATAGGATGGGAGAGACATAAGAATGTTTTTGGGCAACAGGGAAGAAGCTAATAGGGAGAAATTGTACATTAGTGAAAAAAATGAAAATGATCTGCTGGGGAAAATGGGATGGAAAAAGATCACTTATTATGTAGAACAGTTTACTTTGGCAAGGAGGAGGAATAACTCCTCCTATGAGTCATCAGTGAAGGAGAAAGACAGACATATTAATGATACGCGATGAGGAGGAGTGACCTTTCTGCCTAGGACCTGTTTTGAGACAGTTTCCAGCTGAAGTATTGAGGAGAGTGATTTGCCTAAGGTCACACTGGTACTGACTACACAAAAATAATAGTAATCTCAATGATAGTTAACATTTATGTAACACTTAAAAGTTTGTAAAATATGTATACATTTTATGTCATTTGGTCTTCACAACAACCCTATCAGGTGTTATTGTTTTACAAATAAGTTTACAAATAAGGAAATTGAGGTCAAACAAGGTTAAGCCATTTGCCCATTATTATATATTTAATAAGTGTTTAGACAAGATTTGAAGTCTGGCATTTTTGACTCCAAGTCCAGTACTCTATCCACTGAGGATACGAGAATACACACTGATGGTGGAGTTAGTATACTTTCTACCATATCACAGTTTCTTTTGATCCCTGATCACTGAAACAATTTAAGTATGGACCAGGAAAAACTGCCAATGGACAGATTAAAATAGAAAATGCTTTATCCTTTCATATCATTCAATATGAGTTTGAGGATGTTTCCCAGATTGTTTCAGATAATTCCCAAAGTTATTGTTATAGAATAAATAGACTATGATAATTTTTACTAAGTAATCAGAATATTTTTACACTTTTGTACATTGTTTACATTTTTACATTTGCATTTTCTTTTCCTTTTTGCATTTTGTTCACATAACATCTAGGACATAGGAGTCCAAGACAAAATGGCAGAGTGAAAAGAAGTCTACATTGAAATGCCCTGTGTACCCTGAAATCAATAAGAAATATGTCCAAGAATCCATGATAAACAAAAAATGGAGTTATGAAGCAGCAGAATAGAATAGGAAGAGTACTTCTTCCTGTCGTGGAAACAGAGGCACTAAGGCAGAATCCTAAATCTGTCATTTACTACATGGGTAACTTCAAGTGATTAAATTCTTAGTTTCCACATCTGTAAAATGAAGATCTTGAACTAGCTGGCAGTTGACCTTTAAGGTTCCTCCCAAGCCTGGGTCTGGGATTCTATGGAACAGAATTCCATGAAGTGAACGTTACAGCAAAGAACCCACCTTTCCTGCCACTTTGCTTACTTAGCCCTTGTTGTCACTGTTCATAGATAGTCCCTTAGAGCTGCTGCAAATTTTTAGGCATTAGATCTCAGGGTTAACCCCTTAACAGTGTCTTAACCATACTATTTTCCCCTGCACAGGTTGAGTAGCATGAATCAAACTTTCCAGAAAACCATTTGTGGTAGCTGTGGGAAAGGATGTCCAGGTGAAAAAGGAACAGAAATTCAGGAGCATTAAGAAGGTTTTCTGCAACAGTGTGATGAAAAGAATCTCCCTTTATCCCCTCAGTCGTAGGTAACAATGAATCTGATCAAGCCAAGACAAGAGCATAAGAATAGAAAAAAAATATTGGTGATTATGGAGGAAACAAGGGCCTAGAAACATCAGCCCATTGCAATTGTCTAACACAGGATAGGATGAAGCAGGCAAATAGCTGAAGTTTTGAGAGCAAAGGAAAATCCCAAATTTCAAGGTTTCTCTGAGTTTTTCCTCCACAGAGTCCAAGGGGACCCACTCCTTTGTGGGTTGGGACCTCTGAATCTGGCCAGACCTAAGAGACAGACGAGAGAAAGAAGAAATTTTAAGTTGAAAGGAAGATGAAACACAGGAGAGTAATACTGGAAAAGGTGAAGAATTAGACAGTTTTCAGTGGCTTCTCAGAGTCTCCCTGGAATACAGATACAGCATTTTTCCTACTCCTTAAGGAGCACCAATCTTGCTTAAGACCTATGGCTTGGAAAGAAAAGAATGAGCATCAAGAGTTAGAGTGGGGAGGGGGTAGTGCGACAGCACAGGATCTGCTGCAAGTAATGAAGTGACAATAAGAAACACCAATATAGCAAGAAAACCGTAGGGGAAACAGCAACAGCGAAGAGACTGATAATGATGGATAAAAGCTGACAAAGGAGCAAATGTGAGAAAAAGAAGCAGTAAGATGTCTGCTAAAATGAGCAAATGTTCTTTAGTGAAAGAAATCAAGTAAAAAAATCTAAGAAAGGAAATAGTAATACTGGACCTCTCATAACATTCAGAAATGAAAATGGGACGAATCTAAAACTGTCTAGCATGCTGAGAATGGCGAAAAATCAAGTGAAGCGTTCAGAGAAACAAAAATAAATATTTACATTTTCAAGAAAATAACCAAAAAAATTGAATATAGGAAGAGAAAATTTAAAACAAAAGACAGACCTTTTGCAAAATCACGAATTATTTGAAAAAGAGTCTGACAGAATTGAAATGCAGAAACCAGGAAAAAGTTAAGTGAACAAAATAAAAAAGATAACAAGATTGGAACTGGCAATGCAAAACAATAAAACTGAATATGGACAGAGGACCCAAAGGACTAATCTAAGAATAAAATGAAATAAGGCTCTAAACACTATTCTTTGGGAAACCATACAAAAATAATATCCAAAAGTATTTAAACTATATTTCCAATATGTTTATAGAAATCAGGAAATGTTCATCACAATACAGATGTAAATTTTCTATGAAATATCATGAGTAAACTCTAGGTTTACTAACAAAGAAAGATCAGGATAAAACTTTAGAATTGCAACATCAAAGGAAATATTGGAATATGAAAAACTGAAAAGCAAAGATCAATTTGTACCTTCAGAATAATATATCCTGTAAAGCTTAGCCTAATAATTAATTTTGTAAATTGGTGTTCAGAAAAAGCGAAGATTTTGAATCATTCCAAAGAACCCAGAGGTGAGTAGGATATTCAGCTGGCAAACTCATCAAACAGAATAAAGATAAACAAAATCAGAAAGAAATAAAGTGAATGTTTTCATGAATCTAAAATAACCTGAGGTTATATAAGCAAAGGATTTATTTATATTTTTTTCCTTAAAAATATTCTTAGCAATAGACAATAAGAGAACAGAGAAAATATTTATGGCCAAAAAATGTAAATGGCAAAAGGTCAGGATTAGGATATGAAGAAGGAAATATATGTTTTAGCAAAAAAAAAAAATCACATTATCTAATAAGTTAGTGTCTTTGTTAGTGAGACAATACTGAGAAATTCTCATACAGGGAAAAGGAGAACAGAGAGGCTTAGAGGAAAAAACTAATCAAAATGATGTGGGTAGAAAATTTTGAGTTTCTTACCCAAATTTGATGACTGTAGTTTCACCTCATCTGTACAATCTTTCCTTCTGATCAGAGAACTGGAATGTGGGACAAAGATCTCTTCCCAAAGCTTCCATTTAAAGAGTATTTATAGAATATTGAGCTATAAGGACTGTGATAAATAAGTTAAAAGTTATTATTAAAGAACTAGTGGAATCAGTGCAGAGTCAATATGACAGAATAGAGGAAGCACTTTCAACATTCTCCTTCAAATAACTTTAAAATAATACCTCAAATAGGATTCTTAATCAGCATAGCCAACAAAAGGTCAGGGTGAAATATTTTTTCCAGTTCAAGACAACTTAGGAAGTTGGAAGGAGAAGTTGGTGACCCACCCTGAACTACCTCTGGGAGGTGACCATTAGAGTAGCAGTAGTTTGGGGAACTCTCAGCCCAGAGATAGCAAATCAATAGAACAACTGCTCAGAAAGATATTGCAGGGGACTCCTGTACTAGCACTGGGCAGAGAACCGGGAGCTGTTTGGTAATTCCATTATCCATACTAAGTCCTGGGTAGCAGTTCAAGGGTAGAGAAGTGTATTAGCACTTGCTGCAAGGGATCAAGTGTTCTTCCTGGGTAGTGAACACCAAGGGAGCACTGATCACACCTCTCCCCAGATCATACAACCTTGGAATTACCAAAAACTTACAAAAACCCAGAACTAGCAGCGAAAACAGAAGCTTTAAAAATCCGGACATTTGGGATAATACCTCACCCCAACTCAAGTGAGAAGAATCCAAGTTTAACATGCAGTCTAAAATTAAGGAACAAGCTGGAAAAAATGAGCCAAAAACAGAAAGAGAATTTTATCATAAAAATCTACTATGTGAAAGGGAAGATCAAGATACAAAATCAGAAGACAAGGACAATGAACAACTCCAATAAAATTGAAGATTGGACAAAAGCACAAAAATAATTCTTTGATAAGCTAAAAAAGTAAGGAAAATTATTTTTTTTAAATTAAAGTGGTAGAGGAAGCATCAGGAAAAAAAATTATTTTTTTTAAAATTAAATAAGTGGTAGAGGAAGCATCAGGAAATGAGATGAGAGTGATGGAAGAAAATTAAGAGAAAAGAATAAATCACTTGGCATAAGAGGTGTGCAAAAATAGAAGAAAATAGCTTTTAAAAATAGGTGAAATGATGAAAGAGGTAAAAAAAAAAGCTCACTGAAGAAAAAAATCCTTAAAAATGAGAATTAGGCAGGTGGAGGCTAATGACTCCAAGAGACATCAAGAAATGAGAAAAAAGTCAAAAGAATGAAAAAAGAAGAAAATATGAAAGATTGCATTGGAAAAACAACTGATGAAAGAAGATAATTGAAGAATTATTGGAGTCCCTGAAAGCCATGATGCAAAAAAGAACCTAGACATCATATTTCATGAAATTATAAAGGGAAATGTCCCAATATTTTTGGAGCAAAATAGAAATTGAAAGAATCCACTGGTCACCTCCAGAAAAAGATCACAAAATGAAAAGTATATTGATTTTCTAGAGCTTCTGAGTCAAGAAGAAAACTCTGAAAGCAGCCAGAAAGAAACTATTCAAATTATTTAGAGCCATAGTACAGACAACCCAAAATTTAGGAGCTACCTAATGGATTGGAGTGGAATAGAGAACTTGGAATATGGTATTCTGGAAATTAAGGGAGTTTGGATTACATCAAAAAATAACCTACCCAGAAAAAGTAAATATAATTCTTCAGGGGTTAGGAGGAATGGATATTTAATGAATTAGAGGACTTTAAGCATTCTCTATGAAAAGAACAGAGTTGAACAGAACATCTGACCACCAAAATGAAAGTTCAAAACAAGCACCAAAGGGTAAACATGAAAGAAATCAGAAGGGACTAACTAATGTTAAACTATTTACATCACCATATGAGAATATGATACACATAATTCCTAAGAACTTAGCTTTAATTAGGAAATGAGAAGGAGTCTGCAAAGAGGGAAAGAATGGAGATAAGATTATTATGTTGGAATGGTCTCCAAAAAATTAAAGAAGAGAAAAAGAGAGATTCACTGGAAGAAGGAAGGATGGAGAGAAAGAATGGGGATAACTTTCACATTAAAAAAAACTCACAAAGAGCTCTTACAGTGAAGAGGAAAGTGGAGGTGAGCAAGCAAGGCATGAATCTCACTCTCATCTGAACTGCTTCGAAGAGGAAAGCACACCAATAAAAATTCATGTATTTAAATCTATTTCACCAAGCCCAGAAGTATAAAACACGGGTGACAAAAGAAAGGAGAGAGTGATAAGAGGAAGGGTAGATTAAGGGTGGCTTTGGTCAGAAACAAAAGTCTGTTGAGGAAGAACAGTGTTGAGAAAGAGACAGACAGACAGAAGGTTAAGCAGAAGAAAACAGAGTGGAGGGAAATACAGAATTAATCCCAGTTTTCTTCCTTCATTGCCTAAGATGACCATGTCATCAGAGAAATGATGACATGACTTGCACTTGACTTTGTTTTGAGTGAGGGTGGGCCATGTAAGTCACCAGCCTCACTTCTCCTCCAGAGCCATCTGAATCCAGTGACCAGATATTCATCAGGATGACTGGAGATGACCCAGGATGGACTGGGAGACCTTGGCCCCTTTAGGCCAAAGTCTTTGCAGGTTCTCGCTTAGTGTGACGTAATGCCCATTCATTGAATAGGCTTGTTTAAGAGGTAGTCAGGGCATGGCGCCTTTGATTGAGGCAAAGAAAAAGAAAGACATCAGACTGGGAGCGAAACAACAACAGTTACTGTTAATAATCATTCTTTTTAAAGGTTTTTTTATTTTTTTTATTTTTAAATTTTTTTTAGAGGGGGAGACCTTAGTTGAATGGTATTTTTCTTTTATCATTTTATTTTTATTCAGTGTTCTGCAGTCACTTCCATATAACTTAGATTTTTTTCCCTCCTTCCCCCTCCTTCCTGCCTCCCTTCCTGAGACAGCATACCATTTTATATAGGTTCTACACATGCATTCCTATTAAATACATTTTCATCTTAGTCATGTTGCATATGAGAATTAAAAGGAATGGGAGAAATCATAAAACAAACCAAAATATAATACAAAAGAAAATGATCTGCCACATTCTGTGATCGAATTGCATTGTTTTTTCTCCGGATGTGGAAGGCACTTTGCCTTAAGAGAGCATGGGGAATTTTTTAAGTCCTTGCCGATAATCACTCTTAAGCCATGAGGAACCAGAAGAGAGCCCTTAGGCAGGAGCCCAGTGTTGTCCATTTATGAGCTTCAGAGTGCAGTAGGTTTAAGGTTTTGGAAAAGGAAATGGAGGGAAAGGAAAGGAAAGGAAAGGAGAGGAGAGGAGAGGAATTTAACCAGTAAAACTCAAGTCAACTGGGCATCTTCTGGACATCCAAATTTACCTTCCTTTGGAGAGGAGAAGGAAGGGGAGGGGGAAACAGACAGGAGAGGAGGAGGAGCTGAGTTATCCAACTAACTGGGTCCCCTTTTGGGCAACTGTGTCTACTCACAGTGTTCGTCCTTCATCGCTGAAGAAGACCATGCCATCAGAGAAATGATGACATGACTTGCACTTTACTTTGTTTTAAGTGAGGGAGGGCTGTGCAATGTCAACTAGCTTCACTTCTCCTCCAGAACCATCTGAATTCAGTGACCAGATATTCATCAGGATGACTAGAGGTGACCCAAGATGCCCTGATGGCACTGATGCCATGGTCTTTTTTTGGCAAAGAACAAATGTAACTCTGTGAATAGACTCATCTCCTCTCCTTTCCTTTCCTTTCCTTTCCTTTCCTTTCCTTTCCCTTTCAAACTACCATATTCTGAAACTCATACATTGGACTACACTGGGCTCCTGTCTAAGGGCTCTCTTCTGGACCCTCTTAGCTTAAGAGTGATTATCAATAGTAACTGCTGTTGTTTCCCTCCCAGTCTGATGTCTTTCTTTTTCTTTGCTTCATTAAAAGGGCCATGTCTTAGCTATCTCTTAAAAAGGTCTATCAATGAATGGACATTACCTCATCCTAAGTGAGTACTTGCATAGACCTTGACCTAAAGGGACCAAGGTCTCAAAATGCATCCTAGGTCATCTCCAGTTATCCTGATGAATATCTGGTCACTGGATCCAGATGGCTCTGGAGGAGAAGTGAGACTGGTGAACTTGCTTATCCTTCCCTCACTCAAAACAAAGTCAAGTCATGTCAATGACATGTCAAATAACTTCAAAGGTGAACAAGATAAAATCACATAGAAAATGGAAGTGGGCAGCAGAATGGATTAGAATATAGAATCCAAAAATATGTTACTTATAAGAAATTTACTTAAAGCAGAAAGAAATAAACAGAATTAAATAAGAAGATAGAGCACAAACTATTATGCTTAAGCTAAAGTAAAAAAGACAGCAGTAGCAATCATGATTTCAGACAAAGTAAAAGTAAAAATTAACCTAATTAAAAGACATAATCAGATAAATTATATTTTCTTAAAAGATACCACAGGCAATGAGAAATTCAAATTCTAAACATATATGTACCAAATGGTATAGCATCCAAATACCTAAAGAAAAAGTGAAATGAGTTATGGGAAGAAATAGAGAGTAAAACTGTGCCTCACTTTTCCCTGTCAGAACTAGGCAAATCTAACCATGAAATAAATAAGATACAAGTAAAGGAGATAACTAGAATTTTGGAAAATTTAAATAATGCTCCAGAAGAAATTGAATGGAAATAGATAATGTATGTTGTTTCCTCAGTTGTACATTGAACTTCCACAAAAATTGAACATGCTATTAGGTCATAGAACCTCACAAACAAATGAAAAAAAAGCAGAGATATTAATGTACACTCTTTGGACCCTAAAGCAATAAAAATTGCATCCAACAAAGAGCCTTGGAAGCATAGAAAAAAATTGAAAAATAAAAAACCCAATCTTAAAGAATGAGCAGATCAAAAAACAAATCATAGAAGCAAATAATAATTTCATTGAAGTTAATGATAGCAGTGAGCGTATCAAAATTTATGGGAAAAAGCTAAAGTAGTACTTAGGAGAAGACATATATATCCAAATCCTTACATTAATAAAAAGATAAAGAGGGGATCAATGAATTGATCAATAAATTTTTATGAAACTAAAAACAGCTAGAAAAAAGAACAAATTTAAAATTCCAATTAAACATCAAAGTAGAAATCCTGAAAATCAAAGGAGATATCAATAAAATTGAAAGTAAGAAAACTAACTAATAAATAAAATAGGAGCTGGTAATGTGGGAAAAACAATAAAATACTAAGACTGTTAGTTAATTTGATTTTAGAAAAGAAAGAAGAAAATCAAATTACCACTATCAAAAATGAAAAGGGTCAATGCATGATCAATGAAGAGGAAATTAACACAATTATTAGGAGCATTTTTACCCAATCATATGCCAATAAGTCTAACAATATAAGTGAAATGGATAAATATTTGCAAAAATAAAAAAATAACAGACTAACAGAGGAGGAAATAGATTACTTAAATAGATTTATCTTAGAGAAAGAAATCCAACAAGCAATAAAGGGATTCCCTATGAAAACATACTCCAGGACTAGATGGATTTGCAAGTGAGTTCTACCAAATATTTAAAGAACAATTAATTCCAATGTTATATAATCTATATTTTAAAAATAGGTAAATGAGTCTTACCTTTTTCCTTCTATGACATAAACATGGTTTTGATACTTAAACCAGGGAGATCAAAAATGCAGAAAGAATACTACAGAACAATTTCCCCAATAAATATTCATAAAAAATAAATAGAATACTAAGAAGAAGATTAGAACAATACATCACAAAGATTACACATTATGACTGGGATTGGCATTATATCAAGAAGGGTAGAGCTAGTTCTATATTTAAAAAATTATAAGCATAATTGACCAGATCAATTAGAAAAACAGCAAAAATTATATTATCATATCAAAAGATGCAGAAAAAGTTTTGACAAAATACAGCCCCTAAAGTACAACATACTAGAAATATCAGAAAGCATAGTATAAAAAATTCCAAAAGATATAACTTTTGGGTAATTTAATCATTTTATTAATAAGGCCATTACATTTAATAATAAAAGAACCGTCATTTGGCAATTTCTCTTTGACCAAAGTTTTCTGATGGAGGTGCCCTTTGAAGACCAGATGTTTCTGTGCATGTTTGCGTGGCAAGGGGGCAGAGTCAACTATTATTGGTTAACAATTAATGAAAGAATGAATATTATAATGGGAGATGGGCTATATTAAAATAAGGGTCTTACGGTATGTGACTTTCACAGCCCAAATCCTAGTCAAAGAGACTTAGCAACTTCCATACCACCTGTCTGACAAAAGGGGAAATCAACACTTCCCCAGACCTTCTGAGCAAGCACAATGAACAGGAATGCACCCATTATCCCAAACCTAGAATTTCTTTTACTGTCTTTGATTAGACCTCATCCATTCTGGCTGGGTAAGTGCTTTACAAAGATTTCCTACACTGGTTGATTTCTGGATGAGAGAGTAGAAAAAGAAGCAAAACCTTCGTCCTAATAAAATAATTAGTGACTAAATACAAGAGAGAAATAATCATTTAACACAATAGGAATAAATGGAGCTTTTCTTAAAGTGATAAGTAGTATCTATCTTAAATCAAATTATCTGTAATGGGAATAAGCTAGGGACCTTGTCAATAAGATCAGAAGAAAAACAAGGGTGTCCATTTTCTCCACTGTTATCCATTTTGTACTAGAAATGCTAGCTACAATTATTAGACAATTTTTAAAATTTAAGGAATAAGAATAGATAAGAAGGGGGGAAAGTCATCACTCTTTACATATGATATGATGCTGTACTTAGAGCCTCCTAGAGAATAAACTAAAAAGCTAGTTGAAACAATTAACTTTAGTTGAGTTGCAGGAAATAAATTGTATTCATATAAATAATTAATATTTCAGTAAAGACCATTAGGAAGGGATAGTTAAAGAAATTCCATTTAAAATAACTGCAAACATTACAAAATACTTGGTAGTCTACCTGCTAAGAAAATCCCAGGAACTGTATGAACAGAATTACAAAACATTTTTAAAATAAATGAAGTCAAATATAAACAATAGGAAAATATTAATTGTTCATGAGTAGACCAAGACAATATAATAAAAAGAAAATTCTCTCTAATTTACTTTTTTGGTGTCATACCAAGCAAAACTACCAAAGAATTATTTTATAGAACTAGAAAAATTGATTTTAAGAATTAGAACATAAGCTCAAGAATAGCAAGGTAATCAAGGAGAAAATCTTATAGAAGGCAGTCTAGCAGTACTAGATTTCAAACTCTATTACCAAATGGTAATCATAAAGACCTTCCATTTTAAGGCGGAATTCTAGACCAAGCAATGCTCTCATTCCTCTTCAGATTGCTCTTCTGACTCTCCATAGGACTTTGTTTAACATTCCTCTATAGTGAGTACCTTTGTCTCCCCTTTTTCTTTCCTTCACTAATTTTTAAAGTCTACTTTATGTGCTGTCTTTGCCCATTAAAATGTAAGCTACTTCCTGGCAGGGACTTTTCTTTTTTATTTGTATATGTTTTTCCAGCACTTATCCCAGTGACTGGCACATATTAAACACTTAGTAAATATTTACTGAGTTGATTTTCCTTGCCTGGACTAAATGTCTAATATCCAAAAATGCAAAGAAAGTTGAATAAACACACACATACACACACACACATACATACATACACACACACATGTGTAATACATTCCTCAGAGTGGCAAGTTATTAATGATCACTTGAAATCATGTTCAACATTACTATTAATAAGAGAAATGAAAACTAAAGATTTCTAGGTTTTAATCTCATAATTAGTAAATTTTTGGAGATGACAAAAATACTAATCAATACTTTGGAAGGGCTTTTGGAAGATATATACCAATGTATCATTGGTGCTGATTTAAATTATTCCAACGTTCTGGAAAACAATCTGGAATTATGAAAGAAAAGTGACTAAAATATTCTTTTATCTTGACTCTACAATTCCACCAATGAACATGTGTAATAAGGAAATCAAAGACAGAGAGAAAATGCCAATATATACCAAAATATGCATGGCAGCACACTTGTGGTAACAAAGAACTAAAAATGTTAAGTGTCATTGATGGAGAAATAGCTGAATAAACTGTACATTTATGTAATGTATAAATACAATGGAATTTTATTATACCATAAGAAGTTTTGAATATGAGAAACTCCAAAAACATGGAGATTTGTATACATTGATGAGCAATTGATTAATTGTAGAACAAAATACGTAATAACTACATTATCATAAATTAAAAGAACCTTAAACAAAAGTTGAATTCTGAGTGATTGTAACAGTCTAGGTCTAAGAGAACAGTAAAAGGAAAATACTTTGATTATGTCAGTCTTCTTGGTAGAGATTCAGGACACATGGTAGTGTCTACATGGGTAGAATGTTGTATGTCTATATTGTTAGAGGTGATAACTATACTTGTTATTTTTATATAAATGATTTTTTTTCATTGTGGCAAAGGAAGTTTCAATTCTAGGTATGGAATGGAAAGCATTTTGTCTGAAAATGACTGATACAAAAAGGCAATTAATGGAAGATAACTAGTTTAATGAGATTACTTGCCTATAACGTAAAAAACTGCTTGATTCAGTTTACTAATTTTTTTTATCTATATAGC
>CM053773.1:10977556-11047446 GCA_028658325.1 Potorous gilbertii | reverse complement strand
TGTGTGTGTGTGTGTGTGTGTGTGTGTGTGTGTGTGTGTGTGTACTCAAATTAATATATGACTCCATCAATATGAATACTGAACCATGGATGTAGATTGCAACCCGTCCATGCCTTGCCAGCCTATCTACTGTCTATGGCCTCCCATTAATATAACTAAGGAATTCATCCTAGAACCTCCTTATTTTCTCTTGACATTCTGAGGATACTGATGGACCACACATATTGTCCTATTATCTCTCATCCTACACATATTACCAAACCAAGATTTTTGCTCATGCATTTCTTTGACAACACTCTACTTTTTCATAATACCTTGTTTATATTAAGTTACAGTCTGGTTACACTCCCCATACATCTTCCCATTCCCCTCTGAGTAGTACTTCTGTTTAATTCTTTGGAGAAAATAGTGTTCTATGTCTGACTGACATGTAGCAATCCCAAAAGAAGATTAGTATTCAAAACAACCCTTTATCTCTGGGAGAAGTGTGAGATTATTAAAAGAATCTTACAGTTTTTCAAAGGCAATCCAACCCACTCTCCTTCTCTTTTAGGCTCAATTCTTTGTTTATTTGCAGTGACAGTCCAACATATACACGATTGAGTGAGGTTCATAGGTAGTCTAACCAACTCTATAGCATAGTCTGGAGAATTGGAATGATTTATTCACACCAAAATTACATTGTATGTATTGAAAGATAACAATAGGCATTGTTTGAGGACCATCTAATCATTCATATCCGGCAAACCACAACACAGGAAAATGTATGTTCATTAACCACATTCATTGACATCTTTCATAAAAGAAGTGAGGATCCTGAGGTACTAATTGACATTTACATATATATGCATGTATATATGTGTATATATGCATACAAGTCACATATACCAACCTAGACTAGTGTATGCTATGAATTTATGAGCATATATGTATATCAAACTGAATATGTATGCATAGATCAATCTGAATAAAATGCATGTTTATATGTATATGATATATATTCAAGTACATATGTATTCCTGTACATGCATACTTATATGCATGTACAGGAATACATATGTACAGGAAGAGATGTATCAGTCTACATTTTAAGTCTCCTACCTCTCTGTGGAGTACTTGAGGAGATAAAGATGAGTGTATGTGTATGGATGCATATGTTTATGCATGAAATATAAATGTTTCTTATGTTGGCATCTATAATTCATAATATATTTTATATACAAGAAATATATTTGCATATGCATATTACATGTTCAACTTGGAAAATGTGAGACTTTGCTTACCTATGTCTAAGTGTTTCTATCTTGATTTTTTTTAATGCACAGATTGGAGAGAGAAAAGATCATGGGAGAGATTCAGTACAATTTCTGAGTCAACGAATCATTCCCTAAAAATGGGGAGATCCTTCCTCCAGATGTTTCGTATATAGATGACAGAGATGATGCCATCCTTACTGCATCAACCTCATGAAACACTGCAGGATCTCTTAGCTAAGAACCATAAGCATTTGAAAGAGTTGGTATAACTATTCACTTAGGAGTGTGTATTTAGCCAACCATTTTTATAGTACTCTGACAACATTTTTATATGGGAATGGGTTAAAGAAATTGTGTTTTGTGAACTGGAAAAGTATAAAATGATGAGATTTCAGTGAAAGCATCCTGTAGTTCAACAAATGGAACAAGAAGAAAACTCTGAAAATTTCACTTTCTAGGTTATATTTATTTTCCTGTTCAATAAAAGTCCCTTATTCCATACCTGGGTGTTAATTAAATCAAAGAGCTTTATTTGTTAGGATAAAATTGATATCAGATCAATCTAGATCAATATGTGTGTTAGTGTAGGCATACACAGACACATATGCGTATAGATCTACAATATACATCAATATATACACGTGTAAATTTTATGTAAACAGATACATAGATACTTCTATACATACACATACATGTACTTACACGTCAATTTGCAACTCAAGTCCATCTCTCTGTTGAGCATTTAGATTTCCAACACCTTGATGTTCTTAACATGTAAGATTTATCACATGTATCTATTTTAGCTTTTCATTTCCTATAATAAAACTATAAACTCTAGGGGAGAAGATAATAGTGACTTACCTAGGCTCCTTATCTTTCCCTGATGGTTAGCACAAGGTTCTACACATAGTGGGCAGTTAGCAAAATATTTGTTGAATGGAAGTTAGTGAATACTGTGTTTTCTGCTGGCCCACTCTTTTTCTATTGTAGTGGATCTGACTGAATGCACGAGGCTGATAGATGAGCTGAGACTATTCGGGTCTTAAGGGCCTTGAAGTCACTTAGATGGATGACTGCTTAACAAGAACAACATAACATTTTTGTACAGGGAAAGGAATCTGGCTTGGCTACAATAGACTGTGATGCCTGCCAAAGCTCAATATTCAGATCATGCCTGTTTAATTTATTTGTCAATGATTTTCCCCTAATTTGCATTAAACTGATCTGGCAACTTCGTTCAGATTGTGTGGTGTTACGGCTTTTTTTTTTTACTCCTAAATAGAAAAACCTAGGGAGATTTCAAAGCATTTCAAAATAAAACTCAGTCTAACTTTTAAAAAGGCGGTACCTTTGTTTTCTGAAAGTAATTTTTCAGCAACATGTTCATATTTTTAATGATTTGATTTGGAGATAAGTTATGTGATTTTATATATATATATATATATATATATATATATATGTATAATGTTAGCCACACCTAGTGAAAGAAACATTCTACAAACCCATCAGTTTAAAATGTTATTGTTTAATTTTAGATAAAAGAAATGCACTTCAAAATATAAAGCAAATGGTAAACAGAAAGAAATTCTATTACTCAAACAGGTTCTAATACTGGTAAAGAAGCATAGGATTTTAGAAATATTGACATCATAGATAGTTTCAATTTCATTTACCTTTAGACAAAGGGACAATGTTTCTCCCACTCTTTGTATCCCAATGCTCAGCCCAGTGCCTGGCAAATAGTACATGCTTAATAAATACTTGTCAGCTGCCTGAGTCTATGAAAAAGAAACATCCTTGACTTGTTTCTCTTCTCTTCCACCAATAGATAAGGGTATCGTTAAGGAATTATGACACATGAGAATATGTAACCAAGATGATGAGACAATTAGGTGGTTCAATGGAGAGAGTGCTGGGCCTGGAGTCAGGAAGACCTGAGTTCAAACTGATCACACCCACTAACTGTTGGACCTGGGCAAGTCATTTAATCTCTGTTTGCCTTAATCCACTGGAAGGGAAAATGACAAAGCGCTCCAGTAACTTTGCCTAGAAAACCCCATACATGATTATGAAGAGTAGGAAACAATTGAATGACTGAACAACCACCAAAACAATTGAGAATATGAGAAGAGATATGTCTTGTTCAATCTAAATATGGACAAAGTAAATGTTCAGTACACACATATATATATATATATATATATATATATATATATATACACACACACATATATATATATATGTACACATACATACATATAGCCCATAAGTTATAAAAATGAGTAAATTCTCAGTTTTTTTCATAAACCCTTAGTCAACAATGACAACAGTCGTAACAAAGAGGAATATGTGTTGTAAAAACAAACACTCCCAGAAAAAGCAGCAGAACACAGCTGAAGAAGCACAAGGCTTAGGGCACACGCTTTCTAGCTGGCTCCGTGCCAGTCACACCATCTATGTGACTTTTTATCTCTCAGTCTCAGATAATTCATCCAAAAAAATCAGAGTTAGCTGATATCTGCCCTGACTACTTCACAGGGCAATTAGGTGGATGTAATGAGATAACACAATGGGAAAGGGCTATGCAAATCTAAGACAGTCTTAATTAAGAAATCATTTAAGGAAGTTGCCAGTCTTATGCTAAGGCAGTTGCCATTATAGCTGTTCATTTTTATAGATTGAATCCATAAGTTTGCAGGAATTTCATCATTAGCAAGCAAATGGTTATTTCTTTTTGTATTACCTAAGTGCTTGAGGGGAGGGGGTTGGGAAAAAGGGAGCTGGATAAGTACAAACTGGATTATGAACGTGCTTTTGAGAACAGAAAAAGAATACATAGACCAAGTGTTGTACTCATAGGGAAATATACTTCTGAAAGAAAGTGTTATTTGTGTTTTTCTGACCTAAACTTTCATAAAAATCATTTAAAATATTCATTCTGGATTAGTTCTCTTACATTTCCCCCTCTGGGTTCTCAGGTATTCAGAGTGGGGTTGTAGGTATTTTAACTACTTAAAGTCATACTAGATTTTACAAAGGAATATTTATTTCAAAGTTATAGTAAGAATAAACATAAAAATTTACTCAATACTTCAGGATCCATATAGGATCTCACTCTGGGTTGGTGTAGGACAGGAGAGATTCAGAAAAAAAAGTTAGATTATTTTTTGTATACCATTGTTTCCACCAAGTTCACTTTCAAATTCAGCCTAACTGCGAGGTGAGCCTATACTTCAGCTCAGCTACCACTGAGCGGATTTACTGAAGGTCACGCCTAAAGGTCATTCCTAGCTCCTCAGCGAATCAATGCTGTCCTGTCTGTGAAACCCAGGCTTTGGGTAGAATATCTAGGAGTCCTCAGAGGCTTCTATCCTTTACCTAGTCATCAAACCCCTCAATATGCGGATGTCAAGAGACTGTAACTGAAGGTGGCAGGCCTTTTTAAACACTTCCACAAACAGTTAGTCATACAGTTAACCAAACTAACCAGTTACAGAATGTCTATACATGCTTCTGTCTATTTCTCTAACTATCTTGTACATCATCATGATTCTCCAAGAAGTTGCTCCCTAGCATCCTTCATGTGGAGGTATCATCTCATCAAGTCCCATTTCACATTTATTCATTCATTTACCCATTAATTCAACAAGCATTTATTGAATACCTATGTAATAGGGGGCTATCCAATAGGCCCAGTCCTTATGAGACTGTACAGAGCGCATCAATGTGTTCAGCTAATGCTATTCAGGCAGTGCAGAGACTATTTCTAGGATTCATTATGTCATGAAGCATCTCTCCATGCCTTGGAGAGATTTTAGAAAATAATTATCATTCTATAATTGGTTTACATAGATAAACATTTGGTGAATGACAGTCTCTTGTCTGCAGTTATAGAACCAGAACTAGAGGCTCCTTCCAAAAGCTTTAGTTGGCCTCAGTCTCTCCCTTGGATAAACTTCTGCTGTTGGTTTGTCTTCTTTACTGATGACATTTGATTAGAAATAGTACTATAATAAGAGAGGTCTTTTGCCCTCTCCTTCTTAGATCAAATACTGGCCTCAGAAATATGGGCCTCCGTTCTTTGCCTGCCTCTTATTTGTTCTTTCATTTAAGGCAAAAAAAAATAAAGGATTAGTCTGGAGTTTATAACTTTGTGAATTTCAAAAAGTCAGGAGAGTGAGTCATCTAGGAACCTGGGAATCTGGGAGTTTGAGTTAAATTCATGTTGGGTTTTGTAGCCATGCCAGCCTTGATGTCCCAGTAATCAAGTAATAGTACATTGATATTTGGCCCAGACTGGATAAGTGAAATGAGAGGAGTATTCAACCATCAGGAATGTTGCCTTTGGAAATGAACCTAATGAAATCAATGACATGTAGAAACTATGCTAAGCCTGAGCCCACTCTCCTCAGAGACTAATGTAAGACAAGGATGATTATGCCCCTGAAGTATAGGGAGGAAATGTTCTCTTGTTCTTACTATATGTTAAAAGTAAATGATTAAATAAAATAATAAAAAGTCATTGTGAGTATGGAAAAGTTTTAACTATTGTGGGGATAAGAAAATGTCTAATCTAAGAGCTGACCCCTGAAAGTGTCTTAAAGGATGCTAGAAATTCCAAGAAGCAAATGTAAAGAGAGAGTGCATGCTGAACATAGGGAACCATTTATGAAAAGGCCTGGAGGCAGGAAATAATTATCTGGTTAGTCTGACAGGCATAGATAGTGTATATATAGCAACAGCATCATGAAATAAGACTAAAAAGGTAGATAGATAGGAACCAGATTATTGAAGGCATTAAATGCCAAAATGAAAATTTTCAGTTTTATCCAGGTGGCAACAAGTAGTTACTCAAGACTTTTGAGGTGGGAAAGGCTATTGATATGATCAGATCCGTGCAGACACAATTATATTCTATATGTTTGCATAGTAATTAAGAAAAATTTCAGAGAACCCTTTCCAAATATGGTTGCTTCTTATAAATGATGGTTGATAGCTTCTGATTTACCACTGAAATATCATTTCCCACATAACTAGAAGGCACTGACTCTGCTTGATGAACTTAATAGTGCCAGAATGAATTACTGCCACCCCCGAACCTCTGAATAAAGCTTGTGAATCATCTTCATTAGTTCCACCCATTGATCACCAACAGAGAATCCACTCGCATACATGGGTCCTGAAGAGAATGTTGATGTACTTCAGTCCTTTCTTGTGTTCAGTCTGTCTCCAACATCAAGGGCATTTGATCCAGACAGAAGTTAACAATCACAAATTAGGATTGGGAGGCAGGGTGGAGAGAGACAGGAAATGTAAGTTTGTCAGAGTTGCCTCTTATTTGTGCAAAAAATTAAAACTTCTACCACTTGTGATTTCCAATCTGCCTGTTTATCACAAACATTTACAGGAGCTTAGGTTGGGAAAGTTTTTATATTACGAAATTAAAAACATATCAAGCCATTTACAATCCTTTCCCAGTTCTCTCTGTAGGGAGAAATGAGAAGAGCATCAGCATCTGAATTTCAGGATTGAATTTAAGACTTGTTGGAGGGTCCTCCTCTGTTGCCAGGCTAAATAGGTTCTCAGAATTTTTAAAAATGATTTTATTTTCAAGGCTTTTAATCCATTATTTTAATTAGAATTAAATTAATCAGAAATAAACACAAGAGAAACTCTAAAAGCTCAAATTGACTTAAAAGTGTCTTTAGAAAACTGAAATAAATACCACAAATGCAATTATCAGAAGGAAAGGCAATAACAACTCTCACTTGGGTAATAAAGTAGAACCACTTTCCACTACTGAAACTAATTAGAGTAATAAACTAACTCTTTAGACATATTCATAAATGTCCACACTCTACTCAGGGTATCATCCACCTTGAGGGAAATTCTTGGAAATGTAGTTTGTGAGGGATATATTCAATAAGCCAGCAAACCAATGTGTTACAGGAAAAAAAGCAATCCATTCAGCAGGTGTCCCACATGGGTCTGATGTGATTTTAAGGATACTCAGGGGCCCTGATTTATCAAAACTTTTTTTCAGCATTACAATAACTCCTTTACACTTTCCAGAAATCCGCTACTAAAATGCACATATTTTACCTAGAAATATTAGCACCTTCCACCGAAATAAAAACATATCATAATGGCTAGCATTTATCTAGTGCTTCAAGATTTTAAACTTTATTGACAAATATCAATCTAATTTTATCCTCCCAATAATCCTGGAAGGTAGGTGCTATTATTATACACATTTTACAAATGAGAAAACTAAAGTTGGCCGTCCAGGATCATATAGGTAGTAAGTATGTGGGGCTAGATTTAGACTTCAGTCTCTTCAGGTTCAGTACTCTACCCACTGGACCACAAATGGCCCCATAAATACTCATATGAAACTGTGATCTCATTAGTTTGGAAGTTTTCCAACAATGAATACTGCAACTCATCCATGACTAAACATTTTGTGAGACTTCTGTATATGTCTGCCTAGCAGCATTCTACACTGAGACCACTAAATGGATGAAGTGTCCACCTTTCTCCTGACTTTGAAAGGGAACCAATAGATCACTGAGGAGATCCATAGAGATCAATCTGATATCCCCTTGCTCTCATCATCAGTTCATCTTTGTACTTGTTCCTTTGATGACATTCTTTACTCCAATTCTTCTCTGAAGTTCCATATATTTATAGCCTACTCACAGCCACCATGTACCTATCCATTGTCCCTTGTGTGAAAGTTCATTTGCTTAATTTTCTGCAGATTGTAGTATTCCATAACCCAATGTTATGTAACAATTGTAGAATATTGGCATTGAATATGCAGACCAATAATTCCAATAATATAGAAAATCTTGCAAGTCAGAGACTATTGTATTGTATTTATCATTGTGCTAATATATCTACAATTAACAGTAGGTATCCCTGAATATGGTCCTAGGACATCTGGTTTCACAGGTCAATACTCACTTTTTGGGATCTCGTATGTTTGTTGTTTTATAATTTGCTGATTTGGGGTCATCATTCTGACTAGAGGTGCACTTCCTTTTTCCTAATGGTCTATTATTCAAATTACACTAAGAAGTGAACAAATTATCTGTCCAATGTTGATAAAAATTATTAGAATTTAACTTTAACTGTTCTTAAAATAATCCATTCATTCTTTCAATTGACCCAGATGCTTCTGGATAATATGGAGTATGATATATGCATTCTATGTTAATACACATTATCCCTTCATTTCACTATCTTTGAAATGTGACGCATTGTCACTTTGGATCTGCATTGGGGATACATAATATAGACTTATTGAATCTAGAGTTTTGCAGGTCTTTTTCTGGGTCCCATTCTTATAGGGACAAACTACTAGTACACCTGAATTGATGTCAACATAAGTACATGTAATTTTGCAACTTCTGTCTTGAGGTAGGAGTCCAATATGATCTATTTGCCAAATTTGAGTTGGTGCTTTTCCCCTTGCTATCGCCCAAGTCACTACCTGAGGAACACTATGTTCCTTTTTGAATAACATTCTTCTGCTATTTGTTTTAACAATGAATGAGAGATACTAATACCACAGTCTTGTGCCCACTGGTGTTTGTCCTGGACCCCTAAATGGCCGGCTCTTTGATGGACCCATTTTGCTACTACTGGATCATCAGTTAGTGTCAGAGTACGGACAATATGTTGAGTAACCATCATTACTAGTAGATCAGCATGTGCATTGTACTCATGTTCTGGTATAGTAAGGACTACATGAACTTATACATGAAAAATGGACAAATTAATAACCAAAGACATGTCCCATACATCTACCTAGAATTCTTTGCTCCAGACTTGTTTGCCATGAATTTCTCAATTTTGATTTTTCCACATGGATATCCATGTAACTAATTCATTAGCTACTGCCCATGAATCAGTGAATATATGACACTATTCTCCTTGTTCTGTTTTGATAGCTTGATGTACTGCTATAAGTTCTGCATATTGACTATTTCCACCTATCACAGTACTTTCCAAAGTCCACCTAGTACATGAGTTAAAGGCTATCACTTTCCAATGTCTTTTGTGGCCCATTAGTAAACCATGCAAGCCTCTTTTGTTCTTCAGTTAATCCATCATTCCATTTTACCAAGAATTGTAACAACTGTTGCTTTGGTTCAGGGTGTGTATCATTTCCCTCAATATCTATGTTTGCCATAGATTAGTATAAAGCAGAAATTTTACTTTTGCCTGCTTTTTATCTATTTTAAATATACCATGTCTATTTAACTCTACTAGCTTCTTGGGCATGTCCAATTCTGTGGGAAGCGAAGGTATTCATTACCCAGGTCATAATCAGAATTCTAGGCTTTAATATTACCTAAAGGCCCAAAGTCAGTTGTTTAGTCTCTAGCAAAGCCCGATAAGCAGTTAACAACTCCTTTTCAAAAGGGGTATATTGAATTCCAGAGGAAGGGAGTTTCCTAGACCAAAATCCTAAGGGTTAATTTTGGCTTTGTTGTTTTTGCCATGAGCTCCGGTTTACATATTCATTCTGTACAGTCACTTGTAATTCCACCAGGCCACTTTGTATAGGCAATTGTATAGTGGCCTTTGCTTCTTAAAAACTTTACCCTGCCAAAGTTCCTTCTCAAATTCATTATTTTTCCTGGTAGTTTTATATAGGGGTTTCAAATTTTGTCCTGAATGTGGTATATGATGTCTCCAATTTAAACTTTTGGGTCTCTGTCTTATTGATGGGGATAGGAAAATTATCAATCTCTTGTCAGGTTTGCAAAAGAATCTCTCATAGCCCCTTATTGTATTATATGCCACAAAATTTTTATAGTTTGAGCTGACCCTGGAATCTTTGCAGGGTTAATTTCTCACCCTTTGCTTTTCATATGCTCAGTTAAAAGTGTCAAACTCCTCTCCATTTCTTTTTTTTAAACATTCATTTTTTTTTAGTTTTCAATATTCATTTAAACAAAATTTTGAGTTCCAAATTTTCTCCCATCTCTTCCCTCCCCAACCCATAATGCCTTGCATTCTGATTACCCTGTCCCTCAATATGCCCTCCCTTCCTTCCTTTATCCCCTTCTCTCTTTTCTTATACAGCAAGATAGATTTCTATACCCCATTACCTGTATTTCTTATTTCCCAGTTGTATGCAAAAACAATTCTCAACATTCACTTCTAATACTCTGAATTCCAACTTCTCTCCTTTCCTCCCTCCTCACTCATCCTCACTGAGAAGGCAGGTATCTCAACATAGACTGTATAAGTGTAGTTTTGCAAAAGACTTCCATAATAGTCATGTTGTAGAAGACTAACTATATTTCCCTCCATCCTATCCTGGCCCCCATTTATTCTACTCTTTCTTTTGACTTTGTCTTTCCCCAAAAGTGTTTACTTCTGATTACTCCTTTCTCTCATTTGCCCTCCCTTCTATCATCCTGCTCCCCAAACTTGTCCCCTTCTTCCCTACTCTTCTACAGTGCAAGATATACTTTCATATCAAACTGAGTGAGCATGTTATTTCCTCAAGCCAAATGTGAAAAGAGTAAGCTTCCCTTGTTCCCTCTCACATCCTCCCTTTTCTCTTCCACTGAAGAGGCTTTTTCTTGTCCCTATGATGCGTGATAATTTGCCCCATTTCATTTCTCCCTTTCTCCTCCAAATATATTCCTCTCTCACCTGACAATTTTATTTATTGTTTTAGGTGTCATCCCTTCTTATTCAACTCACCCTGTGTTCTGTGAGTGTGTGTGTGTGTGTGTGTGTGTGTGTGTGTGTGTATGATCCCTCCAACTACCCAAGTACTGGAAAAAGTCTCAAGAGTTACAAATATTACCTTTCCATGTAGCAATGTAAAGAGTTCAACTTTAGAAAGTCCTTTATGTTTATTCTTTCCTGTTTGCCTTTTTATGCTTCTCTTGATTCTTGTATTTGAAAGTCAAATTTTCTATTCAGTTCTGATCTTTTCATCATGAATGCTTGAAAGTCCTCTATAAAATTGAATGACTATCTTTTCCCCTGAAATATTATACTCAATTTTCCTGGGTAGGTGATTCTTAGTTTTAATCCCAGTTCCTTTGACTTCTGGAATATCATATTCCAAGCCCTTCAATCCCTTAATGTAGAAGCTGCCATATTCTGTGTTATACTGACTGTATTTACATAATATTCAAACTGCTTCTTCCTGGTTGCTTGCGATATATTCTCCTTGACTTGGAAAATCTGGAATTTGGCTACAATATTCCTAGGAATTTCTCTTTTCAGATCTCTTTCTGGAGGTGATCTGTGGATTCTTTCAATATTTATTTTGCCCTCTGGTTCTAGAATATCAGGACAGTTTTCCTTGATAATTTCATGAAAGATGATGTCTAGGCTCTTTTTTTGATCATAGCTTTCAGGTAGTCCCATAATTTTTAAATTGTCTCTCCTGGATCTATTTTCCAGGTCAGTTATTTTTCCAATGAGATATTTCACATTATATTCTATTTTTTCATTCTTTTGGTTTTGTTTTGTAATTTCTTGGTTTCTCAAAAAGTTTAGCTTCCATCTGTTCCATTCTAACTTTTAAAAAATTATTTTCTTCAGTGAGCTTTTGAACTTCTTTTTTCTATTTGACTAATTCTGCTTTTTAAAGCATTCTTCTCCTCATTGGCTTTTTGGACCTCTTTTGCAAATTGAGTTAACCTATTTTTAAAGGTGCTATTTTCTTCAGCATTTTTTTGGGTCTCCATTAGCAAGCTTTTGACTTGTTTTTCATGATTTTCTTGCATCTCTCTCATTACTCTTCCCATTTTTTCCTCCACCTCTCTTACCTGATTTTCAAAATCCTTTTTGAGGTCTTCCATGGCCTGAGACCATTGCATATTTATTTGAAAGTTTTGGACACAGAAACCTTGACTTCCTCTGATGTTATGCTTTGTTCTTCCTCATCAGAAAGGATGGAAGAAAATACCAGTTGACCAAGAAAGTAACCTTCTACAGTTCTTATGTTTTTCTCCCTTTTTGGGGCATTTTCCCAGTCAGTTACTTGACTTTTGAGACCTTTATTGAGAGGAAGGTATATCCTGGGGACCTGTAAGTTCTCAGTTCCTCCAAGGTGGCACAATCAAGGGAGAGATGTTTACTCCTCTCCTGACCTGTGCATTGGTCTGGGAGCAACCAAAAACTTTTCTGCCCAGAATCTGCAATTGAATTCCCTCTCCAGAGCCTCCACCAATTCCACTGCCCGTGCTCTTCCTCACACGAGGTGAAGCTCAGGGCTGAGAATCAGATCAGTGGCTTAATTCCCCCAGGGACTTAAGGTGAAAGTCTCCCAGAGCTGTCACTCAGGACTCAGATTAGATCAGCCCTTCAATTCCCCCAGGGGCTCTAGGTGAGGGGCTCTGAAAATGGCAGCTGTCAGACCCGTCTCACTGACCTTTGAAGCTGTCTGCAACTTTTGTGGGTTGAGGAATTTGGGAAGTTCTGTTGGTGGTGCTCTGAATCGTGTTCTGGGTCCTGTCCCTGCTGCTCTGTACTGCTTTGAGCTCTACATGGGTCTGGTCTATGCTCATTGTGCTGGTCTGATCTGTGCTGGTTGCACTGGTCTCTCCTCTCCATTTCTTCTACATTTTTTTCCTGTATCACATTATCTATGTAGTAGGTAAGCTGTACACCATGTATCTCTCATTCATCTAAATGTTCAGCCACAATCCTATGACAAAGAGTGGCAAGCATGTAAAAGTAAGTTTTATTTACTCCAAGTGAAAGAAAATTGATCCCATTGTTTAGCATCTATTGGGATATTAAAGAAAGCATTGGATAAATCAATAACTGTGTACGTAGTTCCATCATATTTCTGGATCCTTTCTATTAAGATAATGATATCTGGAACAGCAGAACACAAAAGAATATCCACCTTATTCAACTGTCTATAATCCATTGTCACCCTCCATGTCCTATCTGACTTTTGTACTAGCCAGACAGGATTATTCCATCAAGTGGTTGTAGAGACTAACACTCCTGCCTGAATATATTCCTTTATAGTATTGGTAATTTCATTTTGCCCACCCAGCACATGATACTGCTTTAAAGTAATCACTTTAGGAGATTCAGGTAAAGTGTTGGGATCCATTTTTATTTTACCCATTAAAACTATATTAATTCCTTTCTTCTTTACTGAAAATTGGCATCTCCCCTCAGATAAATTTAAAGTCATACCTCTCAATATATTTATTCCAATGAAGTATTTAGAATTGGGTACAATTACCATGGTATATTCTTTCTTAGATTATTGCCCAATTTTCATTGTTAGATCGACTTGTCAGGCTGATATTTCAGCCCCTCCCCATCCTGTGATGGTGATAGGTCTTCCATGCTTAAACTTATCAGCATTTCCAATAGAAGAGAGGCCTCTGGCCCAGTATGTATTAATGCCCTGGTTATAGTATTTGATCTATTTTTCCAATATATGGTCAAACTGATATGGGGTCTGTAATCCCATCTGTGCATTTCTTTAATTTGACCTGGGGCTTAGCCAATTTCCTGTCCTCCATGAAGGTGTGATAAATATGGATACAAGGATTCAGGAGGTTCTGTAGAGGCATTTTTCTCAGTACATTTTTTATCGTTCATTAGTTGGAATACCCTCTATGCTTCCAAAATTTACCCCTGCTCTAAACGGAACAGTAAACAATTCTTTGCTTGTCAGTCTGTTCTGTCATTGAATCTGCTGGTTCTTTATTCTTCTCCCAAGAAAATTTATCTTTTCCCCAGTCCCCTAAGTCACTTAACTATGAAATCTTGTCCAGTGCCTCTGAAAGAGGGTTCCCTATTTCCCCAGCTATTAAAGTCAAAAATAGGTGTTTCTGAGCAGGAGGAGCCAGTCGTCTTCACTATTACATTCCTCTGGGAAACTGCTAAGGGGGTATCATGTTGTGCACCTGTGTTTATGATCATTATGGCAGTCTAGGTTACCTCCTCCTTTACCTTTCCTTTACCATCCCTAAGGGAGTACTAGGGTCTACCTCCACTAGGCCACATAGAGTTAGTAGGGTACTACCTACTGCGGCCTTCTGCAGTCAAAGCTAACAGGTTAGTGGTTTGGTTACCTCCATGCATACTGCAATCTCTAAATGCTTTCTGTACCAAAGGATTCTGACTGATATCTGTAAGTTTCCAGCAACATATTCCATCTATTGATATTTCTCCAGCTCTTTGATCATTGATTCTTACCATACAAGATATTAACAATTCTATCCTTTGGATGAATCAACTCAAAATATCTATGACCTCCTGCTGAGGAAAAGCCTCAATTATCTCCCTAAACACTATGTCCTCTCCTTGGCTATCTCGTTTTCACCTTAATATGGGGCAAACTTCAACCATAAAAGCCTTTCCCTACAACATTGTTTCATTTTCCTCCTCTGGCTTTGTTACCTTTTCCTCTCATGTACTCTCCCGGCAGTCATCACTGTGGCAATTGGCTGGGTTTGTAAAAAGGCACGCACATTTCTTTTGCCAGTCTTTTGCTTCTTTGCTTCTTCTCCTTAGCTAAATGAACATTATTTCTTTCCACAGGAAACACCCAGTTTGCCATTTTAAAGAAGAGTCCAAACATTGAGAATTCTCATGCAAATTAGCTAACTCTTTTTCCATCTGAATTTTTTCCTTCATTGGTTCATCTCTGCTTTTACACATAATAGAATAACCTGTTAATAAAATCCAACCTCTCCTACATACCCCTAACATCTCCTTCTCTGATCTTAGTGGTATTCCTTGCAAACACCTTTTCAAGTCTCTAGTTTTTCCCCCTCCTATAATCTTCCTTCCCAGTTTTCACAGGGTCCAGTGTTTTTAGCTCATCTCATTGCTAGGGAAGAATATGGTAAATCCTCCTATCCTGGGATATTCATTTCTTTCTCTATATTCTTTCTGCCTCCAAATAGAGGTTTTATACCCTATGATCCTGTTTGTGATGCCAAGGCAATATTCACAGTACTGATGGTGACAGTGAATATTCCACCCTAGCTCTCAATCACAAAGTATAACAGATCCTCCACATAGAAGGCAGAAGAAAAACATTTATTCAGACACCAGAAAGCCAAATAGCAAAACCAAAATTCCAAATCAGTCATAGTAGCCAAGAAGTCAATGTACATTAGCATTACAAGGGACAAAATCATTCCCAAGCCTCTCCCCACTGGAACCATCCCACAAACAAACACTCAGGAGCTTAGATGCCTGCATGCCTGTGTCCTTCCCAGCTCTGACTAGCCTGACCAACTTCCTCCCAGCTCTGCTCCACCCTTCCTGTTCCACCCATTCCACAAGCTCCTCACACCACATGTGACTTAGGCTTCCATGTAATCCAAGCAAGTCACATGGGCCTATTAATGAATGGGAAAGATTTTTCCACTTAAATTACCACTACATATATAGGTCCTTTTGCCTTCCTTTCTATCTTTTTGGGAATCAGACCATTATTGGGTCAAACGATATAGATAGTTATATGGCTTTTTGGGCCTAATTTGAAATTGTTTTCCAAAAAGGTATCACCTCACAATGCCACCAATAGTGCATCAATTTCCCAATTTTTACACATACTCTCCAAAAGTTGTCATTTTCATTTTTTTGTGATATTAGTCAATCTGATAGGTGTGAGGTAGTATCTCAAAGTTGTTCTAATTTGCTTTCCTCCAATCACTAGTGATTTCAGATAATTTTTTTCATGCAGCTATAGATAATTTTGTTTTCTTCATCTGAAAACTACCTGTTCATATCTTTGAGCATTTATCAATTAAAAATAACTTGTATTCCGAGGATTTTGGCACAGTTCCCTAAATATTTGAGAAATGTTATCTTTATCAAAGAAATTTGATGCACAAGTGTTTCCAGTTTTCTACTTTCCCTCTAATCTTGAGTTTATTGGAGTTTTTTTATTGCAATTAAAAAATTTTAATATAATCAAAATTATCCATTTTACATTTCATATTGATCTCTTTCTCTTGTTTGGTCATAAATTCTTCCCTTATCCATAGATCTGGGAGGTAATCCATGCTTCTCTAATTTGCTTATAGTATTTGCATATTGCTTTATGTTTAAATCATGTAATCCACTCTGCTATCCACTACCATCTTAGGAGTGAGTTCCTCCCTGTCACATTCACAGTTATGATTATGATTTGTGTATTTTCCTCCATCCCACTTTTCCTCCTTGTTTATCCTTCTCTCTCTGTCTCTGTCTCTCTCTTTTTCTAATTCCACCCTATCCCTCCTCAAAAGTGTTTTACTTCTGATCAGTGACTTCCTCAATTCACCACCCTTCCCTTATGCCCAGCCCTTCCCATTTCCTGTAGTGTTAGATTCCTACTGAGTGTATATGCTATTTCCTCTTTGAATCAATTGCAATGAGAGTAAGGTTCCAGCTTTGTTCACCAGCACTCCCATTTTCTCTCTAGTGTAAAAGCTCTTTTTTGCTTTCTTTATGTGGGATAATTTATTCCATTCTATCTTTCTCTTCCCCCTTCTCCCAGTGTATTCCTCTTTCTTTCACCTAAATTTACTTTTTTAGATTTCATCATATTATAGTCAGCTTGCATCTGTGCCCTCTGTCTACATAAACTCCTTCTAACTGCCCTAATGATGATATTTCTTAGACGTTGCAAGTGTCATTTTCCCATGTAGAAATGTAAACAGTTTAAACTTATTGAATCCATTATTATTTCTCTTTCTTGTTTTCCTCTTTATGCTTCTCTCGAGCCTTCTATCTGAATGTTAAATTTTCCATTTAGCTCTGGTCTGTTCATTGGGAATTCTTGGAAGTCCTTTATTTCATTGAACATCCATTTCTCCTCTCATGGATTATACTCAGTTTGATTGGAAAGATTATTCTTGGCTGTAATCCTAGTTTCTTTGCCCTCTGGAATATCATATTTCACATCATCCAGTCTTTTAATATAGAAGCTTCTAAATCCTTTGTGATCCGGACTGAGGCTCCACAACATTTGAATTGTTCCTTTCTGGTTGATTACAATATTTTCTCCTTGCCCAGAAAATTCTGGAATTTGGTTATAATAATTCTGTCAGTTATAATTTTGGGATCTTTCAGTAGGGAATTCATGGATTCTTTCCATTTCTATTTCACCTTCTGGTTCTGGGATATCAGGACAGTTTTCCTTGATAATTTCTTGAAAAATAATGACAGGGATCTTTTCTGATCATGGCTTCCAGGTAGTGCAATTCTTATTAAATTGTCTCTATCTATTTTCCAGGTCAGTTGTTTTTACAAGATATTTCATTTTTTCTTCTATTTTTCCGCTCTTTTGATTTTGTTTTATTGTTTCTTGATGTCTTATGAAACCATTAGATTTCACTTGTCCCATTCTACTTTTGAAGAAATTATTTTCTTCAGTGAGTTTTGTACATTTTTTCATTTGGCTAGTTTTGCTTTCCTTTTCTTTCTTTTTTGAACGAGAAGAGGTCTTCTGGCAATTTATTTTTTTTGCATTTTATGTGTTTATATGTTTGTAGTTGTTTCCCTCCCAATTACATATTAAAACAATTCCTAATTTTTTTTATAAGTTTCGAGTTTTAAATTCTATTGCATCTTCCCTCTGTCCCTTCCTCTCTTCCCTTTCACCTCCCTGAGATTGTAAGCAATTTGATAAAGGTTATATATGTGCAGTCATGCAAAACATTTCCACATTCGTCATTTTGCACAATAGGACTCAAATAAATGAAATAAACCAAAGAAAGTGAAAAATAGTATGCTTCAGTCTGTGTTCAAACTAAAACAGTTCTTTATCTGGAGGTAGATACTCTGCTTCATCATTAACCCTTTGGGATTGTGTTGGATAATTGTACAGTCAAGAATAGCTAAGTCATTAACAATTTTTCATCAAGCAATATTGCTTTCATTGTGCACAATGTACTCCTGGTTCTGTTTACTTCAGTGAATTTGTGCATGTTTGTTTTTCCATTTAGTCTATTCTGTTTCCTTGTTTGTTTGTTTGATGAGTCCTCTTCAGTGAATGTTTGTGCCTCTTTTGACAATTGGCCTATTCTGTTTTTTTTAGGGTGTCATTTTCTTCAGCATTTTTTGTGCCTACTTTATTGACTCCATTCTCTTGATTTTCTTTCCTCACTCATTTCTTTTCTGAATTTTTCTCTACCTCTCTTATTTGATTTTTAAATCTGTGTTGAGTTCCTCCAGGACCTGAGACCAATTAATATTTTTCTTAAATGTTTTAAATGCCAAAGTATTTATTGTCTCCTGAGTTTGTGTTTTGATCTTCCCTGTCACCATAATAACTTCAGTATCTCTTTATTTGGGGGTTGGGGGGTTGTGTGATCATTTTCCAACCTATTTCTTGACATTTTGCTTTATATTAAAATTGAACTCTGCTTCTGTAGTGAGGAGGGGTGGCACTGGCCCAAGCTTCAGGATTTTTGAGCTGTTGTTTTCAGAGCTAGTTCTTGAGTTCTGTTAACTTTCAGTTCTTCCAAGACGGTATGATCTAAGGAGAGACTTTGTCACTTCTCTTCTGACTTGTGCTCTGGTCTGTGAGTAACCACAAACTCTCTTTTTCACCCTGGAACTTTGTCCAGCATCCCCTAAGAAGGTTTCGTCTTGCCCTGGGACTGTGACTTGGAATTGTGTATGAGCAATGCAACACAAATTTGATTTCAGAGCCAGCAAATAGTTCCCTGTAATTACCTTCTGACCAATTGTCTGACCCCCTTACCATATGAGGGCTGAGAGATCCAGAATCCTTCACTGCCAATTCAGTTGTGCTTCCCCCTCCAACTCCCAAGGTTTGCTGCTGACTTACTGGCATAGCCTACACTGGACTATGCTCTGGTCTCATCTCAGAGACTTTCTAAGTTGTCTTGGGCTTGAAAATTGTTTCACCCCATTCATTCTTCTACTTCAGAATTCATTTAGAGGCATTATATGAATGTTGTTTTGAGAGGAATTTGGGAGAACTCAAGATGATCCCTGTCTTTTCTCTACCACCTTCCAGGTAGTGCAATTCTTATTAAATTGTCTCTATCTATTTTCCAGGTCAGTTGTTTTTACAAGATATTTAATTTTTTCTTCTATTTTTCCACTCTTTTGATTTTGTTTTATTGTTTATTTGTTTTAAGGAGAAGCTTGGGAACATTGAATGAACTTTGCAATTTCCCAGTCAATTTACTCTGCTCTCTTTCCACTGCTAAATTCTGGGTATAACATTTTACATTTACAGTATCTGAGGGACATAAATGTGTATGTTTCTGTATAAACATATATATGTATATTTTTTCTTGATTAGACACTACAAATACATGTACATATGCATATATACAATTATACATATACGTCTTTTTAGAGTTATCCTTTCAAAATAGCATTCTTTCATTTTTCTTATGTGACTAGTTAGAGTAAACCCTTAATAATGACTATGCATCTCATTTGGGATGCTTTGCAGTGTCCTATAACTTGGTGTAATCAGCGCAATTTAATCTGTAAGTAGGGCTGTATCTACAACTTTATTATACATAGAGAGCATCCCTATTTAACTTGGATTCTATGTTGCATCTTCTTCATTCAAGTGGAGCTTATAGTGCCTTGTTTCATGCCTTACTTGAAATCAATCGTCAGAGTGGTCATCACAAAAGGTTGTATTTGTTGTTATGTTACTCAATCATATTATATAATTTTGACATGTACTTGAGAGATCCTTAATTGGAAAAGAGCCTTTAAAATGGAATTTTCAATGTGAAATATAACCTGCTTTTAGAGTTAATAAGCAATAAATACATTGGAAACTTGCAAGTTTTTTATATAGTTTGAATTCCAATACATTATGGAAAAGATGTAAGGATGTGTTCTGTTATGGAATACCTTTTGCCAAAAGTAGTCTGTTACCATGTAATAGTGCCATCAAAGTTTTTTTTTTAATGATTATATAGATTATACTAAAAACAGGTCTATAGAAATGATAAAGTATGAATGTAGATGAGTAGTGTATGATGAGCTGGATTTCCCAAATACATCTTAAACTCATTATCTCCAAACCTGAACTCATCTTGTTCCCCCAAATCCTTTACACTTCTCTGTTGCTATTGAAGACCCCACCATCCTTCCATTCCTCTATTTAGTATTTAAAGCCCTTTATAACCAACTTCCTTTCACCTTTCCAATCTTTTTTATGCTTTGTTACAATTATACTTCTTACACTTGCACCTCTTCCCCTCCCTGTACTCTAGTGACACTGATCTCTTTGCTGTCCCTTGAATCAAATACTCTATCTCTCAGTTCTGGACATTTTTCCTATCTTAACCTCTGCCCTTACCCCCCACCATCAATCCCCCCTCCACACCTTTAATGGTCTTTTTTTCATCTCTGTCCCTTTATTTCCTTGACTTCCTTGGAATCTCAGCTAAGATTCCACAGTAAACTTTTCCAATTCATCTTAATTCTAATGACTTCTGTCTACTGAGTATTTCTCTTTACCCTATATATAGCTTGTATTTCATTGTTGGAATGTTGCCCCTCCCCTCCCCTATTAGATTGTGAATTTTGGGGAGCAGTGACTATCTTTTGTCTTTCTTTGTATCCCCTACACTCAGTACAGTTCCTGATGCTTAGTGGGTGTTTAACAAATGCTTATTGACTGACTTTTTCTTAGTAATATAGTCTGAGATTTTTCCCATCATCTTTGATATTTTTCTGTCTTTGGGGTACCATAAGAATTGATTTCTCAGTACCTTCCACAATTGTGATTCCTCTAACATGGATTTATTCTGCATATCCTTGATCAAATTCCGTAGATCTAATTTTTTCTATGTCTTTTCCACTTTCTCTTTAAACAATTTATCATCTTGCATTTGGATTATTCATGTATGTGTCATGTCCACTACATTGCAAAACCCTTGAGACAGAAATTGCGTTTTTATTCATGTGAGTGTGGTCTAGAACAATGGTGTCAAACTCAAATAGAAATAAGGGGTACATAAGGATTTGTGCAGGCAGCATATTGACTTAGTTTTAAAATGTTATGTTTTCTATGTTTTGCTCTAGAAGGTTTGGCACAATATGTTGTATGTAGTGTTATTCAGTTGCATTTTTGCCACAGATGGTCATGACTCTCTGGAACTGTCATGAGACTCCTGGATACTTGCTGAAGTGGAAATACTTAAAAACAAATAGAAAGTATCCTATAGAAATAGGTACATCAATGACATAGACTTAGCATGGCCTCTTTAGCTGGCAAGCAAAGTAAAGCTATGGGTTAGGGGTTAAATAATGACCCAGATTAGGGAAATATAGTTACTTTAAGTCAGAGGAAGGTAGTGGCACAGAATCAGATTAGTTCATGGGAATGTAGAGGTAGTACTAGTAGGAGGCAAGGAAGTTTATTGATCAAATGTCAGGTAGGAAGTCAAGACACAGGAAATCAATGGAACGAAAAGACAACCCATGGCTATAATGTCCCACTCCCAGGGAAAAATTCTGAACTACAGTGCTTTAGAAGCCCAGGTTGGCAACCTATGCAGCAGGTATCAGGAAAACATAGAATCACAGATTCTTAGATTAGAAAGGACCTTAGAGATACTTTAGTTAGGCTCCTATTGAAACACAAGCAAATAAATGGAACAATTTTCTGTTACAACTGTGGCCTGGGTGAAAGCAGAAGTAATAAATGGCCCTGAAAGAGAAATGAAGTATGTGACATATAAGAAGTTCAATTCCAAAAAATAAACATCAGGAAAGGAAGATGGAGTCCGGGATGGAGGTCATTTCAAATTCCCACAAACAGTAAGAAAGACTTCATCATTAGTTGAATAAAAAAAATTTGATTATAAGAATAACACCATCCAGAGGCAGCAAGAGAAACCAGACTATTTTCTGTTCATCTGTGAGCTAGATGTCTTCAAAGGCCAAATGTACTCAAGAGGAGAATTATGACTATGTTCAGAAGAAGCCAATAACCAATGAACCAATGTGAAGATATAAATAATGATATGAAGTTTCAGTTTGTTATTCAGAAGTGAAGCAAGATGCCAAAGCTTTGCTGAAAATCTTGGGAGTTCAAAGAGTCTTAAGAAAACCTCATAACCAGATAGAAAAGTATAATTCAAGATACCCCAACTGAAGAACTAAGAAAGTGAGGTAAGACAGAGGTCTGCATTTATAAGAAATTAAGATATTCCTATTTTGAATATAGATAGATATTGAAATAAAAATATATGAAATCACTATTCACATCATTTTGATACATAAGAATCATTTAAAAGTCTTTGAAAAGGAAACACTGAGATCAAGGGATAGAGAGTTCAAAGCAAACAAACGCAAAACACACCCACACACATACACACACACACAAACAGCAAAGCAAATGCTGCATACATTAGTCCAAGAGTTGTGTCTTGAACTAAGGAGAACCACAGTTCAGAAAACAATGAGGATTGAATCCAGAAATAGTGTCTTTCTTGCTCAGGCTGGGTCTCATAGCATAAAGAGAAATGCCAGAATGTTTAGAAATGATGGTGGTGATTCTGTGTTATCAACTAACAGATGTAGCAAGAATTAAAACCATTCCACCTCTAAACAGACTTATGATGTTTCAGGAGAAACAGGAGAAGAGATTGCTCATGCAGTCAAAAGTAGTTTCTATTATTGTGCCATATATAAGATTGCTTTGTACTTGGTGATGTAGATATGCAGTGTTATGCATGTATTGTTATCATAGTAGACTATTACTATCAGGACTATGACTGGTGTTCCATTGTTTTCTTCCTTATTGGAAATAGCCCATCAAGTAACTCACCCTTGGGGCATATATAATGCCTTGAATATGAGTGTCAATTTGCTCAACCCCTCAAATAATTTTCAAAGGCTGAAAATATTTGGCTACAGGAGGAGAAGTAACACCAATATCAAATACCACTCACAGAGAAAATATACATACTTTAACTGAATCTTTAGGAAGCAATGTTATCTTGGACAGTAACACTGAACAGCTTTTATATTGTTAACAAATAGTATAGCCATTGCCATTAATGTTTATGAAAAGTAGAATATTGATACATGAAGGGAAATTAGAAAACATTTATGAGAAAAGAGATTTCTACCATTTATTAAAAAATATGTAGCACATAGACTTTGGGGATCATTCTCCCAAAATTTATTTGCGTTCATTGGTTGGATTCCCAGAGCAAGGCTACTTGGGGCCTGGATATAACCTTTAGGGGATTGTGGATGTTTTCTAATAATTTTACCCATGAGTCCACATCTGGTGTGTTCCTCTCAATCTCAATGAACTCTTATAAAGTAATGTTTACTGAGAGAATATAAAAAGAAACAAAGTTCAAAAACTTTCAAAAATAGGAGCCCACTCTCTTCCACACTCTGTCCCTGGAGAGAGTAGACTAAAATCTAAAGTGTTAACTACCACATATCCTCCACTCCAACTTTATTTTTAGATGAGGTATAGCTGATAGACAAGTCATTCCCTTGATTTTGGGACTCAGTGTCTTAGTTGTCATGCAGATTCATGGTTGGTATAGGTGAAACAGGTAGCTCCTCAGCTCAGCATATCTGATTTCTGATACTACTTGACTATGATTGCTAAGGGAACCTAATCAAAATTACAAAAGGAGAATCTAGCCTCTTCTATCTTCAATAATAATTTACCTAAGAGCGGTAAAGAATAACAATAGAGAGAAAAATAGGGAGCACCTGGCATTTTACATGGTCATTCATATGGTAACCTCCATTGAAAGATAAGGCAACAACAGTAGAGCTTTCATTTGGGTACTGAGTGTGCACATGCACGTTGGTATTTGTCATCCTTAAGAGACTTTTCATCACTACACAGTAAATTGACAAGAAATGTATTCTCAAAAGGGAAAAGGACCTCTCCATTACACATACTCAGAAGTACAAGCCTCCTCACAGGCAGGGTAGTAAATGATCATATGATAGATGCTTTAAGGACTGGAGCTCTCATTGTCTAATCTTTCTCATTAAAAATAACATTTAATAACCTGAAATAGGATCTCAATTCTAAAAGTTTAATTATTTAGAAAGATGTTACAATTTTGGTAATTAATATAGAAATAGTAGAATATAAAATTTGATTACCTTGAACCCAGGATAAGAATGAATAATAAAAATGAACCAGTAGCAGACAAATAATCACTGCACCACAGCTATGAATAAGTATAGTAGACCCTAATTGTCTTCCAAAAGTATGCATGCATGCACACAAGCATGTGTGCGCACACATACACACACACACACTTGTGTGTACACCTGTGCATGCACATGTGTGTGTACATGCTTCTTGAACAAACATTACCAATGAACAATAAGTTGCCTCAAAACTGAAAAACGGGAAGAGAATCCTTGAAATTCAAACCTAAATTGAAGGAAGTACGAAAACCCAACAGACCGTACTGGTAGGAACTAAAGAACATCCCTTATGAATATGAAGTGAAAATGAATTTAAAAAAAAGATTTAAAGGATTAGATATGGTAGACAGAATGCCAGAAGAACTATAGACAAAGGTTCACAATATTGTATGGGAAACAACAATAAAAAAATTAAATAAATTCCAAAGGGATGGAAAAAAAGCAAGAAAACGAAATGGCTGTTTGATAAGCTTTATAAGTAGCTGAGGAAAAAAGGAAAAGGAGAAAGGGAAAGATATATGGAAGCAGAATTCCAGAGAATTATTAAGAGACATAAAATTTTCTTAAATGAGCAGTGCAAAGAATAGTAGAAAACATAAAAGATAAGAGATCTCACAAAAATTAGAGATATCAAGGGAAAGTTTCATTTAAAATAGGCATGATAAAAGAAAAAAAATAGGAATTTAACAGAAGCAGAAATGCTTAAGAAGGGCTGGTGGTGATGGCTATCTTCTATTCTTGAAGACCAAAAATGACATCACTATGCTAGAGTCTAGTGTCAGTGTTTCTGACTTTCTCTGATCAGACCAACATGAGGTTGGAATTGTCTATCGCAGGTCACGCATAAATAGTGTGAGATGGATTCTCTAAATTTGCTCATCGTGCATATCATTTGAGTTGTTTCCGTTTTGCTTTGCTCAAAGAGCCCAGCACTTTCTCTAATGTGGGCATGCCACACTGGATGGCCCTGTGCTAGTGTCTCCCATGTTACTCAATCAATTCTAGAGTTCTTATGAGAGTATCCTTGAATCACTTCATGTAACCACCATGTGAAAACTTGTCCTGTGTGAGTTCTTTTTGGCAAGTATACATTTTTCATTTGAACAACATGACCAGCCCATTGGAGTTGTGTTCTCTGAAGAAGAGTTTGAATGCTTGGCAGTTTAGTTGAAGCAAGGACTTCAATGTATGCTACCTTGTCCTGCCAGATGATCTTGAGAATCTTCCTAAGACAATTCAAATTGAAGCACTTCAGTTCCCTGACATGGCTGTCCAGGTTCACAGGCATACAACAATGAAGTCAGCACAAGAGTTCTATAACCCCTTCAATTTGGTAGTCAGTCTAACACCACTTCTCTCCCATACCTTCCTTTGGAGCCTCTCAAACACTGAACTAGTTCTGGCAATGAATGAATCAACCTCATTTTCAATGTGTATATCCTTGGAAAGTACACAACCCGATTAAGTCAACTTATCCACAGCATTCAAAACTTCTCCATTTGTTGTGACCATTGGTTCCATGTATGGATGGTGTGGTGGTAGTTGATGGAGCACCTGTGTTTTCTTGGTGTTAGTTGTTAGGCCAAGATTAGCACAAGCAACATAGAGTTGATCCATATGTTATTGTATCTCAGCCTCAGTGCACAATCATCTACAAATAGAAAATCATGTACCAACATTCTGCAAAATTTTTTGTACATTTTTTCGTGTTTTGACCACAGAGTAGGATTCCCCATCTGCCATGATAATCAGGCCAGGATTGGATAAGCAGACAATTTTTAGGGCATTATTTCTGGTCCCTTCCTCACACCAGGAGGTGAGCAGTGCAATCCTTGAAAGGCTGCTCAGAGGGCTGCTGAATGTCACTGCTTCTTCCAGTGGGAAATGACCCTATGATCTGGGCTACCTGTGTACAGGATTAATGACAGCTCCCAGTATATCCTCACTCGCTGCTTCGTCACTAGCCTGTCACCACAGGACTTTGAGATAGGTAAAATAGTAAAATGGTACAGGTCATGTCTTCTGACTTTTGAGTAAATTGGACTGAAGTAAGGAAAAGTTGCATGAATTAATCAGCCTCACTCTTTCAGAGTCACCACAATCCAATAGCTCAAGATGCAATGGATGACCTTGGCATCCTTGATGTCTAACCAGTCTCTAAATGTTCCTCAGCATCCTCTTCAGCTGCCTTCATGAACATTGGAACACATTGTTCTTATCTACCATTTCACCAGTGGAAGATTTCACATGCTTGGACACTCCCCTAAGTCAACAACAAGTTTGAGATTCCTTGGTTACTCTCAACCTGGTTTAGCCCTTCTGCCAAAAGTTTACCAAGATGTGGCCACTGCACATGCTACAGTTTCTTGGAACCACAGGTGAGAGTTAGGTGGAACAAGTGGACACCAAAGGTGAAAAGCAGCCCTGAAATAGGGCTTGGCAGCCATCACACCAGAGGTACTAGTCTTCCCGGAACACAGCCTGCACAAGAAGGTGTGCAAGGATACACAAAAGAACAACACAAGAAAGCCCTCAATATCATAGATAACCACCAGGGTGTGGTTACTGATCTAGATCCAGACATCTGGAGAATGAAGTCAAGTGGGCCTTAGGAACCTTTGTTAACAATAAGGATAATTGAGGTGAAAGAATTTTGGCTGAGCTATTTAAAATCCTAAAAGATGATGCTGTTAAAGTGTTGCTCTCAATATTCCAGCAAATTTGAAAAAACATAAAAATGGCCACTGGATTAGAAAAAGATCATTTTTACATCCCAGTTCTAAAGAAGGACAATGCCAAGGAATATTCAAATTACCAAATCATTGTACTCATTTCACATTATAGTAAGATTATGTTTAAGATTCTGCAAATTAGGCTTTGGCATTATCTGAGCAAAAATTACCAGAAGAGAAGACTGGTTTTTAAAGAGTCAGAGGAACTAGAGACCAAATTGCCAACATTTGCTGGATTATGAAGAAAACAAGAGAATTCCAGAAAAAATACCTATTTCTGCTTCATTAACTATATTAAAGCCTTTAACTGTGTGGATCACCACAAAATGTGGCAAGTCCTCAAAGAGACTGGGAAAAGAGTATGATAATATTATATATTACCACTTTGTTTGCTTAACTTATATGCAGAATACATCATGTGAAATGCCAATCTGGATGAATCATAAGCTGGAATTAAGGTTTCTGGGAGAACAATCTTAGATATTCAGACAATACCACTCTGATGACGGAGGAGTTAAGAAGCCCCTTGATGAGGGTGAAAAAGAATAATGTAAAAGATGACTTGAAGCTTAACATAAAAAAGAATTAATATCTTGGGAACTTATCCATTTCTTCCTGGCAAATATAGGGAGAAGAAATGGAATCACTGTTAAATTTTATGTTATTGAGCTTAAAGATCACTGCCGATGACTACTGTAACCATGACATAAAGAGATACTTGTTCCTTGGAATGAAAGCTATGGCAAATCTGGACAGCATACTAAAAAGCCGAGTTAAAGCTGTGCTTTTTCCAGTAGCAATGTGTGACCATGAGAGTTGAACTAAGTGAAAAGCTTAGTGCCACAGGATCAATGCTTTAAATTGTGGTGCTGAAGATTTTTGAGAGGCCCTTGGACATCAACGAGATAAAATCAGTCAATATTTCAGGCTATTTAGTGCAAGGTCAAATATTGGAACTGGAGATTAAATACTTTGGACACATAATGAGAAGACAAGACTCACTGGAAAAGACCCTGAGGTTGGGAAAGACTGAAGGCAAAAGGAGAAGAAAACAGCAAAGGAGAAGGTGACTAGATAGTGTCATGGAAACAACAAAAATGAACCTGGGCATACTTCAAGAGATACTGGAGGAGAGAGGGCCTGGTATGTTATGGTCTATGAGGTCATAAAGTGTCAAACATGACTGAATTGAATAACAACAACAACCACAGCAATAATTAAAGGAAGTTAGATATTTTAAGTAACTATGCTTACCTTACACAGCAATATTCTGAAGGTCAATTATATGCTTACATTATATTCTTTGGTGCCAGTTTCACAGACTGAAACTGTACTGTATTTCTAATTTACCCTAGAGGTGTATACATGTACATATTTATACATATATTTATTTAATACAATGTATATTATGTATATGATTATTTCCCTACCATTTCCTTCTATTAGATCCTTAAGGAATCAAATTATTTTAACCTTCTTTTTGTATCTCAGTGCTTAGCAAAATGCTCAACACATAGTAGGCATGCTCATTTATGTGAGTCTGCTAAATTTTACTTTATACTTTATTTAAAAAAATAATCTGAAACTATCTCAAGCTCTATCTTTTCTCCAATTCTACATTTCAAATCACATCATTGTGATCTTCTATCCTCTACATTCTTTTACTTTTTTCTAGTCTCAAAGGATTTCATGATATTCCCCCAGGAAAGCCAACCCCTGCACTTGTGTCCTTGATTCCACTCCTTCTAATTTTCTCTGACAGTTTGCGCTTTTGTTCTTGTAGTCTCTAACTTTATTTTGTTTAAATTAATATTGTTATGTTTTGATTTTAGGGTTTCCTCTTTTCCAGATGCAGGGTGTCTCAAAAGTTTTAGTGTTGATTTAACCTATTAAAGCTTAAAACTTCACCCAGACTTATAGGACACTGTATGTTCTTTCCTCTTCCCGTACCTAATGAATTATCCTTTGTAATAATGAATAGAAAAGAAAAAAAATAAATTTGAGTTCAAATACAAACAGTATTTGCCCATAATGGTCTATACTCTTAGACCCCTCCATTTTGTAAAGTAATGAAGGAAACACATTTTTCTCATACCTTCTTCAGTGCCATGTTTTTTGATTGTTATAGCTATACACTTTACTGCTTTATTTTGCTCTTGTTCGTTCTACTTATGTTGTACAAGCTGAGTATTTTCTTCTCCTGATAAAACTTACTTCATTTTGCACTAGTGCAAATAAAACTCCCAGGTTTCTTTGAATTTTTTCTACACATAGTTTCTTATCTATCCATTCTTCAATCAATTTACTTCATTTTCTTTTCTTTAATGCTACAAAAAGAACCACTCTCAAACAATCTGGTGAATCTAGAACCTTTATTTCTGTGTTTAACCTCTTTTATAACCTTGACAGGAGTATGTTTGAGTCTTCCACCCACCTCACCTTTAACATCCAATCAATTACAAGATCTTGTCAATTCTATTTTCACAATGTGCCTCATATATATATATATATATATCCTCTCTATTTCTATTGCTTTCACAGGATTTCATTATCATTCAGATAGACTGTTGCAGTACCCTCTTTATAAACTTTATAAAACTTCCTATCCACACTCTCTCCCTCATCCAATAATATCAGCCATGCTTATGTCAAAGTAATCTTTCATATGGACAGATATGATCACATTAATCCTGTGCTCAAAAACTTGAGTTTCTTCTTCAAAAGTTAACATTCTTTCACCTCATATTCCAGGCTCTCAACTCTAACCCTAACTGTAACTTTATTGCTGTAAATGTATATCAAGAAGAGAATTTACAAATCTTTCACGTCTGCCCTTTAGTCCCTAATAAGGCACAATTACAACAGTTCCCGCAATGCATTTGCCTCATCTAGTTCATTTTTACTCTGTAAGTCAGCATCTAAGCTACTGCTGAATTGAGTCAATCAAGTGGATTGCTATTCTGGGATCTCTACTGATTCCTCAACTCTTCTCAACCTCCAGAAAATCTAGGTGTTGATTCTAGTTCTTGAATAACTTTCAAAGCTCATAAGATCATAGGCATATGAAACAATCATTTACCTAAAATATGAAAGAATGGACAGAGGCATAAAATAGACATCATAAGATTCAGAGGCTACATAATGGCCAAGTAGAGAGAAAACCAACAATCATCACGGATCCAATCTACCTCACAACAGAATGGTCATGGTCATTCTTGGATTCATTCATCTTTGACTCAGAAAGGGACTTAGATCCTCTGCCACCCAGAAAAGACCACTGGCAGCTCAAATTCCTTGTTTATCTTCAGAAAAGGAGAAAGAAGGTAGAGTTGCAATCCTTTGGATTCACTCTCAGTTCCAAGTTAGCAATAATCAAATATTTATCTCTACCATATTGCTAACAGAGCAGAAGTAGAATATCTATGCGTGCTTCAAAGTCCACGTGGTGGGTTGCCTCAAGCTCAATACACTGCACAGTCTTATAAGGGTCCACCTCTTCCTGGTCAGTCTCTGTTACATACATTTCACCTTGGCTATCTGTGCTTGTTTCCTTCAGAGTACATGTTTTCAGGCAAGTCAGGACAAGGGTTCTTCCTCTTGTCAATGCTTGGCTTCTCCAATACAGGAGATTCTCTTTCTTCAAATCAACTGTATCGACTATACCCGGGACTTCCAGAATATCTGCAGATCTGGACATGTATACAGCAAGAATTATATTTGATCAGTTATTCTGGAAAGGAAACAAAAAGTACAAGTTGCCAGGGTTCTAGATACAAGTGCACCTACTTGAGTCCATTTTTCTAGTGTAAACAGCTATGAAGTGGAAGAGTAGGAGTTGGGGACAAGAGGGGAATAATACAACTCATTCCACCCAACTCCAGCCTCCCAGGGAGGTTACAGAAAGATGATGTTACTTTCTACAAAGGAGAGTGGAAGCAAAAGTCAGTACTGGAAGCTATCTCTGATTTTAATTGATGCAGTACCCCAAATCCTTCCTCTGTCACACTTTGGTGGTTTTTCTTCCCAATTAATAATTTTCCCCGTCTAATAAGACCCAGTTTCTTGAAGGAAGCATGATTTTTCTGTCACAGTGTTTTGCACAAATAAGTGTTAATAAGTATTAGTTGTATCACATAATGTCATAGAATCTCACCTATTATGTTATATTAGAGCATGTATAGATATTAAAATATAGTGTAGTAGAATAATATGGAATATTATAGTATAGTATCATAATATTTCATATCATATCATATTGTAGTATATTGTCATGTCATATGTCACATTGCACTGAGTCATGCTATATTATATGTCATCTTATGGTATATTATGCTTACCACATTATGTTCAATTATATTTATTATATTGCATTATGTTATGTTATTATAAATCCTGGTATGTTTCAACTATGGGTCCAGCTAGAGACTGGCTATATGTTGTGTGATGATCAGCCTAAGATCAGAGAAGGTCATTTAAAAAATTGACTGAGGTTGGAGGGGTCAGGGTCTGAAGTAGAAGAGGATATGTCTATATAAATGAAATCACAGATCCTTGAGGAACTGAAGTGTAATATGATTCCAAAAGCCATTAATATGAACTTTAGAGAATTGGTATCATTGTAATTTCTTGAGAAGGGATGCAAAGGAGTTGATGACAGCCACTATCTGATGAAGTCATATTGATCCTGTTTTACAGCTTCTATTTCTGATGGAGTATCATTGATATTAGTCTCAGCATTAGCCAAGATAAGCTGGAAACTTGCCTCGATAGTGAATTTACTAGGCTAGAGGAAGAGAAAATAAATGGGCAGTTTGGGAGGCCCAGCATATGATAAATAGAAACCTTCAGCCTCTTAATGTGCATTTTTGGTCTTCCCATTAACCTTATCTCTAGGCAGGAACAGTCTTCTTTGGGATCCTGATTTACCCAATGGGGATGGGGAAATGAGAAAGGAAGCAAAGGAGAAAGATGAGAAAACAAAAAGAATTTGACTTTAACACTGGCCATTCTCAAACCATTGAACTAATGTTGAAAATTATTCTGTTTTTCAAGGAGATGACTTTGTTGATGTGAAAGAACTTACTTGGACTCCAAAGGCCAAAAAAATATGTAAGGAAATATTACTTTTCAGAATTCAATTGCTTCATGTGGACAACTCAATGAGTGCTTTTTCTATTGCCATTTATAAAATGTTTTGGTTTGGTTAAAGATTCTTTGTGTAACAAGTATTCCAAATCTTAAAAAATTAATTAAACAAAGAATATTTTATGTTTTGTGCACTGTACTTAAAAAGCAATATCAAAAAATTGGACAAAAATGTAATAATTTGAATCTTCTTGGAAACAACTAAGTGTATTAAAAAAAAGAGCAAATGAGGACAATAACTATTTATTTTCATCTTTGAATCACCAACATCTAGGAGCTTAAGTAAATTCTTAATAAACACTTTCTGATTAAATAAATGATTGTTCACTTATTGATTGCTCCTGGGTCCTATTGTGGCGAACCTTGTTCAGATCAGTGGGGCAAATCTCTTCTCTGCTCAGGGAAGGTCTATTGAAGATTATTGAGCTGATGGGACTCAATAATCATGGAGTTCTCTTTTAGCTCTGTTGCTTAATGTTTATTAAATCAATTGGACCCTAATTTAATGAATATCACAAATAGTATAAAAGTGAATAATTCAGTCAATTGTCTGTTTTTCTCTATGACTCCAAAGTTCAGTTCCGCCATGGGTTGATTTGTTTTAATGGAAATGACAAAATTGAACAGCCTGGTCCTTGATATACAGAAACAACTTCAATATTTCTGAAATATACAGTTTTGTAAGAAGCTTCTCCCACCCTCAACCCCACCCAAGCCATGGGGACACTGTCTTCTCTTCCAGACAAACTTCAATTCAACTTGATACCTCATAGAGTAAGTACTATCCTTCAGGAGTCAGAATAGAAACTCTGTATAATAGAAATGCAAAATCCATTTGATGTTCAAATTCAATGACACCCAACCCTAAGGTGCCTGGGACAGAACTGGTCAGAAAATAGAATTGTGCTTTTGCTTCAGCTGTACCCTGAGTTTTGAAAAATCTGTGATGATTGAAAGATCAACAGAAAAGCAGTCAAAATGGACCTCTTTCGTCAGGCCTAAGATTCCCAAGTGTTTAAAGTAAAAAGTCACTTTTCTGCAATGCCGTGATTCAGACCATTTGTGAATTGGTCTAGATAGAGGCACTTAAAGGCAGAAAGGAAAGCAGCAAAGGAAATTTTAAAAGATATTTGAAATATATTCCTATCCAATTCAGCAAGAATCAATTAATGCTAGCTGAAATAAATATCTCAAAAGTATGTTAGTAAAGGAAGATATAAATGGAACAAAATGTAGTTAATGTATCTAAAATTGTGAAATTGTTTTTAAAAGTGACTTTCTCATTACATATGAATGTGATTTTCAAGATAGAGGCACTGTAATATGACCCTATGTGCTGTGCTGTGTGTACAATAAAGCGAGCAAAATTAATCCCTTCTCCTGATGACCTCTAGAAATGAAAACCTATTAAATATTTGTACTTAGGCCTTGATGTTTTTTGTGCTGAATCTGAATGCCATGAAATGATTGTATCTAGTGGCTGATGAGGACACATGTACAGATAATTACATAAATAATCCTCTTTATATAGGTGCAAGGTGACTTTTTAGTTTGGGTATGGAAACTAGTTGAAACCTAATAAAACTTGTAATCATTTTCTTTACTGCTAAGGCATGAATCTTATTATCGTGAAAGGCCTACTAGGAATGTTTTTCTTTTTAATACTTGTAACTAGATCTTTGGTGCAATTTTCCTGTTACAAAATTAAGTCCTAAAATTTCCACCCCTGCTATTCTTTACTATATACCAGAGTCCTTCTTCACTAGGAAAGAATCCAGACTAGTCAGCAAATAGTGAAAGGTCGAAAAAAACCTTATAACTTCATATTGTTTTACCATAAATGGGAAAAATAATTAATACCATGTATGATATGCTCCTGAAGCATGGTCTTCCTAAGATATTTATTCCCCTACTCAATAAACTCTAGAAGTTGCCTATCACCTCCTGGGGCAAATGGAACAAGCTCTGTCTGGCATTCAAAGCCTTTTACAGCATGGACCTCTCCTACCTTCCTAATCTCCTTATACTTTATTCCCCACCACATATGCTCTGATCCAGTGCCACTGGTCTCTGCCATCTTTCAAACTAGATATTCTATCTCTAGACTGTAAGCATCTTTACTAACTTTCCCCTCCATTTCTAGAATGCTCTTCTTCCTCATCTTTACCTCCTGGACTCCCCATTTTCTATCTAGTTCCAGATAATATCTCCTCTTCTTTAAGAAGCCTTTCCTAAGTCCTCTTAATGCTGATTCCTTCTCTCTACTGATCATCTGCAGTTTCTCCTGTCTGTATTTTGTTTATATATAGATGTTTGCATGTTGCTTTTTACCATTGGACTGTGAGATCAGGGACAGTCTTTTTGCCTTTCTTTGTATTCCCAGCATAGTTCCCGGCATACATTTGGCACTTAGTGTTATTTGTACTTTGTTTTCAAAGAGAACCAATGCGATGCCTTAACTTGCAAGTGAGTTGGATTTAAGTGAAACAGAGTTACATGAAGTCATCAGTCTCACTCTCTCTTTCTGAGTCATTGAATTCCAGTGCTAACAGTAAAGACAAATGGTAAATAACCCAGGATGCAGAGAATGACCTTGGCGTCTTCTATGTCTGACCAAGTTCTATGTACCCTACAATGCCTACTTTAGGCACTTTCATGACCATTGGAACAAAGTGTTCTCATCCACCCATTTGTGGCAAGTTTTCATCTGCTTGGGATGCACATCCTCCTAACTCAACAATGGATTTGAAGCCTGTTGGTTGCCCTCAAATTGTTTAACCCATCTGCTTCGATGATTTTACCAGGGTGTGGTTGCTCTGCATACTACAACTTCTTGGAGACACAGGTGAAATTTGGGAGACCTGTGGACACCTAAGATGAATGAGCAGTCATGAAAAGGCTTTGGCATACCCTCACACCAGAGGTGCTCATCCTACCTGAACAGTGCTTAATAAATGCTTATTGACCAACTGACTCTGGGTAAGTCACTTGCCCTCTCAGTATCCCTTAAGCAACGCTGTAAGCTCATCAGCTGTAGAAAAGTTATAGCTCTGCATTAATAGAAGGAGTTTCTTCATCCAAAATTCTTTATGAGAATGAATTCATAAGTCTAGGCCAAAAAAAATTATTTCTTTACAAAGTCAATTTCAGTCAATGAAATCTGAATACATAAAAGTCCAACTTGTCATATTCTCTATATGGCAGATATGTGACTATGGCCAACAATTATTACTATGCAATACAAAAGGTCATATGGCGTAATAACCAACTGAATTGAAAATTTATACTAGTATATCAGCTGCTTTTCATCGCCATTCTACGGGAAACAGTGACTGATGGTGCTGAATATTTTTTGAAGAAGTAATTGATTGGTAAGTCTAAATATTCTAACCAAAATGTCAAATACTTCAAACTTAACTAGCCAAAATATATTTTCTACTCACTCTAATTTACAGAAATAACACCATCTCAGAATTGAAAGGGAGCTCAGAGGCCAGTAAATCCAACCTGAATCTACACAAGTATGCCCTCTATGAGATTCCTCAGAAATGGTTAAGCAGGTTTGTCTCAAAGAGGTCTAGTGAAGAGAAAGTCACCATTTCTTGTCCATTACTGTTTTTGATCAACAAGCATCTATTAAGTGCTTACTATGTGTCGGGTCCTAGTCCTGTCTAGGGAGGCAGAAAAAAAGCCTTTCTTCCATGGAACTTATATTCTAACTTTTCAAGAACTCTTATTCACCTCTTTGAAACTTTTATCCTTCACATCTAGTTTGTCCTCAGGGGGCTCAAGAGAATCAGTTTAGTTTACTTTCCAGGTGATAATCCCAAGTACTTGAAGACAGTTAGTTTGTACCTCCTAAATTCTTGATCTCCAACCTAAACACCTCCAGTTTCTTTAGCTAATGGTCATAATTACCTTTTACCATTCTGGCTGCCTTCCTCTGGAGGCTCTCCATCTTTCCATTGGCTTTGACCAGGCCAAGTGTCTACTGACCAAATGCGCCACCATAATTATTTTGAAAAGATCTTGAATATTAGGATAATATTTCTGGTTGTACTCAGAAGAAGTATCTGCAGGGAGATGAGTGGTTGGTAAATTAATCATCTGCAGTTATAATTCTGTCTCTATTCTCAATGTATTTATGGAGTTGGGTTGTGAATAGTATCCATTTTCTCTTCCCACATTGAAATGACAGAAATGTCCTATTACAGTCAATATCTTCTGCCCTAAGAATGTAACTCCAGGGGGACTGAAATGTCCACCAGTGGCAAATAATATAAGTAATTGAAAACATTAATACCTGAAAACCCTTTGGGATGGTTGATTTAGATAACCTGAATACACAGTTAATTGAAAGGAAGACTGTAATACTTAATGAAACCTTGATAGTCTCCTGGGTAGCTAATAGGTAATTCCCTGGGGAGGTCCCTTATTGACAAAATTATTAGACAGAAGAAATTCAAAGAAAGCTAGAAAATGATCAGAAAAGGATTTTAGTATAACCTGTGCTCTGACTAACTAGATGTATCCTAAGTGCTTAGGTAGTTATTGCTCCTGTTTTGAGAACAGATTCTGTGTTTCTTTGAATTGCTACTTCAAGTAATATTCCAGTCTTTTTGTATATGTTAAGGATCAAGAGAAAACCTGTATCCATTCTTCAACCCCATAATGCACCCTCCCACAGAGAGGGACCAGAGAAATAGCTCTACTTTTCTAAATTATTTGTAATAAGAAAGAATGAAAAGCAGAGATTATCAGAAAGAGTTCACATTAGTCTTACCAGTGCCAATTATGAATGACTGAGGGTAATTTAAAAAAAAAAGTTTTATGAAGGCTGTGGAAAGTGTCAGGCATAGAAGGAAATAGTGTTATTTCCATGATTTCTGAATTCTAAGGAATCATATGGGCTTCCTATACCTCTCATGACTTCCTAGACTCACTCCTGAGATGAACCAGATCTCAATAAACACCACTACCACCACCCCTGACTCCTCAATGAGTTGGAGAATAGTTACTTCTGTCTCCAATATAGCAAATTCTTCTTAAAGATCAAAACAAACTACCTATCTTAGAGCAGAACTACCCTGGGTGGACCCATGGAGTTCATATTCTACCATTCACCCAACTAGGAGCCTACCTGAGGGTGACTTTAAGTTTGGGCCTCACTCTACCCTTTGTTATCCTTATCTTGGAATTCCCAGAGCCCCACTATGGCTTTTCTCTTTACTTACCTTTGATTACTGTTTGACTTACTCTGCTTGGTTTGTAGGTAAAAAGTTGTGTAAAATAAAAGGGATCAGTAAAGAGATGCATTACTGGAAAGGAAATGCAAAGAAGCAGAATAAGGGAAAATGGATGAATAGGCCTTGCATTTATTATAATGCTCATGTAATGAGAGCCAAAAAATTACTCCTAGAACTTTGATTTGGACCCCCTGAAGGACTTATGAAAATAATGGGGCAAAGTAAGATGAGAGGAAAATAAGGACATTTGTGTGAATTGACATCTGCACTGTTGAGGGACACTACTGCGGTCACAGATCCATTGAGATATTATTGAAGCAATGAAGAGCCAGATGACTTCTTTAATCGATTTGCTACCATTATCCACATTGGCTTAAAGGAAGTTTGGACTGAAGGCTTAGCTTTCAATGAATGACTAGTTCTTTCTAGTATTAACTCACCCAGAATAAAGATATCTGACCCAAGAAACCTAATGAATGTTCTAAAGAATCCTGTCTACCTGGTATGACTCCTATCCTGAGACCTCATATATCCTATACTCATTAACATAAGAGCCTTGGTAATAGACCAACCATAATTTGCCCCAATTTTCCTTTATTTTTGATGTCCAGGAGTGTGATACACTAAATCAGACATTACAAAAGCAAAGAGACATCACTTAAAGAAGGAGTCCATTACACTTTTTTTAATGACATGGATTCCCTTGGCAACACATGAATTCCTCAGAATAAAGTGTTTCAATGCATAAAATAAAAGCAAAGGAAAAAAGGAAATCAATTGATTCAACTATCGTTTTTTTAAAGTTCAGAGATTTGCCTTTAAATTTTTAGAGAAATAAAATGATAGAATCAACCTTCTTTGGTAATAAACATGCATTCACATACTTTTCCATTCTTCTTCACTTTATCCCTAGAACATATGCTTCAATTCAGTAACACTGATCTGATTTTTCTATAAAGAAGACACTCCATTTCTAGATTCTGGGTATTTTCCCTATCCCCTATGCCTGGAATGTTCTCCCTCCCCTATTCTATTAATCTCCCTGGTTTCCTTTAAATTTCATTTAAAATCCCACTTTCTACAGGAAGCCTTCCCTAATCCCTCTTAATTCCAGCACTTTCCCTCTTTTAAGTATTTTCTATTTATCTTTTACATAGTTTGCTTTGTATATATTTATATGCACGGTGTCTCCCCCATTAGATTGAAGGCAAGCTCCTTAAGGGGAGGAACTGTCTTTTTCCATCCTTAGTGTTTAGCACAGTTCCTGGCACATAGCAGGTATTTTATAATTGAATTGAATTGAATTGAATATTCCATGCCATCCAGAAAGTCATAGAATAAGTAGAATTGGAAGAGAATAACAATAGCTTGGTGAATACAGATTTTGAAGCAAAGATGACATTGTATCATACCTTTATAAAATTCCATTTTAAATGGTGGGAAAGGTGCCACATTGGCCTCTTGCTTTGCATTATTAGGTAGGAGTTACTTTTAACTACATAGGTGATGATAGGAAGAGTGTTTCACTGAGTCCATATATAGTTCAAACTTAATGCTCAAACTGATTTTGTCTAAATTGACTATCAGTAATTATTGATCTTTCTGTGGAAAACTCCGCTGTCAAAATGGCCCTGCAGATGGCAAGGATTATGACATGAACAAAGATTAAGCATACATGCCAGTTGCTTCACTGGTACTAAACTCACAGTTCCTACAATGGAATAGAATTAGATTGCATGTCAACTAACAATTGTTACTTAATTTTAAATATATATATATATATATATATTCTGTAAGTATGCACAATACTACTCTGATGCTCTTTCCTGCCATGGAAGTGACCCTGCTATTCTCAACAAAAGGTGATGTCATTTTAGCAGAAGCTCTAGAGGATTTGCCCAAGATGAAAAATACTGAAGTATGATTCTGCCAGTGGGCTGTACGACCCTCTTCTGAAAAAGCAACCTAACTAAATTCAGAGTGTTTTCACCATCTTGGTCAAAAGAATGATCAATGTTTTACCCAAAGCAACCTTTGGAAACCATCTGCCAACTTAGAGGAGGACTGCAGTCTATATTGGTAGACATACTATCTGTGTTGCTGAAATAGAATTGTAAAGAACTGATGAACTATTCTATTTTTTTAATGAGACATACATTTAAGAATATAATTTCATTCCTAGGTAGCTCTCATGGTTTACAGAAGTACAATTAAGTGCTCTCTTGATTTTGAAAATGTCATGGTGCAGTGTTGAGGGTATAAGGATACAGGCATAAAGATTTTTTAAAAAAACATTAATCTTACATGCTTTCAGACACTCAAACATGTTGATGTGGGCTCACCCTCAAGACTAAAACAAAACTTCCATCAGTTTTAATAATTATAAGCAAAGAGCTATGAGTTGCTGAAAGTGACAGGTATAGTGTCTTTGAAGATATTGACCTAGAATGAGAACATTGAATAGAACGAGAGCATGTAATGCTGATCAAACTTTATTTCTGACTGACTGGGAAGAAATATATCCTGCAGAGATATCGAGAGGTTATCAACTCTTCATTCTTTCAAAACATTTTTAGAACATACTGGAAGCATACTAAAATAAAAAGGAAAAGTCCAGATGGGAAGCCACTATTCAACATAAGCTTATAAAGGACTCCAAGACAGGAAAATGTGTTCTAATTGCTAAATGCCATAATGAAATATGTTAACCCATGCTACAAGCACTAGTGAGTCAGGACCCATTTGGATAAAACAAATTTTTTCAATGAAGAATTCTTTTTGTCACCTAGGTCATCCAAGAATGAGACAATGGTATTGGGTTTCAGTCACATGTACAAAGCAAAACAAATGTCAGAAAGGTCCTCTCTTCTCAAGAGCAAAAGCCAATGACAAAAAACAAATGAAAGGAGATCTTCACAAACAACCTTTTATTTAGTGACTGGACATTTTCTACCCTTTTCAATCTTTTCATTGACTTATTGAGTGCCATTCTAGCTTTGAGGTCCCAAGTATTTGAGTGTCAAACACCAAAAGAATTTTAAGACTTGCTAGCTGTCCTCAGGATCTGGATCATAATAGATGTTGGTGGGGCTGATAGAGTCGTCTGCTCATCACCTTCTCCTCTTAATCAATTCTTGACACTTCTAAGCTTCACTCACCTGGAAAGAAATTAGAAGATAAGAACTATTTCTTTAAAAAACAACTAAAAGTTTATTTTGGAAAACCTCAGTGCTCATGCAGAGGCTGTTAAATGAACATTTGTATTCAAATAGCTCACTGATTATGCAAAACAAGTCTGCCTGTTGTGATACACATTCTGTGCAGAAAATTGCTGTGTTGGTTGGGCTACATTTCCTGTCATGGAAAAGTGTGCATCTGCTTTCAGCTAAAAGTCTAAAGGCCCAATTTACTAAAAATTAGTGATCCATCAGATTGATAGGAATAAGGCAATATACGCTGTTGGCGCCTTGGAATTTCTTGCATCAGTCACCAGATCATACTTTACTAATAGGGTTTCGGAGCTTGCAAAATAGCACAACTCTAACCACATATTAATATTTAATCTGGCATTTTAAGTGCACCTAACAAAAGACCTGAGAGCTGCTGACAGGAACCTAAATTGTGAATTTCTTAAAAAGGAATTGAGCTACTCCATAGTGGTTTCAAGTAGCAAAGTGAAATAAAGGAAATGTGCATGTTAAGCTTTTCATATGGATCTTTACAACCAAAGTTTCTCACTTGTGAAATGTATACACATATAGATACATATATCTATGATATTTATGCAGACATACACATATATATTTGCATATACATATATAGACACACATATGCATACATGCATATAACATTTATATATTACATGCATACATATATACGTATATGTATATATGTCACAGAGACCATTACTGGTAAAATCCTAAAGATCTGCCTGGCTACTTGGCTGTGCCATAATCCACAATTACATGATGGCAGATGCATTTTTACTTTAAAAATTTTATATTTTATGTAATTACTAAATCTTCTCCATAAATCCTTAGTCCATTTGGCATTTCCAAAATGTCACTAAATGAGGATAGAAACAGAATATGAATCATTGCCATCTTACTATGATTTTAAGTAACTGATCCCCTGTTCAAGTTGTGTATTGAGATCCCACAGTGAGCAGATAGGTCTTCTGGTTTGTTTAGGCACTGTTTCAACAATCAAAGTAATATTTAAGAACAAATTCTTTGGAGTTATTTTCTTCATGTGCCCAATGAGATGGTGTTGATAAAGGGATAATTTGGTCTGCTGATGCCATCAGATAAATGTCCTAATCCTACCTACCCACCGTATATGCTGTACCCATGGCAGAGATTTTGCATTTCCTTCATTTGTTACCAAAAAAAAAGCCATAATTGATGAAAAATGTTCCCAATGCCACCTGTAATAACAGAATGTTTATTAGTGCACAAATGAGGGTTATAAATGATGTTGCTTATCTATGGAACAAAACACAAAAGACAACTTATTAGCAAAAGACAAATGGCTCAGCAAGTTTTCGATGAGATGCTAGGTTTGTCATGGGGGGAAGCACATTTTATTTACACAGACCAATGCTTTTATAATCCATTTAAAATAATATACTTGCCACTAGGTGGCTATTTCTGATCAGATCATTTTACCATTTTAATTACATTTTTAATATCCTGGCTACATAAACAAAGATAAATTACAAACCTTGCACAATCTGGCTGCTAGCTCAGGCAGAGTCGGTCATAATATGAGCTTTTGTTTGTGCCTCCTCTAATTAGATTCTGAAATCCAGGTTTTCCCAATCAATAATTTTAATTTCAGAATCGCCTTTTGATTTCGCATTTCGTGTTTGTTTGGGAAAATGATCAGCAGGACAAAGCTGATAATTTATGCAGAAACAATCTCTCAGCAGAGCTCCACACACACTCTTTGCCATCAGCAGAAGCCTGCAGACTAAGCTTGACACAGGTCTAATTAGCATGCAGATATGTGTCGCCTCATTGGCAATTCAAATTGCTTTTTTTATAATGTACTTCAAATTGTGCTACTCAAACATTGTATTTGATTTCCAAAGCCCCCTGGGCATCCTATAATGTCTCCCTTCATCTTGGGTATGAAGCCTTTATTGAACAATCTGCTCCGACTCTGGCTGTCTTTGCGAAAGCACCCAAACATTGTCATCCTGAGACTCACTGGGCTTCTTGTCAGGCAGCAACTGGTTCTCCTCTGGAATTTCAGATGCCACCTTGGTAGCTTGGGTGATGACGATGTATTCTTGCCTTGTGAGTGCCTTCTCCCACGGTGGCTGTCCTAGAGAGGGCTTCACTCCTGTGCCACTAGCTCTCAGAAGGCGGAGGCTGTCTACTGAGCACACATTAATATGCGGCACAGAGCTACCTCTCGGAATGCCAGTCTTCCATTCTTCATTAAACAAAATGGCCGGATTGCGGTGATTGTTTTTTCCCCCTTTTCCTCTCAAGCACACTCACACCCACGCGTAGCTTCTCACATTGGCTCTTTTCTTTCTCAGGCATATGCACAACACATGCACACACATACACAGAGACACTCACATACACTCACACATACACATACAACCCTAGTCACATTCATACATACATGCACCCGGCATTTTCTATCTACCCTAACATTGTCAGGTGGGGTGAGTTATGTGTGAAAAGTTGCCTGCCGTATGCATGGACACAAGGGGAGATCCCTGCCAACATCAGGGCCTTTTTCCCCCTGCCATGCAGCAACAAGTGGCAGAATCAATGGTGTACAGTTATTCAGCAATGTAATTCATTTCACTGGCTTTGGCTCCTGGCCAGATCCGCCATCTGTCTCTTGCTCTCTCTCTCTCTCTCTCTCTCTCTCTCTCTCTCTCTCTCTCGCTTGAATTTGTCCTACATTTCGTAATGTTACGTGCTTGCCATCCCTATTCTATGTCAGAGGTACAGCACAAGTCTCACCCCCATTCCGATGTGGAGTTCTTGGAGTTCGGTGGCACTTGGGATATTCCACTTCAGTGCCATGGCAAGGAAAGGATAAGGAGAAATAAAGGGGAAAAAAACACAAAGGGATAAGAGCAAAAGAGGATGGTGTTCTCATATCCAATTGCTACTGCTTCAGCTCTTTATTCAAAGCCTTGAGATGGATCTGCCTCACTCGGGAACTTTTCCTGCTTCGTTAGAGTATCTTCGTCTTCTTTATCAGATGCTGGCACTCTACGCCAGTGCACAGCTTCATGGAGTGCCTGCTGTTGGATACTTGCAGAACCCTGCCACCAAGCAACCTCCTGCACTGGAAATCGGGTGACGACGACTCCAGGATCTTATGCGTGCTTGCTGTTTGAAGCTGCAGAAAAGTGAATAATCAATTAAGTATTGATTTCTTGTAAGATTTGGTAAATTTCAAAGGCAAGACAAAGAGGATGGCTTAAGAAAAGCACTGCAGGGACTTGGCGTAAATTAGACAACTAACAGCAATGCAGGATAAAATAACACCTCAACTGAAGATTTCCTTGGAAGAATTAGCACCAGCTATTGGAAGACAATGGTGGATTTAATCAAAACGGCAGGCATGTGAGAGTTTTTTAACTGTGAACTTGAAAGAGAAGCTAATTATAACTACCTTTAAAAAAACTGGAGCTAATTTGGCTGAATGGATGCAAATGTGTTTTATTTATGAAGAAACAAGCCTTGCTGCATTGACTTGGGGATCACCGCACCTGCTAAGCTTTGCAGCTTCTTTAACCTACAGTACATTTTTATTTACTGAGAAGGTATTTATTGATATGTAAACAACAGCTAACTATGCAAAAGATTCATCAGAACAATGTACTATTCATTCTAGGAGAGCTAATCATAATTTTTCAGCTTCTCAGGTTTTCCCCTATCTTGGTGCTTTGCAACCTTTGCGTGTGATGGGTGATGGTAAACAATAAATGAAGGCTATGCTAAACTATTGTGATTTCCAATGTGTAGTTTATTAATTGTAGCTTTCTTAAAGTGATGTTTCTGAATTATTGTAAGAGTAAATTCTTAAGGAAAGGAGGGAAATGGTTGAAATGGTTCACCTATTGCATTTGTGTCTTCTTCCAGATCGGAATGCATAGGTTCTACCACACGGATGAGATCTGTAATTATGAAAGAATGTTCAAATTTTCTGATAAATGGGGGGATTGGCTTTACAATGGGCACAATGTAGTATAATCAGTAATAGGAGGTTTATTGTGTTTTAACTGTGGAGAATGTTCTTGAGTGGTTAACTCCTTCTTGCTCCCTATGAGAAGCAAATGTATCTAATAAGTGGGGGGGGGGGGAGAAGAAGGAAAGATTGTATAAAAATTATGTTTTTCTGCTTTACATTCTCTCCTATAAACCTTTAGTGCATTCTAGCCCACCTTCTATTTCTATTATTTTTCTTTTATCATTCTCCTTTTCGTCATATTTTTTTTTTTTTGCTGTCTTGCAATCTACATTCCCTGAGCAACCACAGGAACCAAGTTACATTAAGCTTCAACACAAAGACCTTGTAAGAATAATGAATCCTCATTTGCATCGACATTTGTATTCAGATTTGCCAGGCTATAAACTTGGCAGATCAAGCGGAATATTAAGTAGAAGCTTCCATGGTAAATTGTGGCTCTTGAAATTGCTAAGCTTCCCCCCCTCCCTCCCTCTTCTCCTCTATCTGTGGTGGCAGGTAAAGTCTCATGACTAGTGAAGAAGCACATTGGTGTCCTTCCTCTTTAAGTATATGATGTCAGTTTCCAGTTAAGGAAGATGTTACTGCACCAGTAGTAAGCATTTTAACTGAAAGTGCAGTATGACATGTGACTAGAGCATCATTTGTGCCTAGGGATCATAAGCAACATCCCTTAAAGCAAACAAACATTGCTATAAATGCAAATGAAGCTCAGTGTGGGCTGGGGGTTAAATTTTCAGTATTATTCAAGAAATATTCAAATACAACATCACAAATCTGCTAGCATAATGAGGATAATTTTATTAAATATTTGTGGAATGAATATAAAACTATAGCTATTGGCAATGGCAGATTTAATTCCTTAATTCTAGTTTATAATGGCCTGGCAAGCCAGTTACATAGTAAAATATTGGTCAGTTAGAAGCAGGTTTTTCTCTGTTAATGAAATATCATACATCGACATAGTTTAATCTCTTAGGCATTCCTCATTCTTCCAAAGGTTTTTTCCTTACAATTTATAAGAAATGGTCTAAAAGATTCTCTCATTCAAAGGCTATGTAGATAAGGTAGGAAATGTCTAGATGAAAAGGATGTTGTATCATAGAAATTGTGGTCTGCACATTTCTAAATAACTGGCTATTGGGAGAAAATTCATATATGACTATGTCTTAAAAATTTCATCTAAATGCTTCAGCATCACTTGGGCAGGTCCTAAGGCTAAAACAAGACCGATTATCAAGTCTTATTCTGACTTTCTTGATTCCTTTCTGATTCCTGTTCAATTAAACCGACCCATTATAACATAAATGTAGATGATTAGTTATATTATTTCTACAGGGAATTAGAAATGATGTGCATTTTGATATTGTATTTTGATTCAAAATCTTAACATTTTTTATTTAAAAATCTTAAGGTCATTGAATAGCACCTGAGAGTGGAGGAAAATATGCTCTGAGTCCTCTCACTATAAATTGAGGGGGGTTTTTTTGTGCAGAACTCCTTCTAGTCATCTGATGGAAGTCCAAAAAAGTAATTTAGTCATTTCTCATTGGCTTAAGTACTATTCTTTTTTGCTTTTTGAATAGTTTAAAATATGAAATTATAGGTGTGTGTGCTGGGGAATATTGAGGAAGGGTTTTTTTTAAAGATATATGGGACCTCTAAGAAAAAGTATTTTGGATTATGAAGCAACTTTCTATGCCTATGCCTTCTCCCCAAAAAGTAAAGCTCTTACTGGATGTGATGCCTACTGCTTGTAGGTATCAGTTGGTTTAATGCATCAAAAGGAAATATATTCCAAAAAGTGTTTTAAATGTTTTAACTTTCATGCAGAGGGGAGAAGAGAGGAAGTATGTTAGAATCAAAGGATGTATTTACCTTTTAATTTTTGTTGTGTAATATCATGAGTGACAAGGGAACATAAAATAGTAATTTTACAATTTGTTTCAGATGGTTCTGCATCTATAACAAGTAATAGAAAGTTCAAACAATCATCAGAATTGGCAGAATATTGCTGTTTGATTCACTGTTTCATGTGACTAAGAAAGGATCATTGTGATTAGGTGGAAATTACCTTAGTTGCATCATTAGGAGACAGGTTTGTGCACTATTTAAATGTAGGGCTTTGGGGAGAGGGGTGCTCGATAATAGAACAGTATGATGAAGTACAACCATCAACTGTATAACACAGTGTATTCAAAGGTGAGAAACTGATGTATTACTTTGAAACAAAGTTGTTAATACATGTCAGGCAAAGATACCCGCGCATCATTTATTCATTTTGTTTATTTGCTATTCCTCTTGAGTCTGAAATTCAATCTAAAGTTCCTTTCAGTGGTGTTTTGACCAGTCTAATGGGGAGGATGTGGAAGGTGAGGGTGAGAAATTCTATTTTACTAAGAAAAGGAGCAATTGAACTACTTAGTATGAATATTATATTTAAGGTGGCATGAGAGGAGAAAGGCAAGACATAAATTTCTTCTTTTGTTAGCAGGATGCTTCCAACACATCCACCACTACTACCACCCCCCACACACATACACACACTTCATTTTGAAGAGGTCCCTATTAATAAATGCTAATGACTGTTGATTGGATTGGTACATGTATTTACTGTGTATTGTTTGCCCAATCTCCCTTTGATGATCACTGACACTAGGTCTTTATCCAAAAGAAAATCTGTAGCAGAGTTCATCTCGTCTCTAAATGGCATGAGTAAAAAGTCTAGTCAAAGGAATCTTTGTGGTGAAGTTTAAAAATCCAGAGAGAAAAGCAGTAAAATAAATACAGTTGTATTACTTCCTGGCTGCCTTTCCAACATCCTTTCACGATGACTCACTTTTCAGAAAATTAACTGCAGTCTCTTCCTTCTTAGAGAATTCCAATTGAACCTGGCAATGTATTCCAAAAAGGAGGGGAAGCCTAAGAGAGAGAGGAGGAAGGGAAAGGGAGAGAATGTGGGGAGAGATAGAAATAGACAGACAGATAAAAAGATGGAGATAGAAGCAGAGAGGCAGAGATAGAGAAAAAAACAGTGACAGATACATAGACACAAAGACAGGCAGAGAGAAAGAGAAGGAGAAGAAGGGAAAAGGAAGGAAGGAAGGAAGGAAGGAAGGAAGGAAGGAAGGAAGGAAGGAAGGAAAGGAGAAAAAATGAAAACCAAGAAAGCAGACAGATGTGCCAAACCAAAAGTTGTAAAATCATTTTCATTTTGAAAGGGAGAGGACTGGAACTGAACAGCCTCAGGGTAATTCCAATGTGTACTATGACTGTTTATGTTTAGTGATCTGTTGAGTGAGTAGTTATAAAGCTTAGGACCTAAGGCCTTCTGCTCCTATCTGGCTAGGCAAATTGCTGCAGGCACAGAAATGCCCGAAGGCCAGCATTAGACCTGTTATTCTTTCTCTTCAGCCCTTGTCACTTATGGAATGGGAAAGAGAGTGTTGTGTTGTGCTTTGAGATATTGGTGGTTCATTGAATCGAAAATGAACTATTTCATTGGTTAGCCTTAGCAGGCTAATCAAGGGTTTTAATGTGGTCATCAAGGTCCTAGACTGATCATTTCAGATCCACAACGCATAAATCTGCTGTTTGTCCAGTATAAAAGTCCTTTCTTTAAAAAAAAAAACATTCACTTCTTGCTTGGACAGAAAATAGCTTTGTTTCCTTAATCCACTTTTTAATTTCTATAGTTATCCTGAAAGTAATATACAACTCCTGGAATCATGGCGGAATGTGCTTCCTCCCCTTTCTTCTACCTGTTTAAACTTGGTTCAATAGTTGAGAAAAGCTAGAATAAACAATTAAGTTATATGAGAAATTTGGGATAGGAAATGAAAGCTGCACAATTTATAATTTGGTAAAATTAATAGTAAATTTAATAGTAAAATTAATAGATAAGTGAGATATATGGAGAACTCATAAAATTAAGATAATTGACTTTTTTTTTTAATTTGGAGGAAGAAGAAAATGTCCCTCATATGATCCTTTGTGGTTTCCATGTTCTAACTGAATTTCATAGTCCTAACTAGATCTTAACTCTTCTTCTTATTGAAAACTTATAATAGGAGTCAGCCGACATATAAATAGGAAATTTTAGCAACATTTAAGCACTTGTTCATTCATGCATATTGGCATGAATGTATATCTTTTCATGCAATATATTACAGTTTTGTGAAGTTTTAAATGTTATAAATAAATTAGTTAAAACCTTTATTTCTTTGATCAGTCAGTAACATAGTAACTTTATTTCTTTGATCAGTCAGTAACATAGCTAAATTGGTGCAAAAGTTTTGGTTATATTTAAGTCCTCTAAAATATATTTTTATCATATATAGTAATAAAAAAAGGAAACTTCCCATCATCAATCATAGGCCTATGGGTATCATAAACCAAGGCATTCTGATCTGGATTCTTTAATCATTGACATGTTACACAGTCCAGATGAGCTATTCACTATTTATGAGCCATCTTCCTTAACTTTGACCACAATCATTCTGCCTTACCACACTGTATGAATTCCTATCACCCTCTTTGCTAGAGTTAAATGCCTTGTCCTCAGACAGTGACTAAACATACAAATTACTGGAACTGAAATTAATTAAATTAAAATTAAATTAAATTGAAATTAAAAGTTTCACCTCATATTTTAATGAATTATTATTTCAAATCATATCTTCCAAACTGATTTAAAGAAAAAAAAATTCTGCTATACCAACCGGAATCAAATTGGCATAAAATCCAAATTCAATGCCTTTCAAATTTTTGTCCTTCATAATCAAATTTTGCTAATCTTCCATTTCAGTCAGCATTTACTGACCATCTACTAATGCAGAACATTGTGTTCATCATGGGGGTTAAACACATTTTAAGTAAAACAGACCCCTATCCTCAGAGTTCACAATTTAGTACAAGGATAAAATATATACGCAAATAACCCTATAACAAAATAATAGCTGATAAAATTATAAGAGATACTAGGCAATGATTACATGAGGATAAATGGAAAAGATTATTTTTTGAAATTATATATATTTTTTAGAATTTTCAAGTTATCATTTAAACATTTCTGGAGCATTTTCACCAAAGAAGTCCTTGATGAAACTATCAATGGTATCTGTATGTACCACATGAAGCCATAGCTGATCATTAGGAACAAAAGAAAAAATAATCGCAAAGGTCTTAGGACAATGTTTGCCACAAAGCAAACACTATGTAAATCTTAATTATTACTAATGGCTATTATTTAGATATGACAGTAAAGTAGTCACTGATGACCTGTAAGAGAATAGTTTCAGTTGGTTACTTTCCTTCATGATTGTAGACAGCCAAAATGACATCACTAGGTTGGGGTAAAGATACAGTGTATCTAACTGTTAGATAGATACACTGATAGACTGGCTATCAGACCAATAAGGGCTCAGAATGTTCTGCCCTAGACTGGGCACAAATAACCCACCAGAACGTTTGGAGTAGAGATGTCTCTAAATTTGTGCATTCCATGTTTCTTTTGAGCTACTGCAATTCTGTTTTGCTCATAGAGTACAGCACGTTCTTTGAAGCAGGCAAGTCATACTGAACTGCCCTGTGCCAGGGTTTCCCATGTCTCACAATCTATTCCAAAATTCTGCAGGGAGACTTCAAGAATATCCTTGTATCACTTCTTCCAATTTCTGTATGGTCACTTGCCTTGTGTGAGTTCTTTGTAAGACAGTCTTTTAGGGAAACATTTTGACATTCAGGCTATTTGACCAATCCATTAGAATTGCACTCTGCAGTAGAGCACTAGGGAGGAAGTCCAGCTATGATGGACCAAGTAAATAGTGGATAATGAGAAAGTAGAGGTAATAAATAGATAAATTGGAAGGAGGAGTAATTTAGGTGATGGAAGCAATATGAGTCAGTAAAAAAGAGTATTGTCTTGAGAGTTAGAGAACCTGGGTTTGAATTCTGATGCTTGTAGCATGTTTTTCAAGCAATTTAAAAAACAATTTGATTAATTCTTCTAAGTCTCAAGTTCTTTATAGATAACCTATATAGTCCTCCTTTTGTTACAGATTTTCCCCACTATGCTCTCATGATAGTAATTATCTGGGGCAGAAGATAAAAGAAAGGCTGGGTTTTTTCTTTCTTTTTTTTTTTTAAATTTTGAGATTGTAGTATTTTATAATTAAAAACACATTTATTTGCATGAGAAATAGTGGAAAAGGAGAAATAGAAGGTTCATAAAATGAACATATTCCTGTACTTTCATGCAAACCAAGCTTACAAGGAGATTGAGTAGGCACCTACTAAAGTGGTATGGATTTGGGAATGCCAGGAAGACTTTCTGTACCTCCATTCTTTCCCCACCACCTCTAAATACATTTCTTTTCCTGATGTGTGTCACATTAATTCTCTAGCTCAAGTCAAGTAAGTCTATTTACTTCTCAATTTTCTAAATTTTTTCATTTGTGTCTTCTGTCTTATATTGATCCCTAGGTGTAAATTATTTTGCTTACTGAGTCCTGCAAAAGCCCTTATTTGCATCCTTTAACCTCCACCTATTTCCCCCATGGTGTGTAGGTAACCCTGGGTTTCCTAAGGTTTAGGAGTCTGTGGGTCCCAAGTTAAGCACCTCTTGTCTATAAAATTATATAAGGGGTGTGATCTTTCTTGGTGGAAGGAGAACTCACATAGAAAGAAAGAGAGAAAGAAAGAAAGGAAGAAAGAAAGAAAGAAAGAAAGGAAAGAAGGAAGGAAGGAAGGAAGGAAAAGAAAAAAGGAAGGAAGGAAGAAAAGAAAGAAAGGCAGGAAGGCAGGAAAGAAGGAAGGAAGGAAAAGAAAAAAGGAAGGAAGAAAAGAAAGAGAAAGATGAAAGAAAGAAAGAAGAAGAGGAAGGAAGGAAGATTTTCAAAGAATTTCCATAACACCTTTACCAATTCTACCACACAAGGCCTTAACAAGTTAAGTATAAGGCAGGCACCAGCAGTTTCAATGCTAGAAATTTCATTAAAGTAAATAGTAATCTTAGAACCCCCTTTCAGTAAAATCTGGTCATAATTTGACCATTTTGGTTTTTTTTTCCCTTTGTATTCTCAAAACTTAGCTTGTAATTTGAAGACAGTGGGTATTTAGGAAGTGCTTGTTAAATTGAAATGAAAACTTCTATTCATTTGCATCTTTTTTGTAACATCATGGTTTTCATAAAACATTTTTATAACAGTCAATATTACCTCTATGAATGACCTTGTGAATTATTTTATCTATAAGCATATTTAATAGTAGATGTGCTTGCCAAGGGAGACCCATTCAAATTACTTTTTAATTATTGTCTATTTTTAGCTTGTAAGAGTGTGAAATGTTATATTAAAAGTACTTAATAAATATGATATGACATGAGTACCACAATCTTGAGCTGAAGAAAATTAAGGCCTTCTCATCCCCTTGGTCACCAAGATATTTCCTCTTTTGCTAAAAAAAAAAAAAAGAAAAAATAAGATGAATATGGCATCTTTCTAGGGGAAACGACCTTGTAAAACTACCACAATATATTTAAAATTGAAAGTGAACTTGTTATACTATTTTTTTATTTTTGTTTCAAATACAAAAAATTGGTATATTTTTGTTTTTTATAAGAAAAATTTTAAAGGAAATTGGATTAAAATATGGCAATTATATGGATTATAATTGAATAAAATCATAAATATAGAACCAGAAAAGAAACTTATGAAAATCTAACGATGAAATGAAAAATCTTGCATTGTCTTAATAACACAGGAATAACAGTCTGACATCATTTGTAATAACAGTGAGAGAAAAAGGGAGAAGTGGAAAAGGAAAAATAGGACAAAGTGTGTAAATTACTTAATGAACAGACCATATGCTGCAACACTCCAATGAATCTTTAATCTCACCATTATGGGTACTTCTTTCAGTGATGCCAATGATAGTTCATCCTTTCCCACTTAATTTTTTGAGACTCATGCCTTTAGTCTTCCACTTCACCCAGTGTGCCAAGACCTTCACCCAGTAGAGAGGACCTTCCTCTAAATCTTATGAGTTTCTAGCGTATCATTGAAGGATTCAGGTTGTACAATTGTTACCACTCATTTTGCTGTATGACATCCCATCATTTTTTCTGTAACCATTAATTTTTTTCTGATGAAACACTTTACAACTCGTTTATAAAATTCCTTGTTTTCCTAGCATGCACTCTTTATTTTGGACATTCCTTCCCTTCAGTTCTTTGGAGACTAAACTATTATTTGATTGATAGTCATAGAATATCATTCAAAGAATTTCCATCTTAAAAAATAAAGCAAGACTTTCTTTTAGGGAGAAACTCCCAGTCATTAAAAGTACTCTGCAGTTAGTTTCCCAAAAGCAATCAACTCTACTTTCTTGTTCCTGATCAATTCTGGACCCAACTTATGATCCCTTTGCAGTGGCAGTCCAAAGTATGTGCAAGGTTTCTGGGTTGTCCATCCAACTCTCTTCCATAAACCAGGCAGGAAGTATTCTTCATCTTCTTGACTTTACCTGCATGCATAATTAGGTTAAACTCAGCTGATTATTGGTTCTCATGATCTTTGCATTACACACTTCTGCTTTCATGTCAGTGAGAGGATTTGGTACACAAATAATTTTGAGTGGAGTTGTTATTGTTGTTTAAAGTAATACTATCTCAGTTCATTGAAGTTCTCAAAGTACTTTCAATTCAATTGTAAATGTCTGTTTAAGCTTTTATTACATGTAAGGCACTTTGGTACATACAGCATATACATTGGCAATAATGAAAAAAAATTTCCTCAAAAGATTAGCAATCTATGAGAAAAATATATACATATATATGTATATATGCATGTATGTGTGTACATATACATATATACATACACACACATATATGCACGTAAACAAATGGAAGGCAATTTGAAGCAAGAGAGAACTCTAACAAAGGGGATGAAGACTTTTAGTTGGATGCAACAACTGAGCTAAGGCATAAAAGAAGTTAATTGTTGTAAGAGGCAGAGGTGAGGAGGGAGATCATTTGGGCATGGAGGACTATCTGTGCAAAGACACAGTGGTAGAAGATGGAGTGCAAGGTTCAAGGAAAATAATCTTGACTGAAGTATGGAGTGCATGAACTTTTTAAAGAATATAATAAGTCCAGAAAGACAGGTTGGATTTGGGCTCTGAAGGACCCTAAATGCCAAGCTGAAGAATTTGTATTTCATCGTACAGCAATAATTAGCCTCTGGAATTTCTTGTTTAGGGCAGTGACCTATGCTTTCAACAGATTATTTCATCTGCTTTATAGAATACAGACACCCTGGAATCAAGGAAACCAGTTAGAAGGCTATTGTCGCAGAATAAATGGGAGATGATGAGGCCCTGCACTAAGAGTGGTGAAGATGTGAACAGAGAAAAAGGGATAAATGCATCATACATAGATAGAGATACAAATATAGATCTCTCTCTCTCTCTCTCTCTCTCTCTCTCTATATATATATATATATATATATATATATATATATATATATATACATATGCACATATACATATACATATATACATACGTGTGTGTATGTGATGATAGAATCAGTAAGACTTGGTAACTGATTGGATATGGGAAGGAAGGGAAGAGGCAATGATAACACTCCCCTCACAACAACCTACAGTAGAGAGTACAAGAGTTTTTGTTCCTGTTTTGTAGATTATGAAAAGAAGGTAGAGAAAATAAGGTAAGTCTACTAATGTCCTTCACTGTCTGTGACTGTAGGTACAAAGCTACATCTAAGTAAGTTAACATAGAATATTTTTTTCTCTCTTAAAAATGCAGTGAAATATCCTAAAGACTTACTCAGTCAAGGGGACTAAGGATCAAAGCATTGACATAGCTTCCTTGTTGCCTAAGAATAAAAGCCTGGCACTGAAAGACTCAAGTGTGCTCACATTTGACTTTCTAAAAAGGCATATCTTAGTATTCAAGAGAACTAATGTTAATGCTGTATTCTTACTGAATATTTTACTCTCGTTAAGTAAAACCTTTTTTTCAATATTACATGATCAGAAAATATCTAATTTTTTCCATTGCTGAGGTGAACCATAAGACTACCTATGTATAGTCAAGCCTGGGTCACAACACCCAGGTGGTGAGCATCAGGGGAGGATTTGCAATTTTACGACTTCTACAGTAACTCTTCCATTGTGTGAGAACTGCCCTTTCTTAGCCTTTTCACAAGCAAATAAAAGTTATTCTATGATAAAATGATTAGAAAGCATCTTGACTTAGCTGGCTACTCATACATATGAGTCATCATGCCTAAATAAGAACTATAAACCAAAAATAAGTGTTGTGATCCAGGTTAAGATAAAGTCTCTTATTGTATGATCTGTTTGTGTGGCTGCCCATTGACCAGAAAAATACTATTAAATATCTAGTTTTTGTTGATCTGTTCTGTAGTTCCCATGAAATAGTTTCAGGGAGTTTTGTCATTTTAACTGTATAAAGATTAAAGCTATGGAAATCACTTTCTTCTAAGAACTTACCCCTATTGGCATATAAATTAATCCAATCAAGAGCAACAGCTAAGCAAAGAGGGCAATATTAATATGCACTACTCTTCTGGCTAACATTCCTCTCTTTCGTATGTATATCAGTCAACAATGCAAACATAAATCCAATATTCTTACCAATATGTTATCTCCCTACATTAGGCTAAACTAATAAGATTTTTAGTATTTCCATATTCAGGTACTATCAGAATTTTGTGAACTGATGGAAGAAACTGAAATTTCCAAAGCTTTTATCTTACTGATTTCCATCATATATCTGGATCATCAGAGTGATGAATTACACTAAGGCCTTGTCAATGAAGCTTCTCTTTTCCAACCTGATCTGGTTATTCAGTTAGCCAAAATAAATAGACTAATCATTTCATAGTCTGCCTATACAACTGTTTGAATGATCATATCAGATCAACCTTGCCACTATAGTATGTGTTATTCACTGATTAGTCTACAGTAGGTAAGTCTCAATCTTGTGAAATAAATCATGGAACTGTTATCCAGGCTTTCCTAATAAACCTTTCCAAATAATTAATTTAATACTCCAATGACCATTACTTAGTAATAGCACTCTCTTCACTATGCACATGACCAAGATAGTACAGTGAAGTGGAAATGTGGCTGATTTAGGAGTTAGAGGTTTGTTGTTCAGTTATTTTTCAGTTGCATCAGACTCTTCATGACTCCATCTGGGATTTCCTTGGCAGAAATGTTGGAGTGGTTTGTCATTTCCTTCTGCAGCTCATTGAAACTGAGGCAAATAGGGTTAAGTGACCTGCCCAGGGTCATGCAGCTAATAAGTATTTGAAGCCAAATTTGAACTCAGCAAAATATCAATATCTATCCACTGTGCCTATTTAAAAATTTGTTCTGCCTCTCACTTCCTGTGTTCCCTTAGGCATAGGGTCAGTTATTTAACATTATTTGCTACTTACCTTAAATATGTCATTATATTAAATTTTTTTACATTTCTGGACCTTGATATCCTCATCCTCAGGGTTCTTAGATTAGTTGGCTTCAAAGTTCCAAGGTACCTTTCTAGTTTAGATCTTTCATCCTCCTAGGATGAAAAACTTGTCATCTTGATATAATGTGTTCATAATTTGCATGCTAAAATATTTTTTCTTAATTTCAATATTTAAGAATTTTAATTGATAATCATTCTATCTACGTGGTCACCTGTTCTTGAACTCTTTGCTAAATTATTTAAGTATAGCCCGAAGTATTTCTCAAGTAGTGAGCAATACTGTTCTCCCACTTTCAAGAAAATACCACCCTGAAAGACAATGGTGCCATGAATAAATTGCTGGATTTGAAACCAAGAGAGATAGATTTGAATTCTTCCTAGATACTTAAAAAGCTGTGTCACCATGGATGAGTGATGGAGAAAGAAATGGCAAACCACTCGAGTATTTTTGCTAAGAAAATCCCAAAAATGGGATCATAAAGAATCAGACACAACTGAAATGACTGAACAAAAAACGACAAACGGGTAAGAAATGTTAACACTCAAAGTCTCAATGTCTTCATCTGTAAAATAGAGATAACAATATTTCACTAAATTTTTTGTGAGTAAGAAACTTTGCTTGTATGCTTTATATGCAAGTATGTATTCATCAGACTAAGACTTTAAAATTAAACTACATGCATGAATGAATTACAAAAGCAATTTCTTTTGACATCCACACAGTCACCATTTAAGTGTGCTATTACCAAATTCCACTCAGATTCTTCCCTTTCTTCTTCTGAACAGAAATCAATTGCCTTTATATCCCTAATATGCCAAAACTGGAGTGGGACTCAGAGAGACTTGTATCCTCACTTTAAGATGAAATGCAATCAAAGCTGATTGAAGTGGAACTAAAATCCAAGTCTCCTGACCCTCAGGACCATGCATTCCACATTCGAAACTGATTTTCTCTATCCTTCTAAGTATGCAAAAAGTTACTCTTTCATGATTTCTTTAATGTCCGACTGTGTTCTTCTAGAACATCCAGTAGATGTTTGGGAATTCCCTCAATATGAATTCTTGTTTGCATGGACTCTGAGTGTGTCAACTCCTGAAGAATTTACAAGTCTTATATTTGATGAGAAAGGACAGGCTGTGTCCTTGGACACATTACTGCACATTTCTGAAACTCAGTTTCATCTGTCACTTGAGGGTTATAATTCTTCCTTTGCCTATCACTTGATTATTATGAGAACAAAATCAATAATTATAATGTAGAATACATTATATAATAGTATAGTGTATAGAAAGCTGCCCTTGGGTACAGGAAGACCCAAGTTTATGTCCTCTCTCTGCTACATCCTGGCTATGAGCCTCTGGGCAAATCACTTACACTCTCCATGCCCCAGACAACTATTGAAGCTGTGGAGAAGGTTCTGAATGCACTGTTAAAGGAAACTTATCAAAATGTTTCTTATACTGATGAAATAACAGTTCAGTTAAAAAATTAAAAATAACGTTTATGAAACCACTTTATAAATGGTAAAATATTATACAAATAAAAAATATCATTATTGCCAATGCTGCTAGACTTTCTAGCTCTCAAATTCTGATTTAATTCAAAATATAAAAAAGATAAATAATGTTAGTACATTGGGTTTGCATTGTCTTACAACATAGTAAGTGAATAATTTCAATAGATACACACACACACACACACACACACACACACACACACACACACACTGGAGAAAGAAAACTCCAAATGGGGTTACTTAAAGTTGGACATGACTGAAACAGCTGAAAAACAAAATGCACATGCATACACATACATAGACAGTATATATTATATATATATATATTCCTATTTTTCTTTCTACGTTACATATAATATGCATAATAAAGACATATACATATATATATATATATATGTATATATATATATATATATATATATATGGAGAGAGGAGAGAAACAGAGAGAGAGAGAGAGAGAGAGAGAGAATGAAAACATTCTAACATGTGAAAAAAACATTTTCACTAAGGTGGTGGGAAAAAAGGATTCTGTGGGAGACGTTTATGAGAAAGAAGACCTTTCTCCATCATCTACATTAGCCAAAAAGAGAATAGGAACACTATATACTGTTATTTTCTCTCATCAGAGACCATGTCTGTTGTATTATACAAAATTAACCAAGTGAAGATACCAAGAAACTATTTCCATGTAGAATCTATTCAGTAGAATAGTTGCTATTTAGAGACCTCTCCAAGAGGCTGACCTTAAACTAATTTCTGACTAGATGAATGCCTTCTTTTTGTCTGGGCTACTGATAAATACACTAAGTAAAATGACAGACTAAGTGAAGATAAATCACAGATCTAAGAGTTGGAAGGGACCCCACAAGTCACACAATCCAAGATACAAGGATCTCCATGTGTCATCATTTATTAATGACCATCCAGCCTTTGCTGAAGATTTCCAGTGAGAAGGAAATCATTAAGTTTCAAGGTAATCCATCCCATTCTTGGATAATTCTAATTGTTGAAGTTTTGAATCAGTAACAATGCATGCCTTTTTTATTGCTATTTGTACCATAATCATTCTCTGACATACCTCCCTTGAAACAAAGAAAAATAATTTGACAAAATTCACTGACTCAGCAAGCTTATCTGACATCATATATAAGATTTTGTACCCATAGCTCCCCATTTCTCTACCAAGAGAAAGGAGAAAGTTTTATCATTAGTTCTCTGTGACCAAGATTGATCATGGCATTTAATATAAATTCAACTACCTTTTAGTGTTGTTTTTATTTACATTATTATATTCATTTTGTAAGTTGTTTTCCTATCCTTACTTTCTTTTCTCTACATCAGTTCATATAAGCTTGCCTAAGGTTCTCTTAATGAGGTGCTGTCCCTGGCATGCCCCTCAATGTGGACGCCTGTGCTAAATGAGATTCACATTCTAAATGAGACTCATAGTAATTCAAAATAACCAATCCACATGGGAAAAACAAATTATATAAAGAATTCCTATTGTTTAGACTGTGATGTGCAAATAGATAAACAACCCAAAATGTTGGGCCATTAGATCTAGACAGATTATCTTACACATACTGAATGGAGAATGATATTGACCTAGAATTTCATAAAAAGGAGAAAGTCTGGATAGCCTTTGGTAAAACATGCAAGACTTTTAATGATGCCAAATTTCTTTTGGAAAAAAAGCTAATAGTATTAATACCAATAGTCTTCCAGTGATAGTATATTCTTCTTACGTTCCTCTTCAGGCTACACGGCTGATGCATCTCTACAGGACATTTTCTATCATACCATAGCAAACTTTTTTACAATGGAAGCTTACTCCATCCCAGGACTACTTCTTACATCAGAATCACCTTCCTTCCCTATGGTCTCTGTTTCTCTGATTGGCTGGATCCTCCCAGAACATCCATTTTAAGGAGAAGGCTCAGACTATCCATCTTCATTCTTCTCCAGGCTACACTCCAGTCATCTTCACAGGACTTTGTGCACTATGTCTCTGGGTTAATTATCTTCATCTCCTTCCATCTCCTTTGCTTTTCATCTCCTTTTTATGACTTGTTTCCTTGATGCAAGCTCCTTGACTGGGATTATCTTTTACTTTGCTTGTATTTCTATTCTCAAGGCTTAGCAGAGTGTCTGTCAAACAGCAATTGTTTTACAAAATGCTGGTTGACCTGACTTGACTCTATAAGTATGAATCATGGTAGTTTCTAAAGAATTAAAGTTGCCAGTCATCACAAAGGCAATGGAGGGAGTGATTAGTCTATAATATATTACCAATAAAAAGTTGTGTCTGAGAATTTGTATAAATGTAGAAAGGTAAAGAAATATTTAATAGAGACCACACATGCTCCATTAGTATCCACCCCAATGTCAAACGAAGCAAGTAAAATTTGCAAACACACTGGATGGATACTGTCAAAAACTGTTGTGAGTTCATGGACAAAAATCACAATCTATAAGAAAGCATGGCTGAATAGAAAAGAGTACCCCAATTAAAGAAATTACAGATTCTTTTAAGCATTGAAGTATGTTTAAAGAAATAAAAATACTACTAAGGCCTACTTTATCACTCTTTTGGGGGGGTTTCTTTTTAATATTTATTTATTTTTGGGTAATGACAATCATTTCATTTTGAGTTCCAATTTTTCTCCCCATCTCTCCCCTACCCCCACCCCATAACACCATGCATTCTTATTACCACTTACCTCCATGTGCCCTCCCTTCTATCACATCCCACCCTTTCTTTATCCCCATCTTCTCTCTTTCCTTGTAGGGCAAGACAGATTTCTATACCTCATTATCTGTATTTCTTATTTCCCAGTTATATGAAATAACAATTCTCAATATCCATTTCTAATACTTTGAATTCCAACTTCTGTCCCTTCCTCCCTCCCCACCCTTCGCCACTGAGAAGGCAAACAATTTAATACAGGCTATATATGTAAGTGGTTTTGCAAAAGACTTCCATAATAGTCATGTTGTATAAGACTAATTATATTTCCCTTCATCTTGTCTCCCCTTTATTCTATTCTTTCATTTGACCTTGTCCCTTCCCAAAAGTTTTTGCTTCTAGTTACTCCCTTCTCCCATTTACCCTCCCTTCTCTCAATCCGCTCATCCTACTTGTCCCTTCTCCCTATTTTCCTGTAGTGTAAGATAGATTTTATACCAAATTTAGTGAGCATGTTGTTCCCTCCTTAAGCCATATGTGAAGGGAGTATGCTTCACTTTTCTTCTCTCACCTCCTCCCTTTTCTCCCCCATTGAAAAAGATTTTTCTTATCTCTTTAGTGAGTGACAGTTTGCCCCATTCCATTTTTCCCTTTCTCTTCTCAATATATTCCTTGCTCACCCCTTAATTTTATTTTTTAATAGTTATTATCCGTTCTGATTGAACTCAACCTGTGCTTTCTGTCTGTGTGTGTGTGTGTGTGTGTGTGTGTGTATAATGATGCCTCCACCTACCCAAATACTGAGAGAAGTCTCAAGAGTTACAAATGTTATCTCTCCATGTAGGAATGTAAATACTTCAGCTTTAGAAAGTCTTTTATGATTTCTCTTTCCTGTTTGCCTTTCCATGCTTCTCTTAATTCTTGTGTTTGAAAGTTAAATTTTGTCTTCAGTTGTGGTCTTTTCATCATGAATGCTTGAAAGTCCTCTATTTCATTGAAGGACCAGTTTTTCCCCTGAAGTATTATACTCAGTTTTGCTGGGTAGGTGATTCTTGGTTTTAATCCCAGTACCTTGGACTTTTGGAATATCTATTACAAGTCCTTTGACCCCTTAATATAGAAGCTGCCAGATCCTATGTTATCCTAATTATATTTCCACAATATTTGAATTGTTTCTTTCTAATTACTTGCAATATTTGCTCTTTGTCCACAATATTCCTAGGATTTTCTCTTTTTGAGTCACTTTCGGGAAGTAATTGGTGGATTCTTTCAATATTTATTTTTCCCTCTAGTTCTAGAATATCAGAGAAGTTTTCCTTGATAATTTCATGAAAGATAATGTCTAGGCTCTTTTTTTTTGATCATAGCTTTCAGGTAGTCCCATAATTTTTAAATTGTCTCTCCTGAATCTATTTTCCAGGTCAGTTGTTTTTCCAATGAGATATTTCACATTACCTTCTATTTTTTCATTCTTTTGGTTTTGTTTTGTAATTTCTTGATTTATCATATAGTCATTAGATTCCCTCAGCTCCACTCTCATTTTTAAAGAAGTATTTTCTTCAGTGAGCTTTTGAACCTTCCTTTCCATTTGGCTGATTCTGCTTTTTTAAAGCCTTCTTCTCCTCATTGGCTTTTTGGACCTCTTTTGCCAATTGAGTAAGCCTATTTTTAAAGGTGTTATTTTCTTGAGCATTTTTTGGGTCTCCTTTAGCAAGCTGTTGGTTTGCTTTTCAAGCTTTTTCATGGTCTGAGCCCTTGCATATTCATTTTGGAGATATTGGATGCAGAAGCCTTGACTTCATCTGACAGTATGCATTGTTATTCCTCACCCAAAAGGATGGAAGAAAATACCTGTTCACCAAGAAAGTAACCTTCTATGGTCTTATATTTTTCCCCTTTTTTGGGCATTTTCCCAGCCAATTACTTGACTTCTGAATACTTTGTCAAGAGCAGGGTCCTAGTGCTCCTCTTCACCGTAGGACCTTGCTCAAGGCTGAGATTCAGATCACCTCCTCAATTCCCCCAGGGGCTTTAACCTGAGCTGTTCCCACAATGGAAGCTGCCAGACTCAGCCACTGCTAAGCAGCATTCCTGCCCCACTGTTTCTGCTACCATCACTACCTGTGGCTCATGCTGGGGAGAACCCTGCTCCCCTCTTGCCCAGTTGGGAAAGATCTCTCACTGACCTTTGAAGCTTTCTTTGATGCTTGTGGGTTGAGGGATCTGAGACCCTCCATTCCAGGGTATTCTGCCATGGAGGCCTGTTTTGGTCGTGTTCCTCCTGGTGCTATGTGGCCAGGGCTGGGTTCTACTCCACTCAGCATCCTGTAGGATAGACCTTTCCTGTTGATCTCCCAGGTTACATTTGGCTGGAAATCTTTTTCACTCTGTCATCCTGTGGCTTCTGCTGCTCTAGAATTTGTTGACAGTAATTTTTTCAGGTATTTTATGGGCTATGGGGGAAGAGCTAGTGTATGTGTGCCTTTCTACTCTACCATTTTGGCTTGACCCCCACTTTCTTTCTTCTTGAACCTACTGCTTATTTAGTATAATAATATTTGCTTATATTTAGATGCACATCTTTTCTTCATATTTCCTTTATTTACAACGATTTCATTATTAAGCATCTTTAAGGATATAATTACTATTTCTTCTGATGTTGTTCACTCATGCCTGAGTCTTGTGACCAGGTGGATCATACTGTCCATGAAGTTTTCTTGGCAAAGATACTGGAGTTATTTACCTTTTCTTTCTCCAGTGAATTAAGAAAAACATGTTAATTGATTTGTCGAGAGTCACACTGTTAGTAAGTGTCTGAGGCTAGATTTGAACTAAGGTCTTCCTGACTCCATTCTTTACACTCTATCCGCTGAACCACCTAGCGGCCTAAACTGCCTTTATAAATTTATTTATGGATTCTTTATGCCCTCAAACCTGACCAATTATTGTGATGGGGCCAAAGGAGGCTGAAATATCAATAACCTCTTTCATATTTCTATTCCATGATTACAAGAATCTCTTTAAATTGAAAACTTTCTTTTTTTCAAAATTTGATTGAGAGCTATAATTTCCTTTGTTATATTTCTTTCACATTTATTGAGTTCTGAAAGAGGAACAATGAAGTCCTTTAAAATGATTGGCATAATCAAAGCTTTCTTATTTCAGTAGTTTTTCCTTTAATAAGACACCAGGTAATTTGGTGAATGTATATTAAAACTGATAATGTTTCATAAGTAGCATAGTGGAAAGAGGTGATTCTGGAATCAGGAAGACAGGCTTAAGTCTTGCTTCTGATAGATACCGCCTTGCGACCCCTGAGAACATCTTCTCAATGCTCAAAGCAAATTTTAAGACTATATCTTGTCAAGAAAGTGGCAATCTGTATCCATTGTGGAAATTCCACTCTGGAAGATCTATGAACTGAATGAATTACAGGTTTGGGTCAAAACACATGATTCTTTATGCCACTTTCAAGAAGAGTGTAATGTCCCTATTTGTTTCTCTTAAAATTATTATTTTTATTGAATTATGTGAAATTATTAAGGTGAATCATACTTTTTTGGGAATTATTTTAGACAAAACAAATTTTATTCTAGGCCCTCCCTATTGTCAGTTCTCTGGGAGACTGAACTTGTCATAAAAAGGTCATAAGTCAAGATCAGACATTGGAAAAATTGATGGAGTTTATTTAAATAACCTTTTATTACAACTTTCTAATTGATCGTAATCCTTCCTTCCTTCCTCTAACCTATGTAAGATCATGAGAACATATAATTCAAGATTTAGAGCTGGAAGGGGTCCTAGATAGACATTATTGAAAATAGTCTCTTAATTTTACAGATAAGGAAATTGAGGCTGAGAGGTTAATGGACTTGCCCAAGATTTCAAATAGAAAACATTTGAGACTGGAGTTAAATCTTCCTGATTCCAAGACTAGAAAGAACTCTGCTCCACGCAACATTATCCTCATTCCAGTTTCAGGTTCATAGTTCACTAGTAAAGATTGTGCTTAAAAGAAATTCATTGAACATGTCAGTTTCTGGGTCACTTGTAGTTACCTAACATCAGCATTTGTCACCTTTTTTTTTTTCTAACGGATAAAAAATTTCCTTTAACCTTTATTATTTTTCACATTTGTGGATCATCCAACCACAAGAATTAAGATATTATAGTAAAGGCTGGTATTATTCCACTTTTTATATGACAAGAGGAAGAGATGCCTTTTCCAAGATATTTTTAACTAATTTTTCTGATTTGAAATTAGTTCAGACATCATGAGAATGCCATAAAAAGAGGTGGGTGGCAAAACTTTGGAAAGTATTATTTCACATATAGAAAGCCATTTTTGTTCAGGCCATTTGTGTGATAGATTGATTTCCCAAGGTCAGCACAATCTAACAGTGAATTATTTCTGTGAATGTGTAAATTGTAAATTGACTGGAATTCATATACAATAAGACCATTCTCAATGCCTGATCTCTTCTAACTTTAATTCCTACAGTATCTATTGCCAAATGTCTATAAATCTGATTTCTAATTTTGAATATCTAATCAGGGGAAATTGAGGATACAAAAATAAAATTGAGTCTTAGATTCACTTTTCTACTCACTTTATTCCTTCAAAATATTTCAATAGCTCCTACCACTTCAAAGGTTCCCCCCTGCCCTAGTGAAACTGGCTACCCTTGACAAATATTTTTCCCTGAGGATAGTGTCTGAGTTGCATTAAAAATATAAATTATCCAACTTTACGAAAATAAAAACAGAAGCATTAATTTTTAGAGTTGGTCCCTTGACAATAAAGTATATAAATTTTACACAAGTACTAAATAAAGCTTTTGGTGATATTCCTAATAGATAATGTACTAGACAACAACTAATAGAAATGTTTTCATCCTAGCCATATGCCCCAGAAATGTGTGAAGTAAACAAACTTTGATTATATGATTTAAGTCATTTCACTTAACCTCTCTGTTCCCAAATTTCCCCATTTCTGGGGAAAAGGAGTTTTGGGGATATTATATTTCCTTTCCCTGCATTAAGTTGTATAGTGGATAGTGTCAGACACTGAATCAAGAAGTCATGAGTTGTATTCCTTGCTCAGATAATTCATAGTTGTGTAATCTGGGCAAATCACTTAACCACTCTCCACCTCAGTTTCCTCATCTGTGAAATGGGGAAAACAATTTTCTCTACTTTACAGAGTTGTTGTTAGAATCAAATGAGATAATATGTTTAAAGCACTTTGCAAACATTAAAGCACTATTTCAATGTTGGCTACCTAGTATTGATAGGGTTGTGAATTAAGAATTAATTAGTAAAATTATGACGTGGGGACAAGTAAGCCCAGTTCTTTGGGCACCCAGCGAGAAAAGTCATCATTGGCTGCAGAAAATGGGACTGTAATCACACTTTAACAAGGCACAGAGACAATGATGAAAAGTGGGGAGAGATATAGAGGTAGTGTGGGAACAGGGGATGAAATGACGAAATCAGACAAGCGGTGTGAGAAAGATGTTGGAAGTGGGTAGAGGCATGGAAGATCCCTTGTATAGCCATGGTTTCAAGTGGGGTGCACTGAGCAGCTTGACCCTCATGGGGATGGATATGTACTTAGAGGGCAGGAGTTTGACCTCTGATTCTATAGGTTTGGAAGGAAAACAGACCAACTCCCATCTGTGCTACTTTGGGGTTACTTCATTAAACATATGCAAATTACCTCAAAGCCATTGTAAAACTTGAAAATTATATCTCTAAGTTAATCATATTAGCTAGAAACTGCCTTCTACTTGTTTCATAAACATAGCTTCCTCCATGTTGTCTAGATCATAGAGGCAAGGCCATGCTGAGGGTAAGATAATGAAGTCAGTCACCAAAGGCAATGCATTCAAAAACTTAGTTCATTCCAACCAAAGCTCTCACTTCATCTTAACGAGACCCCTCTGGCTCCTGTTATTTTAATCATCTAGCACTTACCTGTTATTACCATTGCCGGGTCATTACTTTTGCCATAACTCTGTGTCTCTGAAGCAACAGTTTTTAGGCGAGGGACTTACATCTGGGTTGGGAAGTCTTCTCTCCTGAGCAAAGTTTATTGGCCTGGGTTGGTGACTGAGAATTGTCCCAGATACAGTAGTGTATTGGGGCTGCTATTGAGTGCACAGGTAGCTGGACTGAATTAAGGTCAGTCATGGTTGAAGGGTATACTTAAAGCAGGAGATTTGGTCAGACAGGCCAGAGTTGAGATAGGTCACAGCTGCAACTCTAGACAAGTCACATTCATAGATAAGACTTAGGTTGGAATATATATCTCTCTGACAAGCAGGATTTAAGATTGGATCAAATAGACAACACAGGCTTGGACCAGGGTTTTATGCAAGAGTAAGAAGCATTCCCGCTTAGACTGATGTTCAAATGAATTCCCAAAGCAAATAATACCCTTTGATCCCTGGCAGCTCAGGTCTTTTCTAGTTGGCTGTGCCCTTAATGCAGGCCCCGCTAGGCCTTAAAAAGTCCCAGGCTATCACAGAAGGTCCTGATTTGAAATGAAGAAGGCTGCACTCTAATTGACCCAGGAACTTTGGTGTCTGTATCTGACAGCAGGGCCATGTCTCATGGCAGAGTTGCTGCTCATTTGGAAAGTTTATATACTCAGCTCAGTTGCCACTGACTCTATGGGTCCTTACAGACCTCCTTCTTGGAGTCCTCTTTCTCCATGATCCAGCTTTCTGTTCAGCAGAAGAAAGGTCCCGTGAGTGGAAACTTCAAGAAAAAAGGTAGAATTTTGGGGGTAGCAATAGTTTCCCCTCATCAGATCTATAAAACTGAAGAAAAAATTCACCATGTTTTCAAAGCCCTTTGGAACTTTCACAAAGTTATATTCAGTTAGATAATTATTTTTAATATATACCTGAGATTTTAGGTTCCACTTCCAAAACAATGTTGAAATGTATCTAGGTATTTTATGTCTGTAAATGTGTAGAAAAGTTCTAATTAATTTTGAATTTGATATTATTTTTGATAAATATATTTTACCTGAATATATTTTGGCTTTAAGTATTTTGGTCCTTGCTCATACTTGTTTTTTTTTTAATAATGAAAGACGAAAGCATCAATTTAAGGGGAGAAAAATAATGGTGCTCATTAGCTTTTGTGGTAGAACCAAATAAATATTACCAAATATTGAGTTCAGAATTCTTTTTTTCCAACTAGTAAACTTAATGAAAATTCATATAATTCATCCAAGTATCATGCAAAATAAGATATAGTGGAAATCACTGTAATACAGAGAGTATTCTCTTTATAGAATATAAGTTCCTTAAAGGTAGGGATTGTTTCATTTTGACTTCGTCATCCCCAAGTGACAAGCAGTGGCACCTGGTACATAATCAGAGTTTCTTGGTTGATGATTGATTGATACAGAGCCATAACTACCACAGAGTGAATGAAGATTTCTTCCAGGGCAGCAACACCCAGGTGGACTTCCAGATAGGGCAAGCGCACTTCTTCACTGTCAGTGGCTGCTGTTAATCCTGTCTCATCCCTTATTCCCCTGTTAGTGTGTGATATAGAGATCCCATGTTTCTTATTCTATGACCTGAGCTCCCTTCAGTCCTCTCAAGGCTAGCTAAAGGTGTCCCTCCTAGTGCCCCTAGTGTATCACCCCTCACTCTAATCTCAGTTCAACAAAATTGACCCATGTAAAATTACATACAGTTACAATTTTGATGCAATATATTCACATTTCAGGGTGCAGTGAAGATGGCAGAGAGAAGGCAAGGATTCATTGGAATTTTCCCCAGAATTCTTCCAAAGACTTTTAAATAATGCACTAAAACAAATCCTGGAGTGGAAGAACCTACAAAAAAGATGGGGGGGGAAACATTTTCCCACTCAATATAATTTAAAAGTTTGGCAGGAAAGGTCTATATTCTCTGGAGTGAGAGTGAAGCACAGTCAAGTGTAGGACATACCAGCATAAACCAGGCCTCAGAAAACCAGTACCAAGCTTTGGGAGTTGAATGAATCAGCAGACATAGTGTCTACTTTGAGAACTCTCAGTCCACATATGGTAAGGGGTTTGAACAATCAGTCAGAAAGAGATTACTTAAGTTTCTGCAGGCACAAGAGGCAGGACTCCGGTCCTTTGCCCATATTCATATCTAGGTTAGTCCCAGGGTAAGGAGGAGTACATCAGAGCTTGGGCCACATTGGAGCAGGGACCCTTCTCAAAGATCTAGGGCATTAAGAGTGCTTGTGGTGACTCGTATACCAGAAGACATACCAGAAGAGTAGTAAACCCATCTCTTTCTAGATCAAATTGTCTTGCAAGACCTGAAAGATTATAGTTCCCCAAAATTATCTCTGAAAACAGCTGCATAAAAACCTGAAAATTGACACAGTGCAACCTCCACCCGGGAAGCAGAATTCTACTTTAGGAAAGAGTTAAAATTTAAGAAATAGGCTGGGAAAATGAGCAAACAACAGAAAAAATTATCTGACTGTAGAAAGTTACTATGGTGATGAGAAAGATCAAAGTACACACTCAGAAGAAGAGAGCAAAGTCACAATTCTTATAGCCAAAGCTTACAAGAAAAATATGAACTGGTCTCTGGTCATGGATGAGTTCAAAAAGGATTTTAAAAATCAAGTATGAGAGGTAGAGGAAAAATTGGGAAAAGAAATGGGAGCAATATAAGACAATCATGAAAAAAGAGTCAACAGCTTGGTAAAAGAGGTACAAAAAGTCCTGAAGAAAAGAATACTCTAAAAAACAGAAGAGGTCAAGTGGAAAAAGAGATCCAAAGATCCAACAAAGAGAAGAATGCCTAGAAAAATGGAATTGGCCAAATGGAAAAAGAGGCACAAAAATTCATTGAAGAAAGAATTCCTTAAAAAGTAGAATTGCCCAAATGAAAGAAGAGGCACAGAACACCACTGAAGATATTTCCTTAAAAACTAGAATTGAGCAAGCAGAAATTAATGACTCTATGAGACACTGAGAAACGAAAAAATAGAATACAGGGTGAAATATCTCATTAGAAAAATGAATGACTATATTTCTCTCACCTCCCCTCTTTTCCCCTCCACTATTATGGAAGTCATTTGCAAAACTACACAGATATGGCCTATATTGAATTGCCTGCCTTCCCAAAGGGAATGGGTGGGGAGGGAGGAATGGGGAGAAGTTGGAACTCAAAGTTTAAGGAACAACTGTTGAGTATTGTTCTTGCTACTAGGAAATAAGAAATACAGGTAATGGGGAATAGAAAGTTATCTGGCCCTACAGGACAAAAGAGAAGATGGGGTAAGGGAAGGGAGGGATGATAGAAGAGAGGGCAGATTGGTGATATGGGTAATTAGAATGTCCAGTGTATTGGGGAAGGGGGAGGGGACAAATGGGGAGAAA